>JAXFYN010000194.1:0-499878 GCA_036172215.1 Camellia granthamiana
ACTCGCGCTATTTTGAGCGTCGCACTGTTTCGGGCAGTTTGTCCCTCGCGCTATTTTGTGCGTGACACTGTTTTGTGCAGTTCATCACTCGCGTTATTTTGCGCGTCGCACTGTTTTGTGCAGTTTATCACTCGCGCTATTTTGCGCGTCACACTGTTTTGTGCAGTTGACACTCCCGCTATTTTGTGCGTCGCACTGTTTTGTGCAGTTTATCACTCGCGCTATTTTGCGCGTCGCACTGTTTTTTGCAGTTTATCACTCGCGCTATTTTGCGCGTCGTACTGTTTTGTGCAGCTCACACTCGCGCTATTTTGCACGTCGCACTGTTTTGTGCAGTTTACCACTCGCGCTATTTTGCGCGTCGCACTGTTTTGTGCAGTTGACACTCGCGCTATTATGCGCGTCGCACTGTTTTGTGCAGTTTATCACTCGCGCTATTTTGCGGGTCACACATTTTGTGCAGTTTATCACACGCGCGGTTTTGCGCGTCGCACTGTTTTGTGCAGTTTATCACTCGCGCTATTTTGCGCGTCGCACTGTTTTGTGCAGTTCACACTGGCGCTATTTTGTACGTCGAACTATTTTGTGCAGTTTATCACTCGCGCTATTTTGCGCGTCACGCTGTTTTGTGCAGTTCACACTCGCGCTATCTTGCGCGTCGCACTGTTTTGTGCAGTTTACCACGGGCGCTATTTTGCTCGTCGCACTGTTTTGTGCAGTTGACACTCGCACTATTTTGCGCGTCGCACTGTTTTGTGCAGTTTATCACTCGCGCTATTTTGCGCGTCGCACTGTTTTGTGCAGTTTATCACTCGCGCTATTTTGCGTGTCGCACTGTTTTGTGCAGTTTATCACTCGCGCTATTTTGCACGTCGCACTGTTTTGTGCAGTTCACACTGGCGTTATTTTGCGCGTCGCACTGTTTTTTACAGTTTATCACTCGCGCTATTTTGAGCGTCGCACTGTTTTGTGCAGTTTGTCACTCGCGCTATTTTGTGCGTGACACTGTTTTGTGCAGTTCATCACTCGCGCTATTTTGCGCGTCACACTGTTTTGTGCAGTTGACACTCCCGTTATTTTGTGCGTCGCACTATTTTTTGCAGTTTATCACTCGTGCTATTTTGCGCGTCGTACTGTTTTGTGCAGCTCACACTCGCGCTATTTTGCACGTCGCACTGTTTTGTGCAATTTACCACTCGCGCTATTTTACGCGTCGCACTGTTTTGTGCAGTTGACACTCGCGCTATTTTGCGCGTCGCACTGTTTTGTGCAATTTATCACTCGCGCTATTTTGCGGGTCACACTTTTTCTGCAGTTTATCACACGCGCGGTTTTGCGCGTCGCACTGTTTTGTGCAGTTTATCACTCGCGCTATTTTGCGCGTCGCACTGTTTTGTGCAGTTCACACTGGCGCTATTTTGTACGTCGCACTGTTTTGTGAAGTTTACCACTCGCGCTATTTTGCGCGTCGCGCTGTTTTGTGCAGTTCACACTCGCGCTATCTTGCGCGTCGCACTGTTTTGTGCAGTTTACCACGCGCACTATTGTGCTCGTCGCACTGTTTTGTGCAGTTTATCACTCGCGCTATTTTGCGCGTCGCACTGTTTTGTGCAGTTTATCACTCGCGTTATTTTGCGTGTTGCACTGTTTTGTGCAGTTTATCACTCGTGCTATTTTGCGCGTCGCACGGTTTTGTGCAGTTCACACTCCTGCTATTTTGCGCGTCGAACTCTTTTGTGCAGTTTATCACTCACGCTATTTTGCGCGTCGCACTGTTTTGTGTAGTTCACACCCCCACTATTTTGCGCGTCGCACTCTTTTGTGCAGTTTATCACTCGTGCTATTTTGCGCGTCGCACTGTTTTGTGCAGTTTGTCACTCGCGCTATTTTGTGCGTGACACTGTTTTGTGCAGTTCATCACTCGCGCTATTTTGCGCGTCACACTGTTTTGTGCAGTTGACACTCCCGCTATTTTGCGCGTCGCACTGTTTTATACAGTTCACACTGGCGTTATTTTGCGCGTCGCACTGTTTTTTACAGTTTATCACTCGCGCTATTTTGAGCGTCGCACTGTTTCGTGCAATTTGTCACTCGCGCTATTTTGTGCGTCACACTGTTTTGTGCAGTTCATCACTCGCGCTATTTTGCGCATCGCACTGTTTTGTCCAGTTTATCACTCGCGCTATTTTGCGTGACGCACTGTTTTTTGCAGTTTATCACTCGCGCTATTTTGGACGTCGTACTGTTTTGTGCAGTTCACACTCGCGCTATTTTGCACGTCGCACTGTTTTGTACAGTTTACCACTCGCGCTATTTTGCGCGTCGCACTGTTTTGTGCAGTTTATCACTCGCGCTATTTTGCGGGTCACACTTTTTCTGCAGTTTATCACACGCGCGGTTTTGCGCGTCGCACTGTTTTGTGCAGTTTATCACTCGCGCTATTTTGCACGTCGCACTGTTTTGTGCAGTTCACACTGGCGCTATTTTGTACGTCGCACTGTTTTGTGCAGTTTACCACTCACGCTATTATGCGCGTCGCACTGTTTTGTGCAGTTGACACTCGCGCTATTTTGCGCGTCGCACTGTTTTGTGCAGTTTATCACTCGCGCTATTTTGAGGGTCACACTTTTTCTGCAGTTTATCACACTCGCGGTTTTGCGCGTCGCACAGTTTTGTGCAGTTTATCACTCGCGCTATTTTGCGCGTCGCACTGTTTTGTGCAGTTCACATTGGCGCTATTTCGTACGTCGCACTGTTTTGTGCGGTTTATCACTCGCGCTATTTTGCGCGTCGCGCTGTTTTGTGCAGTTCACACTCGCGCTATCTTGCGCGTCGCACTGTTTTGTGCAGTTTACCACGCGCACTATTTTGCTCGTCGCACGGTTTTGTGCAGTTGACACTCGCGCTATTTTGCGCGTCGCACTGTTTTGTGCTGTTTATCAATCGCTCTATTTTGCGCGTCGCACTGTTTTGTGCAGTTTTACACTCGCGCTATTTTGCGCGTCGCACTGTTTTGTGCAGTTTATCACTCGCGCTATTTTGCGCGTCGCACTGTTTTGTGCAGTTTATCACTCGCGCTATTTTGCATGTCGCACTGTTTTGTGCAGTTTATCACTCACGCTATTTTGCGCGTCGCACGGTTTTCTGCAGTTCACACTCCTGCTATTTTGCGCGTCGAACTCTTTTGTGCTGTTTATCACTCCCGCTATTTTGCGCGTCACACTGTTTTCTGCAGTTGACACTCGCGCTATTTTGCGCGTCGCACTATTTTGTGCAGTTCACACTGGCGCTATTTTGTACGTCGCACTGTTTTGTGAAGTTTACCACTCGCGCTATTTTGCGCGTCGCGCTGTTTTGTGCAGTTCACAGTCGCGCTATCTTGCGCGTCGCACTGTTTTGTGCAGATTACCACGCGCACTATTGTGCTCGTCGCACTGCTTTGTGCAGTTTATCACTCGCGCTATTTTGCGCGTCGCACTGTTTTGTGCAGTTTATCACTCGCGTTATTTTGCGTGTTGCACTGTTTTGTGCAGTTTATCACTCGTGCTATTTTGCGCGTCGCACGGTTTTGTGCAGTTCACACTCCTGCTCTTTTGTGCGTTGAACTCTTTTGTGCAGTTTATCACTCACGCTATTTTGCGCGTCACACTGTTTTGTGCTGTTGACACTTGCGCTATTTTGCGCGTCGCACTGTTTTGTGCAGTTTATCACTCGCGCTATTTTGCGCGTCGCACTGTTTTCTACAGTTCACACTCCCGCTATTTTGCGCGTCGCCTTCTTTTGTGCAGTTTATCACTCGCGCTATTTTGCGCGTCGCACTGCTTTGTGCTGTTTGCACTCGTGCTATTTTGCGGGTCGCACTGTTTTGTGCAGTTTATCAATTGCGCTATTTTGCGCGTCGCACTCTTTTGTGCAGTTTATCACTCGTGCTATTTTGCGCGTCGCACTGTTTTGTGCAGTTTGTCACTCCTGCTATATTGCGCGTCGCACTATTTTTTGCATTTTATCACTCGCGCTATTTTGCGCGTCGCACTGTTTTATACAGTTCACACTGGCGTTATTTTGCGCGTCGCACTGTTTTTTACAGTTTATCACTCGCGCTATTTTGAGCGTCGCACTGTTTCGTGCAATTTGTCACTCGCGCTATTTTGTGCGTCACACTGTTTTGTGCAGTTCATCACTCTCGCTATTTTGCGCATCGCACTGTTTTGTACAGTTTATCACTCGCGCTATTTTGCGTGACGCACTGTTTTTTGCAGTTTATCACTCGCGCTATTTTGGACGTCGTACTGTTTTGTGCAGTTCACACTCGCGCTATTTTGCACGTCGCACTGTTTTGTACAGTTTACCACTCGCGCTATTTTGCGCGTCGCACTGTTTTGTGCAGTTTATCACTCGCGCTATTTTGCGGGTCACACTTTTTCTGCAGTTTATCACACGCGCGGTTTTGCGTGTCGCACTGTTTTGTGCAGTTCACACTGGCGCTATTTTGTACGTCGCACTGTTTTGTGCAGTTTACCACTCGCGCTATTTTGAGCGTCGCACTATTTCGTGCAGTTTGTCACTCGCGCTATTTTGTGCGTGACACTGTTTTGTGCAGTTCATCACTCGCGCTATTTTGCGCATCGCACTGTTTTGTGCAGTTTATCACTCGCGCTACTTTGCGCGTCGCACTGTTTTTTGCAGTTTATCACTCGCGCTATTTTGGACGTCGTACTGTTTTGTGCAGTTCACACTCGCGCTATTTTGCACGTCGCACTGTTTTGTACAGTTTACCACTCGCGCTATTTTGCGCGTCGCACTGTTTTGTGCAGTTTATCACTCGCGCTATTTTGCGAGTCACACTTTTTCTGCAGTTTATCACACGCGCGGTTTTGCGCGTCGCACTGTTTTGTGCAGTTTATCACTCGCGCTATTTTGCACGTCGCACTGTTTTGTGCAGTTCACACTGGCGCTATTTTGTACGTCGCACTGTTTTGTGCAGTTTACCACTCACGCTATTATGCGCGTCGCACTGTTTTGTGCAGTTGACACTCGCGCTATTTTGCGCGTCGCACTGTTTTGTGCAGTTTATCACTCGCGCTATTTTGCGCGTCGCACTGTTTTGTGCAGTTTATCACTCGCGCTATTTTGCGCGTCGCACTGTTTTGTGCAGTTTATCACTCGCGCTATTTTGCGCGTCGCACTGTTTTGTGCAGTTTATCACTCGCGCTATTTTGCATGTCGCACTGTTTTGTGCAGTTTATCACTCGCGCTATTTTGCGCGTCGCACGGTTTTCTGCAGTTCACACTCCTGCTATTTTGCGCGTCGAACTCTTTTGTGCTGTTTATCACTCCCGCTATTTTGCGCGTCACACTGTTTTCTGCAGTTGACACTCGCGCTATTTTGCGCGTCGCACTATTTTGTGCAGTTCACACTGGCGCTATTTTGTACGTCGCACTGTTTTGTGAAGTTTACCACTCGCGCTATTTTGCGCATCGCGCTGTTTTGTGCAGTTCACAGTCGCGCTATCCTGCGCGTCGCACTGTTTTGTGCAGATTACCACGCGCACTATTGTGCTCGTCGCACTGTTTTGTGCAGTTTATCACTCGCGCTATTTTGCGCGTCGCACTGTTTTGTGCAGTTTATCACTCGCGTTATTTTGCGTGTTGCACTGTTTTGTGCAGTTTATCACTCGTGCTATTTTGCGCGTCGCACGGTTTTGTGCAGTTCACACTCCTGCTATTTTGTGCGTTGAACTCTTTTGTGCAGTTTATCACTCACGCTATTTTGCGCGTCACACTGTTTTGTGCAGTTGACACTTGCGCTATTTTGCGCGTCGCACTGTTTTGTGCAGTTTATCACTCGCGCTATTTTGCGCGTCGCACTGTTTTCTACAGTTCACACTCCCGCTATTTTGCGCGTCGCCCTCTTTTGTGCAGTTTATCACTCGCGCTATTTTGCGCGTCGCACTGCTCTGTGCTGTTTGCACTCGTGCTATTTTGCGGGTCGCACTGTTTTGTGCAGTTTATCAATTGCGCTATTTTGCGCGTCGCACTGTTTTGTGTAGTTCACACCCCCACTATTTTGCGCGTCGCACTCTTTTGTGCAGTTTATCACTCGTGCTATTTTGCGCGTCGCACTGTTTTGTGCAGTTTGTCACTCCTGCTATATTGCGCGTCGCACTATTTTTTGCATTTTATCACTCGCGCTATTTTGCGCGTCGCACTGTTTTATACAGTTCACACTGGCGTTATTTTGCGCGTCGCACTGTTTTTTACAGTTTATCACTCGCGCTATTTTGAGCGTCGCACTGTTTTGTGCAGTTTGTCACTCGCGCTATTTTGTGCGTGACACTGTTTTGTGCAGTTCATCACTCGCGCTATTTTGCGCGTCACACTGTTTTGTGCAGTTGACACTCCCGCTATTTTGCGCGTCGCACTGTTTTGTGCAGTTTATCACTCGCGCTATTTTGCGCGTCGCACTGTTTTTTGCAGTTTATCACTCGCGCTATTTTGCGCGTCGTACTGTTTTGTGCAGCTCACACTCGCGCTATTTTGCACGTCGCACTGTTTTGTGCAATTTACCACTCGCGCTATTTTGCGCGTCGCACTGTTTTGTGCAGTTGACACTCGCGCTATTTTGCGCGTCGCACTGTTTTGTGCAGTTTATCACTCGCGCTATTTTGCGCGTCGCACTGTTTTGTGCAGTTTATCACTCGCGCTATTTTGCGCGTCGCACTGTTTTGTGCAGTTTATCAGTCGCGCTATTTTGCGCGTCGCACTGTTTTGTGCAGTTTATCACTCGCGCTATTTTGCGCGTCGCACTGTTTTGTGCAGTTTATCACTCGCGCTATTTTGCGCGTCGCACGGTTTTGAGCAGTTCACACTCCTGCTATTTTGCGCGTCGAACTCTTTTGTGCAGTTTATCACTCACGCTATTTTGCGTGTCACACTGTTTTGTGCAGTTGACACTCGCGCTATTTTGCGCGTCGCGCTGTTTTGTGCAGTTTATCACTCGCGCTATTTTGCGCGTCGCACTGTTTTGTGCAGTTCACACTGGCGCTATTTTGTACGTCGCACTGTTTTGTGCAGTTTATCACTCGCGCTATTTTGCGTGTCGCGCTGTTTTGTGCAGTTCACACTCGCGCTATCTTGCGCGTCGCACTGTTTTGTGCAGTTTACCACGCGCGCTATTTTGCTCGTCGCACGGTTTTGTGCAGTTGACACTCGCGCTATTTTGCGCGTCGTACTGTTTTGTGTTGTTTATCAATCGCTCTATTTTGCGCGTCGCACTGTTTTGTGCAGTTTATCACTCGCGCTATTTTGCGCGTCGCACTGTTTTGTGCAGTTTATCACTCGCGCTATTTTGCGCGTCGCACTGTTTTGTGCAGTTTATCACTCGCGCTATTTTGCGCGTCGCACGGTTTTGTGCAGTTCACACTCCTGCTATTTTGCGCGTCGAACTCTTTTGTGCAGTTTATCACTCACGCTATTTTGCGTGTCACACTGTTTTGTGCAGTTGACACTCGCGCTATTTTGCGCGTCGCACTGTTTTGTGCAGTTTATCACTCGCGCTATTTTGCGCGTCGCACTGTTTTGTGCAGTTCACACTGGCGCTATTTTGTACGTCGCACTGTTTTGTGCAGTTTATCACTCGCGCTATTTTGCGCGTCGCGCTGTTTTGTGCAGTTCACACTCGCGCTATCTTGCGCGTCGCACTGTTTTGTGCAGTTTACCACGCGCGCTATTTTGCTCGTCGCACTGTTTTGTGCAGTTGACACTCGCGCTATTTTGCGCGTCGCACTGTTTTGTGCAGTTTATCACTCGCGCTATTTTGCGCGACGCACTGGTTTGTGCAGTTTATCACTCGCGCTATTTTGCGTGTCGCACTGTTTTGTGCAGTTTATCACTCGCGCTATTTTGCGTGTCGCGCTGTTTTGTGCAGTTCACACTCGCGCTATCTTGCGCGTCGCACTGTTTTGTGCAGTTTACCACGCGCGCTATTTTGCTCGTCGCACGGTTTTGTGCAGTTGACACTCGCGCTATTTTGCGCGTCGGACTGTTTTGTGTTGTTTATCAATCGCTCTATTTTGCGCGTCGCACTGTTTTGTGCAGTTTATCACTCGCGCTATTTTGCGCGTCGCACTGTTTTGTGCAGTTTATCACTCGCGCTATTTTGCGCGTCGCACTGTTTTGTGCAGTTTATCACTCGCGCTATTTTGCGCGTCGCACGGTTTTGTGCAGTTCACACTCCTGCTATTTTGCGCGTCGAACTCTTTTGTGCAGTTTATCACTCACGCTATTTTGCGTGTCACACTGTTTTGTGCAGTTGACACTCGCGCTATTTTGCGCGTCGCACTGTTTTGTGCAGTTTATCACTCGCGCTATTTTGCGCGTCGCACTGTTTTGTGCAGTTCACACTGGCGCTATTTTGTACGTCGCACTGTTTTGTGCAGTTCATCACTCGCGCTATTTTGCGCGTCGCGCTGTTTTGTGCAGTTCACACTCGCGCTATCTTGCGCGTCGCACTGTTTTGTGCAGTTTACCACGCGCGCTATTTTGCTCGTCGCACTGTTTTGTGCAGTTGACACTCGCGCTATTTTGCGCGTCGCACTGTTTTGTGCAGTTTATCACTCGCGCTATTTTGCGCGACGCACTGGTTTGTGCAGTTTATCACTCGCGCTATTTTGCGTGTCGCACTGTTTTGTGCAGTTTATCACTCGCGCTATTTTGCGCGTCGCACAGTTTTCTGCAGTTCACACTCCTGCTATTTTGCGCGTCGAACTCTTTTGTGCTGTTTATCACTCCCGCTATTTTGCGCGTCACACTGTTTTGTGCAGTTGACACTCGCGCTATTTTGCGCGTCGCACTATTTTGTGCAGTTTATCACTCGCGCTATTTTGCGCGTCGCACTGTTTTCTACAGTTCACACTCCCGCTATTTTGCGCAACGCCCTCTTTTGTGCAGTTTATCACTCGCGCTATTTTGCGCGTCGCACTGTTTTGTGCAGTTCACACTGGCGCTATTTTGTACGTCGCACTGTTTTGTGCAGTTTATCACTCGCGCTATTTTGCGTGTCGCGCTGTTTTGTGCAGTTCACACTCGCGCTATCTTGCGCGTCGCACTGTTTTGTGCAGTTTACCACGCGCGCTATTTTGCTCGTCGCACGGTTTTGTGCAGTTGACACTCGCGCTATTTTGCGCGTCGTACTGTTTTGTGTTGTTTATCAATCGCTCTATTTTGCGCGTCGCACTGTTTTGTGCAGTTTATCACTCGCGCTATTTTGCGCGTCGCACTGTTTTGTGCAGTTTATCACTCGCGCTATTTTGCGCGTCGCACGGTTTTGTGCAGTTCACACTCCTGCTATTTTGCGCGTCGAACTCTTTTGTGCAGTTTATCACTCACGCTATTTTGCGTGTCACACTGTTTTGTGCAGTTGACACTCGCGCTATTTTGCGCGTCGCACTGTTTTGTGCAGTTTATCACTCGCGCTATTTTGCGCGTCGCACTGTTTTGTGCAGTTCACACTGGCGCTATTTTGTACGTCGCACTGTTTTGTGCAGTTTATCACTCGCGCTATTTTGCGCGTCGCGCTGTTTTGTGCAGTTCACACTCGCGCTATCTTGCGCGTCGCACTGTTTTGTGCAGTTTACCACGCGCGCTATTTTGCTCGTCGCACTGTTTTGTGCAGTTGACACTCGCGCTATTTTGCGCGTCGCACTGTTTTGTGCAGTTTATCACTCGCGCTATTTTGCGCGACGCACTGGTTTGTGCAGTTTATCACTCGCGCTATTTTGCGTGTCGCACTGTTTTGTGCAGTTTATCACTCGCGCTATTTTGCGTGTCGCGCTGTTTTGTGCAGTTCACACTCGCGCTATCTTGCGCGTCGCACTGTTTTGTGCAGTTTACCACGCGCGCTATTTTGCTCGTCGCACGGTTTTGTGCAGTTGACACTCGCGCTATTTTGCGCGTCGTACTGTTTTGTGTTGTTTATCAATCGCTCTATTTTGCGCGTCGCACTGTTTTGTGCAGTTTATCACTCGCGCTATTTTGCGCGTCGCACTGTTTTGTGCAGTTTATCACTCGCGCTATTTTGCGCGTCGCACTGTTTTGTGCAGTTTATCACTCGCGCTATTTTGCGCGTCGCACGGTTTTGTGCAGTTCACACTCCTGCTATTTTGCGCGTCGAACTCTTTTGTGCAGTTTATCACTCACGCTATTTTGCGTGTCACACTGTTTTGTGCAGTTGACACTCGCGCTATTTTGCGCGTCGCACTGTTTTGTGCAGTTTATCACTCGCGCTATTTTGCGCGTCGCACTGTTTTGTGCAGTTCACACTGGCGCTATTTTGTACGTCGCACTGTTTTGTGCAGTTCATCACTCGCGCTATTTTGCGCGTCGCGCTGTTTTGTGCAGTTCACACTCGCGCTATCTTGCGCGTCGCACTGTTTTGTGCAGTTTACCACGCGCGCTATTTTGCTCGTCGCACTGTTTTGTGCAGTTGACACTCGCGCTATTTTGCGCGTCGCACTGTTTTGTGCAGTTTATCACTCGCGCTATTTTGCGCGACGCACTGGTTTGTGCAGTTTATCACTCGCGCTATTTTGCGTGTCGCACTGTTTTGTGCAGTTTATCACTCGCGCTATTTTGCGCGTCGCACAGTTTTCTGCAGTTCACACTCCTGCTATTTTGCGCGTCGAACTCTTTTGTGCTGTTTATCACTCCCGCTATTTTGCGCGTCACACTGTTTTGTGCAGTTGACACTCGCGCTATTTTGCGCGTCGCACTATTTTGTGCAGTTTATCACTCGCGCTATTTTGCGCGTCGCACTATTTTCTACAGTTCACACTCCCGCTATTTTGCGCAACGCCCTCTTTTGTGCAGTTTATCACTCGCGCTATTTTGCGCGTCGCACTGCTTTGTGCTGTTTACACTCGTGCTATTTTGCGTGTCGCACTGTTTTGTGCAGTTTATCAATTGCGCTATTTTGCGCGTCGCACTGTTTTGTGTAGTTCACACCCCCGCTATTTTGCGCGTCGCACCCTTTTGTGCAGTTTATCACTCGCGCTATTTTGCGCGTCGCACTGCTTTGTGCATTTTACACTCGCGCTATTTTGCGCATCGCACTGTTTTGTGCAGTTTATCACTCGTGCTCTTTTGCGCGTCGCACTGTTTTGTGCAGTTTGTCACTCCTGCTATATTGCGCGTCGCACTATTTTTTGCAGTTTATCACTCGCGCTATTCTGCGCGTCGCACTGTTTTGTGCTGTTCACACCGGCGTTATTTTGCGCGTCGCACTGTTTTTTACAGTTTATCACTCGCGCTATTTTGAGCGTCGCACTATTTTGTGCAGTTTGTCACTCGCGCTATTTTGTGCGTGACACTGTTTTGTGCAGTTCATCACTCGTGCTATTTTGCGCATCGCACTGTTTTGTGCAGTTTATCACTCGCGCTATTTTGCGCGTCGCACTGTTTTGTGCAGTTTATCACTCGCGCTATTTTGCATGTCGCATTGTTTTGTGCAGTTTATCACTCGCGCTATTTTGCGCGTCGCACGGTTTTCTGCAGTTCACACTCCTGCTATTTTGCGCGTCGAACTCTTTTGTGCAGTTTATCACTCCCGCTATTTTGCGCGTCACACTGTTTTGTGCAGTTGACACTCGCGCTATTTTGCGCGTCGCACTGTTTTGTGCAGTTTATCACTCGCGCTATTTTGCGCGTCGCACTGTTTTCTACAGTTCACACTCCCGCTATTTTGCGCGTCGCCCTCTTTTGTGCAGTTTATCACTCGCGCTATTTTGCGCGTCGCACTGCTTTGTGCTGTTTACACTCGTGCTATTTTGCGTGTCGCACTGTTTTGTGCAGTTTATCAATTGCGCTATTTGGCGCGTCGCACTGTTTTGTGTAGTTCACACCCCCGCTATTTTGCGCGTCGCACGCTTTTGTGCAGTTTGTCACTCGCTCTATTTTGCGCGTCGCACTGCTTTGTGCATTTTACACTCGCCCTATTTTGCCCGTCGCACTGTTTTGTGCAGTTTATCACTCGTGCTATTTTGCGCGTCGCACTGTTTTGTGCAGTTTGTCACTCCTGCTATATTGCGCGTCGCACTATTTTTTGCAGTTTATCACTCGTGCTATTCTGCGCGTCGCACTGTTTTGTGCAGTTCACACTGGCGTTATTTTGCACGTCGCACTGTTTTTTACCGTTTATCACTCGCGCTATTTTGAGCGTCGCACTGTTTTGTGCAGTTTGTCACTCGCGCTATTTTGTGCGTGACACTGTTTTGTGCAGTTCATCACTCGCGCTATTTTGCGCATCGCACTGTTTTGTGCAGTTTATCACTCGCGCTATTTTGCGCGTCGCACTGTTTTTTGCAGTTTATCACTCGCGCTATTTTGCACGTCGTACTGTTTTGTGCAGTTCACACTCGCGCTATTTTGCACGTCGCACTGTTTTGTACAGTTTACCACTCGCGCTATTTTGCGCGTCGCACTGTTTTGTGCAGTTGACACTCGCGCTATTTTGCGCGTCGCACTATTTTGTGCAGTTTATCACTCGCGCTATTTTGCGGGTCACACTTTTTCTGCAGTTTATCACACGCACGGTTTTGCGCGTCGTACTGTTTTGTGCAGTTTATCACTCGCGCTATTTTGCGCGTCGCAATGTTTTGTGCAGTTCACACTGGCGCTATTTTGTACGTCGCACTGTTTTGTGCAGTTTATCACTCGCGCTATTTTGCGCGTCGCGCTGTTTTGTGCAGTTCACACTCGCGCTATCTTACCCGTCGCACTGTTTTGTGCAGTTTACCACGCGCGCTATTTTGCTCGTCGCACGGTTTTGTGCAGTTTACACTCGCGCTATTTTGCGCGTCGCACTATTTTGTGCTGTTTATCACTCGCTTTATTTTGCGCGTCGCACTGCTTTGTGCTGTTTGCACTCGTGCTATTTTGCGTGTCGCACTGTTTTGTGCAGTTTATCAATTGCGCTATTTTGCGCGTCGCACTGTTTTGTGTAGTTCACACCCCCGCTATTTTGCGCGTCGCACTCTTTTGTGCAGTTTGTCACTCGCTCTATTTTGCGCGTCGCACTGCTTTGTGCATTTTACACTCGCGCTATTTTGCCCGTCGCACTGTTTTGTGCAGTTTATCACTCGTGCTATTTTGCACGTCGCACTGTTTTGTGCAGTTTGTCACTCCAGCTATATTGCGCGTCGCACTATTTTTTGCAGTTTATCACTCGCGCTATTCTGCGCGTCGCACTGTTTTGTGCAGTTCACACTGGCGTTATTTTGCGCGTCGCACTGTTTTTTACCGTTTATCACTCGCGCTATTTTGAGCGTCGCACTGTTTTGTGCAGTTTGTCACTCGCGCTATTTTGTGCGTGACACTGTTTTGTGCAGTTCATCACTCGCGCTATTTTGCGCGTCGCACTGTTTTGTGCAGTTTATCACTCGCGCTATTTTGTGCGTCGCACTGTTTTTTGCAGTTTATCACTCGCGCTATTTTGCACGTCGTACTGTTTTGTGCAGTTCACACTCGCGCTATTTTGCACGTCGCACTGTTTTGTACAGTTTTCCACTCGCGCCATTTTGCGCGTCGCACTGTTTTGTGCAGTTGACACTCGCGCTATTTTGCGCGTCGCACTGTTTTGTGCAGTTTATCACTCGCGCTATTTTGCGCGTCGCACTGTTTTGTGCAGTTTATCACTCGCGCTATTTTGCGTGTCGCACTGTTTTGTGCAGTTTATCACTCGCGCTATTTTGCGCGTCGCACGGTTTTCTGCAGTTCACACTCCTGCTATTTTGCGCGTCGAACTCTTTTGTGCAGTTTATCACTTCCGCTATTTTGCGCGTCACACTGTTTTGTGCAGTTGACACTCGCGCTATTTTGCGCGTCGCACTGTTTTGTGCAGCTTATCACTCGCGCTATTTTGCGCGTCGCACTGTTTTCTACAGTTCACACTCCCGCTATTTTGCGCGTCGCCCTCTTTTGTGCAGTTTATCACTCGCGCTATTTTGCGCGTCGCACTGCTTTGTGCTGTTTACACTCGTGCTATTTTGCGTGTCGCACTGTTTTGTGCAGTTTATCAATTGCGCTATTTTGCGCGTCGCACTGTTTTGTGTAGTTCACACCCCCGCTATTTTGCGCGTCGCACTCTTTTGTGCAGTTTGTCACTCGCTCTATTTTGCGCGTCGCACTGCTTTGTGCATTTTACACTCGCCCTATTTTGCCCGTCGCACTGTTTTGTGCAGTTTATCACTCGTGCTATTTTGCGCGTCGCACTGTTTTGTGCAGTTTGTCACTCCTGCTATATTGCGCGTCGCACTATTTTTTGCAGTTTATCACTCGCGCTATTCTGCGCGTCGCACTGTTTTGTGCAGTTCACACTGGCGTTATTTTGCGCGTCGCACTGTTTTTTACCGTTTATCACTCGCGCTATTTTGAGCGTCGCACTGTTTTGTGTAGTTTGTCACTCGCGCTATTTTGTGCGTGACACTGTTTTGTGCAGTTCATCACTCGCGCTATTTTGCGCATCGCACTGTTTTGTGCAGTTTATCACTCGCGCTATTTTGCGCGTCGCACTGTTTTTTGCAGTTTATCACTCGCGCTATTTTGCACGTCGTACTGTTTTGTGCAGTTCACACTCGCGCTATTTTGCACGTCGCACTGTTTTGTACAGTTTACCACTCGCGCTATTTTGCGCGTCGCACTGTTTTGTGCAGTTGACACTCGCGCTATTTTGCGCGTCGCACTGTTTTGTGCAGTTTATCACTCGCACTATTTTGCGCGTCGCACTGTTTTGTGCAGTTTATCACTCGCGCTATTTTGCGTGTCGCGCTGTTTTGTGCAGTTCACACTCGCGCTATCTTGCGCGTCGCACCGTTTTGTGCAGTTTACCACGCGCACTATTTTGCTCGTCGAACTGTTTTGTGCAGTTGACACTCGTGCTATTTTGCGCGTCGCACTGTTTTGTGCAGTTTATCACTCGCGCTATTTTGCGCGTCGCACTGTTTTGTGCAGTTTATCACTCGCGCAATTTTGCGGGTCGCACTGTTTTGTGCAGTTTATCACTCGTGCTATTTTGCGCGTCGCACGGTTTTGTGCAGTTCACACTCCTGCTATTTTGCGCGTGGAACTCTTTTGTGCAGTTCATCACTCACGCTATTTTGCGCGTCACACTGTTTTGTGCAGTTGACACTCGCGCTATTTCGCGCGTCGCACTGTTTTGTACAGTTTATCACTCGCGCTATTTTGCGCGTCGCACTGTTTTCTACAGTTCACACTCCCGCTATTTTGCGCATCGCCCTCTTTTGTGCAGTTTATCACTCGCGCTATTTTGCGGGTCACACTTTTTCTGCAGTTTATCACACGCGCGGTTTTGCGCGTCGCACTGTTTTGTGCAGTTTATCACTCGCGCTATTTTGCGCGTCGCACTGTTTTGTGCAGTTCACACTGGCGCTGTTTTGTACGTCGCACTGTTTTGTGCAGTTTATCACTCGCGCTATTTTGCGCGTCGCGCTGTTTTGTGCAGTTCACACTCGCGCTATCTTGCGCGTCGCACTGTTTTGTACAGTTTACCACGCGCGCTATTTTGCTCGTCGCACGGTTTTGTGCAGTTGACACTCGCGCTATTTTGCGCGTCGCACTGTTTTGTGCTGTTTATCAATCGCTCTATTTTGCGCGTCGCACTGTTTTGTGCAGTTTATCACTCGCGCTATTTTGCGCGTCGCACTGTTTTGTGCAGTTTATCACTCGCGCTATTTTGCGCGTCGCACTGTTTTGTGCAGTTTATCACTCGCGCTATTTTGCGCGTCGCACGATTTTGTGCAGTTCACACTCCTGCTATTTTGCGCGTCGAACTCTTTTGTTCAGTTTATCACTCACGCTATTTTGCGCGTCACACTGTTTTGTGCAGTTGACACTCGCGCTATTTTGCGCGTCGCACTGTTTTCTACAGTTCACACTCCCGCTATTTTGCGCGTCGCCCTCTTTTGTGCAGTTTATCACTCGCGCTATTTTGCGCGTCGCGCTGTTTTGTGCAGTTCACACTCGCGCTATCTTGCGCGTCGCACGGTTTTGTGCAGTTTACCACGCGCACTATTTTGCTCGTGGCACTGTTTTGTGCAGTTGACACTCGCGCTATTTTGCGCGTCGCACTGTTTTGTGCAGTTTATCACTCGCGCTATTTTGCGTGTCGCACTGTTTTGTGCAGTTTATCACTCGCGCTATTTTGCGCGTCGCACGGTTTTCTGCAGTTCACACTCCTGCTATTTTGCGCGTCGAACTCTTTTGTGCAGTTTATCACTCCCGCTATTTTGCGCGTCACACTATTTTGTGCAGTTGACACTCGCGCTATTTTGCGAGTCGCACTGTTTTGTGCAGTTTATCACTCGCGCTATTTTGCGCGTCGCACTGTTTTCTACAGTTCACACTCCCGCTATTTTGCGCGTCGCCCTCTTTTGTGCAGTTTATCACTCGCGCTATTTTGCGCGTCGCACTGCTTTGTGCTGTTTACACTCGTGCTATTTTGCGTGTCGCACTGTTTTGTGCAGTTTATCAATTGCGCTATTTTGCGCGTCGCACTGTTTTGTGTAGTTCACACCCCCGCTATTTTGCGCGTCGCACTCTTTTGTGCAGTTTGTCACTCGCTCTATTTTGCGCGTCGCACTGCTTTGTGCATTTTACACTCGCCCTATTTTGCCCGTCGCACTGTTTTGTGCAGTTTATCACTCGTGCTATTTTGTGCGTCGCACTGTTTTGTGCAGTTTGTCACTCCTGCTATATTGCGCGTCGCACTATTTTTTGCAGTTTATCACTCGCGCTATTCTGCGCGTCGCACTGTTTTGTGCGGTTCACACTGGCGTTATTTTGCGCGTCGCACTGTTTTTTACCGTTTATCACTCGCGCTATTTTGAGCGTCGCACTGTTTTGTGCAGTTTGTCACCCGCGCTATTTTGTGCGTGACACTGTTTTGTGCAGTTCATCACTCGCGCTATTTTGCGCATCGCACTGTTTTGTGCAGTTTATCACTCGCGCTATTTTGCGCGTCGCACTGTTTTTTGCAGTTTATCACTCGCGCTATTTTGCACGTCGTACTGTTTTGTGCAGTTCACACTCGCGCTATTTTGCACGTCGCACTGTTTTGTACAGTTTACCACTCGCGCTATTTTGCGCGTCGCACTGTTTTGTGCAGTTGACACTCGCGCTATTTTGCGCGTCGCACTGTTTTGTGCAGTTTATCACTCGCGCTATTTTGCGGGTCACACTTTTTCTGCAGTTTATCACACGCGCGGTTTTGCGCGTCGTACTGTTTTGTGCAGTTTATCACTCGCGCTATTTTGCGCGTCGCAATGTTTTGTGCAGTTCACACTGGCGCTATTTTGTACGTCGCACTGTTTTGTGCAGTTTATCACTCGCGCTATTTTGCGCGTCGCGCTGTTTTGTGCAGTTCACACTCGCGCTATCTTACGCGTCGCACTGTTTTGTGCAGTTTACCACGCGCGCTATTTTGCTCGTCGCACGGTTTTGTGCAGTTTACACTCGCGCTATTTTGCGCGTCGCCCTATTTTGTGCTGTTTATCACTCGCTTTATTTTGCGCGTCGCACTGCTTTGTGCTGTTTGCACTCGTGCTATTTTGCGTGTCGCACTGTTTTGTGCAGTTTATCAATTGCGCTATTTTGCGCGTCGCACTGTTTTGTGTAGTTCACACCCCCGCTATTTTGCGCGTCGCACTCTTTTGTGCAGTTTGTCACTCGCTCTATTTTGCGCGTCGCACTGCTTTGTGCATTTTACACTCGCGCTATTTTGCCCGTCGCACTGTTTTGTGCAGTTTATCACTCGTGCTATTTTGCGCGTCGCACTGTTTTGTGCAGTTTGTCACTCCTGCTATATTGCGCGTCGCACTATTTTTTGCAGTTTATCACTCGGGCTATTCTGCGCGTCGCACTGTTTTGTGCAGTTCACACTGGCGTTATTTTGCGCGTCGCACTGTTTTTTACCGTTTATCACTCGCGCTATTTTGAGCGTCGCACTGTTTTGTGCAGTTTGTCACTCGCGCTATTTTGTGCGTGACACTGTTTTGTGCAGTTCATCACTCGCGCTATTTTGCGCATCGCACTGTTTTGTGCAGTTTATCACTCGCGCTATTTTGTGCGTCGCACTGTTTTTTGCAGTTTATCACTCGCGCTATTTTGCACGTCGTACTGTTTCGTGCAGTTCACACTCGCGCTATTTTGCACGTCGCACTGTTTTGTACAGTTTACCACTCGCGCCATTTTGCGCGTCGCACTGTTTTGTGTAGTTGACACTCGCGCTATTTTGCGCGTCGCACTGTTTTGTGCAGTTTATCACTCGCGCTATTTTGCGCGTCGCACTGTTTTGTGCAGTTTATCACTCGCGCTATTTTGCGTGTCGCACTGTTTTGTGCAGTTTATCACTCGCGCTATTTTGCGCGTCGCACGGTTTTCTGCAGTTCACACTCCTGCTATTTTGCGCGTCGAACTCTTTTGTGCAGTTTATCACTCCCGCTATTTTGCGCGTCACACTGTTTTGTGCAGTTGACACTCACGCTATTTTGCGCGTCGCACTGTTTTGTGCAGTTTATCACTCGCGCTATTTTGCGCGTCGCACTGTTTTCTACCGTTCACACTCCCGCTATTTTGCGCGTCGCCCTCTTTTGTGCAGTTTATCACTCGCGCTATTTTGCGCGTCGCACTGCTTTGTGCTGTTTACACTCGTGCTATTTTGCGTGTCGCACTGTTTTGTGCAGTTTATCAATTGCGCTATTTTGCGCGTCGCACTGTTTTGTGTAGTTCACACCCCCGCTATTTTGCGCGTCGCACTCTTTTGTGCAGTTTGTCACTCGCTCTATTTTGCGCGTCGCACTGCTTTGTGCATTTTACACTCGCCCTATTTTGCCCGTCGCACTGTTTTGTGCAGTTTATCACTCATGCTATTTTGCGCGTCGCACTGTTTTGTGCAGTTTGTCACTCCTGCTATATTGCGCGTCGCACTATTTTTTGCAGTTTATCACTCGCGCTATTCTGCGCGTCGCACTGTTTTGTGCAGTTCACACTGGCGTTATTTTGCGCGTCGCACTGTTTTTTACCGTTTATCACTCGCGCTATTTTGAGCGTCGCACTGTTTTGTGCAGTTTACACTCGCGCTATTTTGCGCGTCGCACTATTTTGTGCTGTTTATCACTCGCTTTATTTTGCGCGTCGCACTGCTTTGTGCTGTTTGCACTCGTGCTATTTTGCGTGTCGCACTGTTTTGTGCAGTTTATCAATTGCGCTATTTTGCGCGTCGCACTGTTTTGTGTAGTTCACACCCCCGCTATTTTGCGCGTCGCACTCTTTTGTGCAGTTTGTCACTCGCTCTATTTTGCGCGTCGCACTGCTTTGTGCATTTTACACTCGCGCTATTTTGCCCGTCGCACTGTTTTGTGCAGTTTATCACTCGTGCTATTTTGCGCGTCGCACTGTTTTGTGCAGTTTGTCACTCCTGCTATATTGCGCGTCGCACGATTTTTTGCAGTTTATCACTCGCGCTATTCTGCGCGTCGCACTATTTTGTGCAGTTCACACTGGCGTTATTTTGCGCGTCGCACTGTTTTTTACCGTTTATCACTCGCGCTATTTTGAGCGTCGCACTGTTTTGTGCAGTTTGTCACTCGCGCTATTTTGGGCGTGACACTGTTTTGTGCAGTTCATCACTCGCGCTATTTTGCGCATCGCACTGTTTTGTGCCGTTTATCACTCGCGCTATTTTGCGCGTCGCACTGTTTTTTGCAGTTTATCACTCGCGCTATTTTGCACGTCGTACTGTTTTGTGCAGTTCACACTCGCGCTATTTTGCACGTCGCACTGTTTTGTACAGTTTACCACTCGCGCCATTTTAAGCGTCGCACTGTTTTGTGCAGTTGACACTCGCGCTATTTTGCGCGTCGCACTGTTTTGTGCAGTTTATCACTCGCGCTATTTTGCGGGTCACACTTTTTCTGCAGTTTATCACACGCGCGGTTTTGCGCGTCGTACTGTTTTGTGCAGTTTATCACTCGCGCTATTTTGCGCGTCGCAATGTTTTGTGCAGTTCACACTGGCGCTATTTTGTACGTCGCACAGTTTTGTGCAGTTTATCACTCGCGCTATTTTGCGCGTCGCGCTGTTTTGTGCAGTTCACACTCGCGCTATCTTACGCGTCGCACTGTTTTGTGCAGTTTATCACTCGCGCTATTTTGCGCGTCGCACGGTTTTCTGCAGTTCACACTCCTGCTATTTTGCGCGTCGAACTCTTTTGTGCAGTTTATCACTCCCGCTATTTTGCGCGTCACTCTGTTTTGTGCAGTTGACACTCGCGCTATTTTGCGCGTCGCACTGTTTTGTGCAGTTTATCACTCGCGCTATTTTGCGCGTCGCACTGTTTTCTACAGTTCACACTCCCGCTATTTTGCGCGTCGCCCTCTTTTGTGCAGTTTATCACTCGCGCTATTTTGCGCGTCGCACTGCTTTGTGCTGTTTACACTCGTGCTATTTTGCGTGTCGCACTGTTTTGTGCAGTTTATCAATTGCGCTATTTTGCGCGTCGCACTGTTTTGTGTAGTTCACACCCCCGCTGTTTTGCGCATCGCACTCTTTTGTGCAGTTTGTCACTCGCTCTATTTTGCGCGTCGCACTGCTTTGTGCATTTTACACTCGCCCTATTTTGCCCGTCGCACTGTTTTGTGCAGTTTATCACTCGTGCTATTTTGCGCGTCGCACTGTTTTGTGCAGTTTGTCACTCTTGCTATATTGCGCGTCGCACTATTTTTTGCAGTTTATCACTCGCGCTATTCTGCGCGTCGCACTGTTTTGTGCAGTTCACACTGGCGTTATTTTGCGCGTCGCACTGTTTTTTACTGTTTATCACTCGCGCTATTTTGAGCGTCGCACTGTTTTGTGCAGTTTGTCACTCGCGCTATTTTGTGCGTGACACTGTTTTGTGCAGTTCATCACTCGCGCTATTTTGCGCATCGCACTGTTTTGTGCAGTTTATCACTCGCGCTATTTTGCGCGTCGCACTGTTTTTTGCAGTTTATCACTCGCGCTATTTTGCACGTCGTACTGTTTTGTGCAGTTCACACTCGCGCTATTTTGCACGTCGCACTGTTTTGTACAGTTTACCACTCGCGCTATTTTGCGCGTCGCACTGTTTTGTGCAGTTGACACTCGCGCTATTTTGCGCGTCGCACTGTTTTGTGCAGTTTATCACTCGCGCTATTTTGCGGGTCACACTTTTTCTGCAGTTTATCACACGCGCGGTTTTGCGCGTCGTACTGTTTTGTGCAGTTTATCACTCGCGCTATTTTGCGCGTCGCAATGTTTTGTGCAGTTCACACTGGCGCTATTTTGTACGTCGCACTGTTTTGTGCAGTTTATCACTCGCGCTATTTTGCGCGTCGCGCTGTTTGGTGCAGTTCACACTCGCGCTATCTTACGCGTCGCACTGTTTTGTGCAGTTTACCACGCGCGCTATTTTTTGCAGTTTATCACTCGGGCTATTCTGCGCGTCGCACTGTTTTGTGCAGTTCACACTGGCGTTATTTTGCGCGTCGCACTGTTTTTTACCGTTTATCACTCGCGCTATTTTGAGCGTCGCACTGTTTTGTGCAGTTTGTCACTCGCGCTATTTTGTGCGTGACACTGTTTTGTGCAGTTCATCACTCGCGCTATTTTGCGCATCGCACTGTTTTGTGCAGTTTATCACTCGCGCTATTTTGTGCGTCGCACTGTTTGTTGCAGTTTATCACTCGCGCTATTTTGCACGTCGTACTGTTTCGTGCAGTTCACACTCGCGCTATTTTGCACGTCGCACTGTTTTGTACAGTTTACCACTCGCGCCATTTTGCGCGTCGCACTGTTTTGTGTAGTTGACACTCGCGCTATTTTGCGCGTCGCACTGTTTTGTGCAGTTTATCACTCGCGCTATTTTGCGCGTCGCACTGTTTTGTGCAGTTTATCACTCGCGCTATTTTGCGTGTCGCACTGTTTTGTGCAGTTTATCACTCGCGCTATTTTGCGCGTCGCACGGTTTTCTGCAGTTCACACTCCTGCTATTTTGCGCGTCGAACTCTTTTGTGCAGTTTATCACTCCCGCTATTTTGCGCGTCACACTGTTTTGTGCAGTTGACACTCACGCTATTTTGCGCGTCGCACTGTTTTGTGCAGTTTATCACTCGCGCTATTTTGCGCGTCGCACTGTTTTCTACCGTTCACACTCCCGCTATTTTGCGCGTCGCCCTCTTTTGTGCAGTTTATCACTCGCGCTATTTTGCGCGTCGCACTGCTTTGTGCTGTTTACACTCGTGCTATTTTGCGTGTCGCACTGTTTTGTGCAGTTTATCAATTGCGCTATTTTGCGCGTCGCACTGTTTTGTGTAGTTCACACCCCCGCTATTTTGCGCGTCGCACTCTTTTGTGCAGTTTGTCACTCGCTCTATTTTGCGCGTCGCACTGCTTTGTGCATTTTACACTCGCCCTATTTTGCCCGTCGCACTGTTTTGTGCAGTTTATCACTCATGCTATTTTGCGCGTCGCACTGTTTTGTGCAGTTTGTCACTCCTGCTATATTGCGCGTCGCACTATTTTTTGCAGTTTATCACTCGCGCTATTCTGCGCGTCGCACTGTTTTGTGCAGTTCACACTGGCGTTATTTTGCGCGTCGCACTGTTTTTTACCGTTTATCACTCGCGCTATTTTGAGCGTCGCACTGTTTTGTGCAGTTTACACTCGCGCTATTTTGCGCGTCGCACTATTTTGTGCTGTTTATCACTCGCTTTATTTTGCGCGTCGCACTGCTTTGTGCTGTTTGCACTCGTGCTATTTTGCGTGTCGCACTGTTTTGTGCAGTTTATCAATTGCGCTATTTTGCGCGTCGCACTGTTTTGTGTAGTTCACACCCCCGCTATTTTGCGCGTCGCACTCTTTTGTGCAGTTTGTCACTCGCTCTATTTTGCGCGTCGCACTGCTTTGTGCATTTTACACTCGCGCTATTTTGCCCGTCGCACTGTTTTGTGCAGTTTATCACTCGTGCTATTTTGCGCGTCGCACTGTTTTGTGCAGTTTGTCACTCCTGCTATATTGCGCGTCGCACGATTTTTTGCAGTTTATCACTCGCGCTATTCTGCGCGTCGCACTATTTTGTGCAGTTCACACTGGCGTTATTTTGCGCGTCGCACTGTTTTTTACCGTTTATCACTCGCGCTATTTTGAGCGTCGCACTGTTTTGTGCAGTTTGTCACTCGCGCTATTTTGGGCGTGACACTGTTTTGTGCAGTTCATCACTCGCGCTATTTTGCGCATCGCACTGTTTTGTGCCGTTTATCACTCGCGCTATTTTGCGCGTCGCACTGTTTTTTGCAGTTTATCACTCGCGCTATTTTGCACGTCGTACTGTTTTGTGCAGTTCACACTCGCGCTATTTTGCACGTCGCACTGTTTTGTACAGTTTACCACTCGCGCCATTTTAAGCGTCGCACTGTTTTGTGCAGTTGACACTCGCGCTATTTTGCGCGTCGCACTGTTTTGTGCAGTTTATCACTCGCGCTATTTTGCGGGTCACACTTTTTCTGCAGTTTATCACACGCGCGGTTTTGCGCGTCGTACTGTTTTGTGCAGTTTATCACTCGCGCTATTTTGCGCGTCGCAATGTTTTGTGCAGTTCACACTGGCGCTATTTTGTACGTCGCACAGTTTTGTGCAGTTTATCACTCGCGCTATTTTGCGCGTCGCGCTGTTTTGTGCAGTTCACACTCGCGCTATCTTACGCGTCGCACTGTTTTGTGCAGTTTATCACTCGCGCTATTTTGCGCGTCGCACGGTTTTCTGCAGTTCACACTCCTGCTATTTTGCGCGTCGAACTCTTTTGTGCAGTTTATCACTCCCGCTATTTTGCGCGTCACTCTGTTTTGTGCAGTTGACACTCGCGCTATTTTGCGCGTCGCACTGTTTTGTGCAGTTTATCACTCGCGCTATTTTGCGCGTCGCACTGTTTTCTACAGTTCACACTCCCGCTATTTTGCGCGTCGCCCTCTTTTGTGCAGTTTATCACTCGCGCTATTTTGCGCGTCGCACTGCTTTGTGCTGTTTACACTCGTGCTATTTTGCGTGTCGCACTGTTTTGTGCAGTTTATCAATTGCGCTATTTTGCGCGTCGCACTGTTTTGTGTAGTTCACACCCCCGCTGTTTTGCGCATCGCACTCTTTTGTGCAGTTTGTCACTCGCTCTATTTTGCGCGTCGCACTGCTTTGTGCATTTTACACTCGCCCTATTTTGCCCGTCGCACTGTTTTGTGCAGTTTATCACTCGTGCTATTTTGCGCGTCGCACTGTTTTGTGCAGTTTGTCACTCTTGCTATATTGCGCGTCGCACTATTTTTTGCAGTTTATCACTCGCGCTATTCTGCGCGTCGCACTGTTTTGTGCAGTTCACACTGGCGTTATTTTGCGCGTCGCACTGTTTTTTACTGTTTATCACTCGCGCTATTTTGAGCGTCGCACTGTTTTGTGCAGTTTGTCACTCGCGCTATTTTGTGCGTGACACTGTTTTGTGCAGTTCATCACTCGCGCTATTTTGCGCATCGCACTGTTTTGTGCAGTTTATCACTCGCGCTATTTTGCGCGTCGCACTGTTTTTTGCAGTTTATCACTCGCGCTATTTTGCACGTCGTACTGTTTTGTGCAGTTCACACTCGCGCTATTTTGCACGTCGCACTGTTTTGTACAGTTTACCACTCGCGCTATTTTGCGCGTCGCACTGTTTTGTGCAGTTGACACTCGCGCTATTTTGCGCGTCGCACTGTTTTGTGCAGTTTATCACTCGCGCTATTTTGCGGGTCACACTTTTTCTGCAGTTTATCACACGCGCGGTTTTGCGCGTCGTACTGTTTTGTGCAGTTTATCACTCGCGCTATTTTGCGCGTCGCAATGTTTTGTGCAGTTCACACTGGCGCTATTTTGTACGTCGCACTGTTTTGTGCAGTTTATCACTCGCGCTATTTTGCGCGTCGCGCTGTTTGGTGCAGTTCACACTCGCGCTATCTTACGCGTCGCACTGTTTTGTGCAGTTTACCACGCGCGCTATTTTGCTCGTCGCACGGTTTTGTGCAGTTTACACTCGCGCTATTTTGCGCGTCGCACTATTTTGTGCTGTTTATCACTCGCTTTATTTTGCGCGTCGCACTGCTTTGTGCTGTTTGCACTCGTGCTATTTTGCGTGTCGCACTGTTTTGTGCAGTTTATCAATTGCGCTATTTTGCGCGTCGCACTGTTTTGTGTAGTTCACACCCCCGCTATTTTGCGCGTCGCACTCTTTTGTGCAGTTTGTCACTCGCTCTATTTTGCGCGTCGCACTGCTTTGTGCATTTTACACTCGCGCTATTTTGCCCGTCGCACTGTTTTGTGCAGTTTATCACTCGTGCTATTTTGCGCGTCGCACTGTTTTGTGCAGTTTGTCACTCCTGCTATATTGCGCGTCGCACGATTTTTTGCAGTTTATCACTCGCGCTATTCTGCGCGTCGCACTGTTTTGTGCAGTTCACACTGGCGTTATTTTGCGCGTCGCACTGTTTTTTACCGTTTATCACTCGCGCTATTTTGAGCGTCGCACTGTTTTGTGCAGTTTGTCACTCGCGCTATTTTGTGCGTGACACTGTTTTGTGCAGTTCATCACTCGCGCTATTTTGCGCATCGCACTGTTTTGTGCCGTTTATCACTCGCGCTATTTTGCGCGTCGCACTGTTTTTTGCAGTTTATCACTCGCGCTATTTTGCACGTCGTACTGTTTTGTGCAGTTCACACTCGCGCTATTTTGCACGTCGCACTGTTTTGTACAGTTTACCACTCGCGCCATTTTAAGCGTCGCACTGTTTTGTGCAGTTGACACTCGCGCTATTTTGCGCGTCGCACTGTTTTGTGCAGTTTATCACTCGCGCTATTTTGCGGGTCACACTTTTTCTGCAGTTTATCACACGCGCGGTTTTGCGCGTCGTACTGTTTTGTGCAGTTTATCACTCGCGCTATTTTGCGCGTCGCAATGTTTTGTGCAGTTCACACTGGCGCTATTTTGTACGTCGCACAGTTTTGTGCAGTTTATCACTCGCGCTATTTTGCGCGTCGCGCTGTTTTGTGCAGTTCACACTCGCGCTATCTTACGCGTCGCACTGTTTTGTGCAGTTTATCACTCGCGCTATTTTGCGCGTCGCACGGTTTTCTGCAGTTCACACTCCTGCTATTTTGCGCGTCGAACTCTTTTGTGCAGTTTATCACTCCCGCTATTTTGCGCGTCACACTGTTTTGTGCAGTTCACACTCGCGCTATCTTACGCGTCGCACTGTTTTGTGCAGTTTACCACGCGCGCTATTTTGCTCGTCGCACGGTTTTGTGCAGTTTACACTCGCGCTATTTTGCGCGTCGCACTATTTTGTGCTGTTTATCACTCGCTTTATTTTGCGCGTCGCACTGCTTTGTGCTGTTTGCACTCGTGCTATTTTGCGTGTCGCACTGTTTTGTGCAGTTTATCAATTGCGCTATTTTGCGCGTCGCACTGTTTTGTGTAGTTCACACCCCCGCTGTTTTGCGCGTCGCACTCTTTTGTGCAGTTTGTCACTCGCTCTATTTTGCGCGTCGCACTGCTTTGTGCATTTTACACTCGCCCTATTTTGCCCGTCGCACTGTTTTGTGCAGTTTATCACTCGTGCTATTTTGCGCGTCGCACTGTTTTGTGCAGTTTGTCACTCCTGCTATATTGCGCGTCGCACTATTTTTTGCAGTTTATCACTCGCGCTATTCTGCGCGTCGCACTGTTTTGTGCAGTTCACACTGGCGTTATTTTGCGCGTCGCACTGTTTTTTACTGTTTATCACTCGCGCTATTTTGAGCGTCGCACTGTTTTGTGCAGTTTGTCACTCGCGCTATTTTGTGCGTGACACTGTTTTGTGCAGTTCATCACTCGCGCTATTTTGCGCATCGCACTGTTTTGTGCAGTTTATCACTCGCGCTATTTTGCGCGTCGCACTGTTTTTTGCAGTTTATCACTCGCGCTATTTTGCACGTCGTACTGTTTTGTGCAGTTCACACTCGCGCTATTTTGCACGTCGCACTGTTTTGTACAGTTTACCACTCGCGCTATTTTGCGCGTCGCACTGTTTTGTGCAGTTGACACTCGCGCTATTTTGCGCGTCGCACTGTTTTGTGCAGTTTATCACTCGCGCTATTTTGCGGGTCACACTTTTTCTGCAGTTTATCACACGCGCGGTTTTGCGCGTCGTACTGTTTTGTGCAGTTTATCACTCGCGCTATTTTGCGCGTCGCAATGTTTTGTGCAGTTCACACTGGCGCTATTTTGTACGTCGCACTGTTTTGTGCAGTTTATCACTCGCGCTATTTTGCGCGTCGCGCTGTTTGGTGCAGTTCACACTCGCGCTATCTTACGCGTCGCACTGTTTTGTGCAGTTTACCACGCGCGCTATTTTGCTCGTCGCACGGTTTTGTGCAGTTTACACTCGCGCTATTTTGCGCGTCGCACTATTTTGTGCTGTTTATCACTCGCTTTATTTTGCGCGTCGCACTGCTTTGTGCTGTTTGCACTCGTGCTATTTTGCGTGTCGCACTGTTTTGTGCAGTTTATCAATTGCGCTATTTTGCGCGTCGCACTGTTTTGTGTAGTTCACACCCCCGCTATTTTGCGCGTCGCACTCTTTTGTGCAGTTTGTCACTCGCTCTATTTTGCGCGTCGCACTGCTTTGTGCATTTTACACTCGCGCTATTTTGCCCGTCGCACTGTTTTGTGCAGTTTATCACTCGTGCTATTTTGCGCGTCGCACTGTTTTGTGCAGTTTGTCACTCCTGCTATATTGCGCGTCGCACTATTTTTTGCAGTTTATCACTCGCGCTATTCTGCGCGTCGCACTGTTTTGTGCAGTTCACACTGGCGTTATTTTGCGCGTCGCACTGTTTTTTACCGTTTATCACTCGCGCTATTTTGAGCGTCGCACTGTTTTGTGCAGTTTGTCACTCGCGCTATTTTGGGCGTGACACTGTTTTGTGCAGTTCATCACTCGCGCTATTTTGCGCATCGCACTGTTTTGTGCCGTTTATCACTCGCGCTATTTTGCGCGTCGCACTGTTTTTTGCAGTTTATCACTCGCGCTATTTTGCACGTCGTACTGTTTTGTGCAGTTCACACTCGCGCTATTTTGCACGTCGCACTGTTTTGTACAGTTTACCACTCGCGCCATTTTGCGCGTCGCACTGTTTTGTGCAGTTGACACTCGCGCTATTTTGCGCGTCGCACTGTTTTGTGCAATTTATCACTCGCGCTATTTTGCGCGTCGCACTGTTTTCTACAGTTCACACTCCCGCTATTTTGCGCGTCGCCCTCTTTTGTGCAGTTTATCACTCGCGCTATTTTGCGCGTCGCACTGCTTTGTGCTGTTTACACTCGTGCTATTTTGCGTGTCGCACTGTTTTGTGCAGTTTATCAATTGCGCTATTTTGCGCGTCGCGCTATTTTGTGCAGTTCACACTCGCGCTATCTTACGCGTCGCACTGTTTTGTGCAGTTTACCACGCGCGCTATTTTGCGCGTCGCACTGTTTTGTGCAGTTTATCACTCGTGCTATTTTGCGCGTCGCACTGTTTTGTGCAGTTTGTCACTCCTGCTATATTGCGCGTCGCACTATTTTTTGCAGTTTATCACTCGCGCTATTCTGCGCGTCGCACTGTTTTGTGCAGTTCACACTGGCGTTATTTTGCGCGTCGCACTGTTTTTTACCGTTTATCACTCGCGCTATTTTGAGCGTCGCACTGTTTTGTGCAGTTTGTCACTCGCGCTATTTTGTGCGTGACACTGTTTTGTGCAGTTCATCACTCGCGCTATTTTGCGCATCGCACTGTTTTGTGCAGTTTATCACTCGCGCTATTTTGCGCGTCGCACTGGTTTTTGCAGTTTATCACTCGCGCTATTTTGCACGTCGTACTGTTTTGTGCAGTTCACACTCGCGCTATTTTGCACGTCGCACTGTTTTGTACAGTTTACCACTCGCGCTATTTTGCGCGTCGCACTGTTTTGTGCAGTTGACACTCGCGCTATTTTGCGCGTCGCACTGTTTTGTGCAGTTTATCACTCGCGCTATTTTGCGGGTCACACTTTTTCTGCAGTTTATCACACGCGCGGTTTTGCGCGTCGTACTGTTTTGTGCAGTTTATCACTCGAGCTATTTTGCGCGTCGCAATGTTTTGTGCAGTTCACACTGGCGCTATTTTGTACGTCGCACTGTTTTGTGCAGTTTATCACTCGCGCTATTTTGCGCGTCGCGCTGTTTTGTGCAGTTCACACTCGCGCTATCTTACGCGTCGCACTGTTTTGTGCAGTTTACAACGCGCGCTATTTTGCTCGTCGCACGGTTTTGTGCAGTTTACACTCGCGCTATTTTGCGCGTCGCACTATTTTGTGCTGTTTATCACTCGCTTTATTTTGCGCGTCGCACTGCTTTGTGCTGTTTGCACTCGTGCTATTTTGCGTGTCGCACTGTTTTGTGCAGTTTATCAATTGCGCTATTTTGCGCGTCGCACTGTTTTGTGTAGTTCACACCCCCGCTATTTTGCGCGTCGCACTCTTTTGTGCAGTTTGTCACTCGCTCTATTTTGCGCGTCGCACTGCTTTGTGCATTTTACACTCGCGCTATTTTGCCCGTCGCACTGTTTTGTGCAGTTTATCACTCGTGCTATTTTGCGCGTCGCACTGTTTTGTGCAGTTTGTCACTCCTGCTATATTGCGCGTCGCACTATTTTTTGCAGTTTATCACTCGCGCTATTCTGCGCGTCGCACTGTTTTGTGCAGTTCACACTGGCGTTATTTTGCGCGTCGCACTGTTTTTTACCGTTTATCACTCGCGCTATTTTGAGCGTCGCACTGTTTTGTGCAGTTTGTCACTCGCGCTATTTTGTGCGTGACATTGTTTTGTGCAGTTCATCACTCGCGCTATTTTAGGCATCGCACTGTTTTGTGCAGTTTATCACTCGCGCTATTTTGTGCGTCGCACTGTTTTTTGCAGTTTATCACTCGCGCTATTTTGCACGTCGTACTGTTTTGTGCAGTTCACACTCGCGCTATTTTGCACGTCGCACTGTTTTGTACAGTTTACCACTCGCGCCATTTTGCGCGTCGCACTGTTTTGTGCAGTTGACACTCGCGCTATTTTGCGCGTCGCACTGTTTTGTGCAGTTTATCACTCGCGCTATTTTGCGGGTCGCACTGTTTTGTGCAGTTTATCACTCGCGCTATTTTGCGCGTCGCACTGTTTTGTGCAGTTTATCACTCGCGCTATTTTGCGTGTCGCACTGTTTTGTGCAGTTTATCACTCGCGCTATTTTGCGCGTCGCACGGTTTTCTGCAGTTCACACTCCTGCTATTTTGCGCGTCGAACTCTTTTGTGCAGTTTATCACTCCCGCTATTTTGCGCGTCACACTGTTTTGTGCAGTTGACACTCGCGCTATTTTGCGCGTCGCACTGTTTTTTGCAGTTTATCACTCGCGCTATTTTGCGCGTCGCACTGTTTTCTACAGTTCACACTCCCGCTATTTTGCGCGTCGCCCTCTTTTGTGCAGTTTATCACTCGCGCTATTTTGCGCGTCGCACTGCTTTGTGCTGTTTACACTCGTGCTATTTTGCGTGTCGCACTGTTTTGTGCAGTTTATCAATTGCGCTATTTTGCGCGTCGCACTGTTTTGTGTAGTTCACACCCCCGCTATTTTGCGCGTCGCACTCTTTTGTGCAGTTTGTCACTCGCTCTATTTTGCGCGTCGCACTGCTTTGTGCATTTTACACTCGCCCTATTTTGCCCGTCGCACTGTTTTGTGCAGTTTATCACTCGTGCTATTTTGCGCGTCGCACTGTTTTGTGCAGTTTGTCACTCCTGCTATATTGCGCGTCGCACTATTTTTTGCAGTTTATCACTCGCGCTATTCTGCGCGTCGCACTGTTTTGTGCAGTTCACACTGGCGTTATTTTGCGCGTCGCACTGTTTTTTACCGTTTATCACTCGCGCTATTTTGAGCGTCGCACTGTTTTGTGGAGTTTGTCACTCGCGCTATTTTGTGCGTGACACTGTTTGTGCAGTTCATCACTCGCGCTATTTTGCGCATCGCACTGTTTTGTGCAGTTTATCACTCGCGCTATTTTGCGCGTCGCACTGTTTTTTGCAGTTTATCACTCGCGCTATTTTGCACGTTGTACTGTTTTGTGCAGTTCACACTCGCGCTATTTTGCACGTCGCACTGTTTTGTACAGTTTACCACTCGCGCCATTTTGCGCGTCGCACTGTTTTGTGCAGTTGACACTCGCGCTATTTTGCGCGTCGCACTGTTTTGTGCAGTTTATCACTCGCGCTATTTTGCGGGTCACACTTTTTCTGCCGTTTATCACACGCGCGGTTTTGCGCGTCGTACTGTTTTGTGCAGTTTATCACTCGCGCTATTTTGCGCGTCGCAATGTTTTGTGCAGTTCACACTGGCGCTATTTTGTACGTCGCACTGTTTTGTGCAGTTTATCACTCGCGCTATTTTGCGCGTCGCGCTGTTTTGTGCAGTTCACACTCGCGCTATCTTACGCGTCGCACTGTTTTGTGCAGTTTACCACGCGCGCTATTTTGCGTGTCGCACTGTTTTCTACAGTTTACACTCGTGCTGTTTTGCGCGTCGCCCTCTTTTGTGCAGTTTATCACTCGCGCTATTTTGCGCGTCGCACTGCTTTGTGCAGTTTACACTCGTGCTATTTTGCGTGTCGCACTGTTTTGTGCAGTTTATCAATTGCGCTATTTTGCGCGTCGCACTGTTTTGTGTAGTTCACACCCCCGCTATTTTGCGCGTCGCACTCTTTTGTGCAGTTTGTCACTCGCTCTATTTTGCGCGTCGCACTGCTTTGTGCATTTTACACTCGCCCTATTTTGCCCGTCGCACTGTTTTGTGCAGTTTATCACTCGTGCTATTTTGCGCGTCGCACTGTTTTGTGCAGTTTGTCACTCCTGCTATATTGCGCGTCGCACTATTTTTTGCAGTTTATCACTCGCGCTATTCTGCGCGTCGCACTGTTTTGTGCAGTTCACACTGGCGTTATTTTGCGCGTCGCACTGTTTTTTACCGTTTATCACTCGCGCTATTTTGAGCGTCGCACTGTTTTGTGCAGTTTGTCACTCGCGCTATTTTGTGCGTGACACTGTTTGTGCAGTTCATCACTCGCGCTATTTTGCGCATCGCACTGTTTTGTGCAGTTTATCACTCGCGCTATTTTGCGCGTCGCACTGTTTTTTGCAGTTTATCACTCGCGCTATTTTGCACGTCGTACTGTTTTGTGCAGTTCACACTCGCGCTATTTTGCACGTCGCACTGTTTTGTACAGTTTACCACTCGCGCCATTTTGCGCGTCGCACTGTTTTGTGCAGTTGACACTCGCGCTATTTTGCGCGTCGCACTGTTTTGTGCAGTTTATCACTCGCGCTATTTTGCGGGTCACACTTTTTCTGCCGTTTATCACACGCGCGGTTTTGCGCGTCGTACTGTTTTGTGCAGTTTATCACTCGCGCTATTTTGCGCGTCGCAATGTTTTGTGCAGTTCACACTGGCGCTATTTTGTACGTCGCACTGTTTTGTGCAGTTTATCACTCGCGCTATTTTGCGCGTCGCGCTGTTTTGTGCAGTTCACACTCGCGCTATCTTACGCGTCGCACTGTTTTGTGCAGTTTACCACGCGCGCTATTTTGCGCGTCGCACTGTTTTCTACAGTTTACACTCGTGCTGTTTTGCGCGTCGCCCTCTTTTGTGCAGTTTATCACTCGCGCTATTTTGCGCGTCGCACTGCTTTGTGCAGTTTACACTCGTGCTATTTTGCGTGTCGCACTGTTTTGTGCAGTTTATCAATTGCGCTATTTTGCGCGTCGCACTGTTTTGTGTAGTTCACACCCCCGCTATTTTGCGCGTCGCACTCTTTTGTGCAGTTTGTCACTCGCTCTATTTTGCGCGTCGCACTGCTTTGTGCATTTTACACTCGCCCTATTTTGCCCGTCGCACTGTTTTGTGCAGTTTATCACTCGTGCTATTTTGCGCGTCGCACTGTTTTGTGCAGTTTGTCACTCCTGCTATATTGCGCGTCGCACTATTTTTTGCAGTTTATCACTCGCGCTATTCTGCGCGTCGCACTGTTTTGTGCAGTTCACACTGGCGTTATTTTGCGCGTCGCACTGTTTTTTACCGTTTATCACTCGCGCTATTTTGAGCGTCGCACTGTTTTGTGCAGTTTGTCACTCGCGCTATTTTGTGCGTGACACTGTTTTGTGCAGTTCATCACTCGCGCTATTTTGCGCATCGCACTGTTTTGTGCAGTTTATCACTCGCGCTATTTTGCGCGTCGCACTGGTTTTTGCAGTTTATCACTCGCGCTATTTTGCACGTCGTACTGTTTTGTGCAGTTCACACTCGCGCTATTTTGCACGTCGCACTGTTTTGTACAGTTTACCACTCGCGCTATTTTGCGCGTCGCACTGTTTTGTGCAGTTGACACTCGCGCTATTTTGCGCGTCGCACTGTTTTGTGCAGTTTATCACTCGCGCTATTTTGCGGGTCACACTTTTTCTGCAGTTTATCACACGCGCGGTTTTGCGCGTCGTACTGTTTTGTGCAGTTTATCACTCGCACTATTTTGCGCGTCGCAATGTTTTGTGCAGTTCACACTGGCGCTATTTTGTACGTCGCACTGTTTTGTGCAGTTTATCACTCGCGCTATTTTGCGCGTCGCGCTGTTTTGTGCAGTTCACACTCGCGCTATCTTACGCGTCGCACTGTTTTGTGCAGTTTACCACGCGCGCTATTTTGCTCGTCGCACGGTTTTGTGCAGTTTACACTCGCGCTATTTTGCGCGTCGCACTATTTTGTGCTGTTTATCACTCGCTTTATTTTGCGCGTCGCACTGCTTTGTGCTGTTTGCACTCGTGCTATTTTGCGTGTCGCACTGTTTTGTGCAGTTTATCAATTGCGCTATTTTGCGCGTCGCACTGTTTTGTGTAGTTCACACCCCCGCTGTTTTGCGCGTCGCACTCTTTTGTGCAGTTTGTCACTCGCTCTATTTTGCGCGTCGCACTGCTTTGTGCATTTTACACTCGCCCTATTTTGCCCGTCGCACTGTTTTGTGCAGTTTATCACTCGTGCTATTTTGCGCGTCGCACTGTTTTGTGCAGTTTGTCACTCCTGCTATATTGCGCGTCGCACTATTTTTTGCAGTTTATCACTCGCGCTATTCTGCGCGTCGCACTGTTTTGTGCAGTTCACACTGGCGTTATTTTGCGCGTCGCACTGTTTTTTACTGTTTATCACTCGCGCTATTTTGAGCGTCGCACTGTTTTGTGCAGTTTGTCACTCGCGCTATTTTGTGCGTGACACTGTTTTGTGCAGTTCATCACTCGCGCTATTTTGCGCATCGCACTGTTTTGTGCAGTTTATCACTCGCGCTATTTTGCGCGTCGCACTGTTTTTTGCAGTTTATCACTCGCGCTATTTTGCACGTCGTACTGTTTTGTGCAGTTCACACTCGCGCTATTTTGCACGTCGCACTGTTTTGTACAGTTTACCACTCGCGCTATTTTGCGCGTCGCACTGTTTTGTGCAGTTGACACTCGCGCTATTTTGCGCGTCGCACTGTTTTGTGCAGTTTATCACTCGCGCTATTTTGCGGGTCACACTTTTTCTGCAGTTTATCACACGCGCGGTTTTGCGCGTCGTACTGTTTTGTGCAGTTTATCACTCGCGCTATTTTGCGCGTCGCAATGTTTTGTGCAGTTCACACTGGCGCTATTTTGTACGTCGCACTGTTTTGTGCAGTTTATCACTCGCGCTATTTTGCGCGTCGCGCTGTTTGGTGCAGTTCACACTCGCGCTATCTTACGCGTCGCACTGTTTTGTGCAGTTTACCACGCGCGCTATTTTGCTCGTCGCACGGTTTTGTGCAGTTTACACTCGCGCTATTTTGCGCGTCGCACTATTTTGTGCTGTTTATCACTCGCTTTATTTTGCGCGTCGCACTGCTTTGTGCTGTTTGCACTCGTGCTATTTTGCGTGTCGCACTGTTTTGTGCAGTTTATCAATTGCGCTATTTTGCGCGTCGCACTGTTTTGTGTAGTTCACACCCCCGCTATTTTGCGCGTCGCACTCTTTTGTGCAGTTTGTCACTCGCTCTATTTTGCGCGTCGCACTGCTTTGTGCATTTTACACTCGCGCTATTTTGCCCGTCGCACTGTTTTGTGCAGTTTATCACTCGTGCTATTTTGCGCGTCGCACTGTTTTGTGCAGTTTGTCACTCCTGCTATATTGCGCGTCGCACTATTTTTTGCAGTTTATCACTCGCGCTATTCTGCGCGTCGCACTGTTTTGTGCAGTTCACACTGGCGTTATTTTGCGCGTCGCACTGTTTTTTACCGTTTATCACTCGCGCTATTTTGAGCGTCGCACTGTTTTGTGCAGTTTGTCACTCGCGCTATTTTGGGCGTGACACTGTTTTGTGCAGTTCATCACTCGCGCTATTTTGCGCATCGCACTGTTTTGTGCCGTTTATCACTCGCGCTATTTTGCGCGTCGCACTGTTTTTTGCAGTTTATCACTCGCGCTATTTTGCACGTCGTACTGTTTTGTGCAGTTCACACTCGCGCTATTTTGCACGTCGCACTGTTTTGTACAGTTTACCACTCGCGCCATTTTGCGCGTCGCACTGTTTTGTGCAGTTGACACTCGCGCTATTTTGCGCGTCGCACTGTTTTGTGCAATTTATCACTCGCGCTATTTTGCGCGTCGCACTGTTTTCTACAGTTCACACTCCCGCTATTTTGCGCGTCGCCCTCTTTTGTGCAGTTTATCACTCGCGCTATTTTGCGCGTCGCACTGCTTTGTGCTGTTTACACTCGTGCTATTTTGCGTGTCGCACTGTTTTGTGCAGTTTATCAATTGCGCTATTTTGCGCGTCGCGCTGTTTTGTGCAGTTCACACTCGCGCTATCTTACGCGTCGCACTGTTTTGTGCAGTTTACCACGCGCGCTATTTTGCGCGTCGCACTGTTTTGTGCAGTTTATCACTCGTGCTATTTTGCGCGTCGCACTGTTTTGTGCAGTTTGTCACTCCTGCTATATTGCGCGTCGCACTATTTTTTGCAGTTTATCACTCGCGCTATTCTGCGCGTCGCACTGTTTTGTGCAGTTCACACTGGCGTTATTTTGCGCGTCGCACTGTTTTTTACCGTTTATCACTCGCGCTATTTTGAGCGTCGCACTGTTTTGTGCAGTTTGTCACTCGCGCTATTTTGTGCGTGACACTGTTTTGTGCAGTTCATCACTCGCGCTATTTTGCGCATCGCACTGTTTTGTGCAGTTTATCACTCGCGCTATTTTGCGCGTCGCACTGGTTTTTGCAGTTTATCACTCGCGCTATTTTGCCCGTCGTACTGTTTTGTGCAGTTCACACTCGCGCTATTTTGCACGTCGCACTGTTTTGTACAGTTTACCACTCGCGCTATTTTGCGCGTCGCACTGTTTTGTGCAGTTGACACTCGCGCTATTTTGCGCGTCGCACTGTTTTGTGCAGTTTATCACTCGCGCTATTTTGCGGGTCACACTTTTTCTGCAGTTTATCACACGCGCGGTTTTGCGCGTCGTACTGTTTTGTGCAGTTTATCACTCGCGCTATTTTGCGCGTCGCAATGTTTTGTGCAGTTCACACTGGCGCTATTTTGTACGTCGCACTGTTTTGTGCAGTTTATCACTCGCGCTATTTTGCGCGTCGCGCTGTTTTGTGCAGTTCACACTCGCGCTATCTTACGCGTCGCACTGTTTTGTGCAGTTTACCACGCGCGCTATTTTGCTCGTCGCACGGTTTTGTGCAGTTTACACTCGCGCTATTTTGCGCGTCGCACTATTTTGTGCTGTTTATCACTCGCTTTATTTTGCGCGTCGCACTGCTTTGTGCTGTTTGCACTCGTGCTATTTTGCGTGTCGCACTGTTTTGTGCAGTTTATCAATTGCGCTATTTTGCGCGTCGCACTGTTTTGTGTAGTTCACACCCCCGCTATTTTGCGCGTCGCACTCTTTTGTGCAGTTTGTCACTCGCTCTATTTTGCGCGTCGCACTGCTTTGTGCATTTTACACTCGCGCTATTTTGCCCGTCGCACTGTTTTGTGCAGTTTATCACTCGTGCTATTTTGCGCGTCGCACTGTTTTGTGCAGTTTGTCACTCCTGCTATATTGCGCGTCGCACTATTTTTTGCAGTTTATCACTCGCGCTATTCTGCGCGTCGCACTGTTTTGTGCAGTTCACACTGGCGTTATTTTGCGCGTCGCACTGTTTTTTACCGTTTATCACTCGCGCTATTTTGAGCGTCGCACTGTTTTGTGCAGTTTGTCACTCGCGCTATTTTGTGCGTGACATTGTTTTGTGCAGTTCATCACTCGCGCTATTTTAGGCATCGCACTGTTTTGTGCAGTTTATCACTCGCGCTATTTTGTGCGTCGCACTGTTTTTTGCAGTTTATCACTCGCGCTATTTTGCACGTCGTACTGTTTTGTGCAGTTCACACTCGCGCTATTTTGCACGTCGCACTGTTTTGTACAGTTTACCACTCGCGCCATTTTGCGCGTCGCACTGTTTTGTGCAGTTGACACTCGCGCTATTTTGCGCGTCGCACTGTTTTGTGCAGTTTATCACTCGCGCTATTTTGCGGGTCGCACTGTTTTGTGCAGTTTATCACTCGCGCTATTTTGCGCGTCGCACTGTTTTGTGCAGTTTATCACTCGCGCTATTTTGCGTGTCGCACTGTTTTGTGCAGTTTATCACTCGCGCTATTTTGCGCGTCGCACGGTTTTCTGCAGTTCACACTCCTGCTATTTTGCGCGTCGAACTCTTTTGTGCAGTTTATCACTCCCGCTATTTTGCGCGTCACACTGTTTTGTGCAGTTGACACTCGCGCTATTTTGCGCGTCGCACTGTTTTGTGCAGTTTATCACTCGCGCTATTTTGCGCGTCGCACTGTTTTCTACAGTTCACACTCCCGCTATTTTGCGCGTCGCCCTCTTTTGTGCAGTTTATCACTCGCGCTATTTTGCGCGTCGCACTGCTTTGTGCTGTTTACACTCGTGCTATTTTGCGTGTCGCACTGTTTTGTGCAGTTTATCAATTGCGCTATTTTGCGCGTCGCACTGTTTTGTGTAGTTCACACCCCCGCTATTTTGCGCGTCGCACTCTTTTGTGCAGTTTGTCACTCGCTCTATTTTGCGCGTCGCACTGCTTTGTGCATTTTACACTCGCCCTATTTTGCCCATCGCACTGTTTTGTGCAGTTTATCACTCGTGCTATTTTGCGCGTCGCACTGTTTTGTGCAGTTTGTCACTCCTGCTATATTGCGCGTCGCACTATTTTTTGCAGTTTATCATTCGCGCTATTCTGCGCGTCGCACTGTTTTGTGCAGTTCACACTGGCGTTATTTTGCGCGTCGCACTGTTTTTTACCGTTTATCACTCGCGCTATTTTGAGCGTCGCACTGTTTTGTGCAGTTTGTCACTCGCGCTATTTTGTGCGTGACACTGTTTGTGCAGTTCATCACTCGCGCTATTTTGCGCATCGCACTGTTTTGTGCAGTTTATCACTCGCGCAATTTTGCGCGTCGCACTGTTTTTTGCAGTTTATCACTCGCGCTATTTTGCACGTTGTACTGTTTTGTGCAGTTCACACTCGCGCTATTTTGCACGTCGCACTGTTTTGTACAGTTTACCACTCGCGCCATTTTGCGCGTCGCACTGTTTTGTGCAGTTGACACTCGCGCTATTTTGCGCGTCGCACTGTTTTGTGCAGTTTATCACTCGCGCTATTTTGCGGGTCACACTTTTTCTGCCGTTTATCACACGCGCGGTTTTGCGCGTCGTACTGTTTTGTGCAGTTTATCACTCGCGCTATTTTGCGCGTCGCAATGTTTTGTGCAGTTCACACTGGCGCTATTTTGTACGTCGCACTGTTTTGTGCAGTTTATCACTCGCGCTATTTTGCGCGTCGCGCTGTTTTGTGCAGTTCACACTCGCGCTATCTTACGCGTCGCACTGTTTTGTGCAGTTTACCACGCGCGCTATTTTGCGTGTCGCACTGTTTTCTACAGTTTACACTCGTGCTGTTTTGCGCGTCGCCCTCTTTTGTGCAGTTTATCACTCGCGCTATTTTGCGCGTCGCACTGCTTTGTGCAGTTTACACTCGTGCTATTTTGCGTGTCGCACTGTTTTGTGCAGTTTATCAATTGCGCTATTTTGCGCGTCGCACTGTTTTGTGTAGTTCACACCCCCGCTATTTTGCGCGTCGCACTCTTTTGTGCAGTTTGTCACTCGCTCTATTTTGCGCGTCGCACTGCTTTGTGCATTTTACACTCGCCCTATTTTGCCCGTCGCACTGTTTTGAGCAGTTTATCACTCGTGCTATTTTGCGCGTCGCACTATTTTGTGCAGTTTGTCACTCCTGCTATATTGCGCGTCGCACTATTTTTTGCAGTTTATCACTCGCGCTATTCTGCGCGTCGCACTGTTTTGTGCAGTTCACACTGGCGTTATTTTGCGCGTCGCACTGTTTTTTACCGTTTATCACTCGCGCTATTTTGAGCGTCGCACTGTTTTGTGCAGTTTGTCACTCGCGCTATTTTGTGCGTGACACTGTTTTGTGCAGTTCATCACTCGCGCTATTTTGCGCATCGCACTGTTTTGTGCAGTTTATCACTCGCGCTATTTTGCGCGTCGCACTGGTTTTTGCAGTTTATCACTCGCGCTATTTTGCACGTCGTACTGTTTTGTGCAGTTCACACTCGCGCTATTTTGCACGTCGCACTGTTTTGTACAGTTTACCACTCGCGCTATTTTGCGCGTCGCACTGTTTTGTGCAGTTGACACTCGCGCTATTTTGCGCGTCGCACTGTTTTGTGCAGTTTATCACTCGCGCTATTTTGCGGGTCACACTTTTTCTGCAGTTTATCACACGCGCGGTTTTGCGCGTCGTACTGTTTTGTGCAGTTTATCACTCGCACTATTTTGCGCGTCGCAATGTTTTGTGCAGTTCACACTGGCGCTATTTTGTACGTCGCACTGTTTTGTGCAGTTTATCACTCGCGCTATTTTGCGCGTCGCGCTGTTTTGTGCAGTTCACACTCGCGCTATCTTACGCGTCGCACTGTTTTGTGCAGTTTACCACGCGCGCTATTTTGCTCGTCGCACGGTTTTGTGCAGTTTACACTCGCGCTATTTTGCGCGTCGCACTATTTTGTGCTGTTTATCACTCGCTTTATTTTGCGCGTCGCACTGCTTTGTGCTGTTTGCACTCGTGCTATTTTGCGTGTCGCACTGTTTTGTGCAGTTTATCAATTGCGCTATTTTGCGCGTCGCACTGTTTTGTGTAGTTCACACCCCCGCTATTTTGCGCGTCGCACTCTTTTGTGCAGTTTGTCACTCGCTCTATTTTGCGCGTCGCACTGCTTTGTGCATTTTACACTCGCGCTATTTTGCCCGTCGCACTGTTTTGTGCAGTTTATCACTCGTGCTATTTTGCGCGTCGCACTGTTTTGTGCAGTTTGTCACTCCTGCTATATTGCGCGTCGCACTATTTTTGGCAGTTTATCACTCGCGCTATTTTGCGCGTCGCACTGTTTTGTGCAGTTCACACTGGCGTTATTTTGCGCGTCGCACTGTTTTTTACCGTTTATCACTCGCGCTATTTTGAGCGTCGCACTGTTTTGTGCAGTTTGTCACTCGCGCTATTTTGTGCGTGACACTATTTTGTGCAGTTCATCACTCGCGCTATTTTGCGCTTCGCACTGTTTTGTGCAGTTTATCACTCGCGCTATTTTGCGCGTCGCACTGTTTTTTGCAGTTTATCACTCGCGCTATTTTGCACGTCGTACTGTTTTGTGCAGTTCACACTCGCGCTATTTTGCACGTCGCACTGTTTTGTACAGTTTACCACTCGCGCCATTTTGCGCGTCGCACTGTTTTGTGCAGTTGACACTCGCACTATTTTGCGCGTCGCACTGTTTTGTGCAGTTTATCACTCGCGCTATTTTGCGGGTCACACTTTTTCTGCAGTTTATCACACGCGCGGTTTTGCGCGTCGTACTGTTTTGTGCAGTTTATCACTCGCGCTATTTTGCGCGTCGCAATGTTTTGTGCAGTTCACACTGGCGCTATTTTGTACGTCGCACTGTTTTGTGCAGTTTATCACTCGCGCTATTTTGCGCGTCGCGCTGTTTTGTGCAGTTCACACTCGCGCTATCTTACGCGTCGCACTGTTTTGTGCAGTTTACCACGCGCGCTATTTTGCTCGTCGCACGGTTTTGTGCAGTTTACACTCGGGCTGTTTTGTGCGTCGCACTGTTTTGTGCAGTTTATCACTCGCGCTATTTTGCGCGTCGCACTGTTTTGTGCAGTTTATCACTCGCGCTATTTTGCGCGTCGCACTATTTTGTGCAGTTCACACTGGCGCTATTTTGTACGTCCCACTGTTTTGTGCAGTTTATCACTCGCGCTATTTTGCGCGTCGCGCTGTTTTGTGCAGTTCACACTCGCGCTATCTTGCGCGTCGCACTGTTTTGTGCAGTTTACCACGCGCACTATTTTGCTCGTCGCACTGTTTTGTGCAGTTGACACTCGCGCTATTTTGCGCGTCGCACTGTTTTGTGCAGTTTATCACTCGCGCTATTTTGCGCGTCGCACTGTTTTGTGCAGTTTATCACTCGCGCTATTTTGCGTGTCGCACTGTTTTGTGCAGTTTATCACTCGCGCTATTTTGCGCGTCGCACGGTTTTCTGCAGTTCACACTCCTGCTATTTTGCGCGTCGAACTCTTTTGTGCAGTTTATCACTCCCGCTATTTTGCGCGTCACACTGTTTTGTGCAGTTGACACTCACGCTATTTTGCGCGTCGCACTGTTTTGTGCAGTTTATCACTCGCGCTATTTTGCGCGTCGCACTGTTTTCTACAGTTCACACTCCCGCTATTTTGCGCGTCGCCCTCTTTTGTGCAGTTTATCACTCGCGCTATTTTGCGCGTCGCACTGCTTTGTGCTGTTTCCACTCGTGCTATTTTGCGTGTCGCACTGTTTTGTGCAGTTTATCAATTGCGCTATTTTGCGCGTCGCACTGTTTTGTGTAGTTCACACCCCCGCTATTTTGCGCGTCGCACTCTTTTGTGCAGTTTGTCACTCGCTCTATTTTGCGCGTCGCACTGCTTTGTGCATTTTACACTAGCCCTATTTTGCCCGTCGCACTGTTTTGTGCAATTTATCACTCGTGCTATTTTGCGCGTCGCACTGTTTTGTGCAGTTTGACACTCCTGCTATATTGCGCGTCGCACTATTTTTTGCAGTTTATCACTCGCGCTATTCTGCGCGTCGCACTGTTTTGTGCAGTTCACACTGGCGTTATTTTGCGCGTCGCACTGTTTTTTACCGTTTATCACTCGCGCTATTTTGAGCGTCGCACTGTTTTGTGCAGTTTGTCACTCGCGCTATTTTGTGCGTGACACTGTTTTGTGCAGTTCATCACTCGCGCTATTTTGCGCATCGCACTGTTTTGTGCAGTTTATCACTCGCGCTATTTTGCGCGTCGCACTGTTTTTTGCAGTTTATCACTCGCGCTATTTTGCACGTCGTACTGTTTTGGTGCAGTTCACACTCGCGCTATTTTGCACGTCGCACTGTTTTGTACAGTTTACCACTCGCGCTATTTTGCGCGTCGCACTGTTTTGTGCAGTTGACACTCGCGCTATTTTGCGCGTCGCACTGTTTTGTGCAGTTTATCACTCGCGCTATTTTGCGGGTCACACTTTTTCTGCAGTTTATCACACGCGCGGTTTTGCGCGTCGTACTGTTTTGTGCAGTTTATCACTCGCGCTATTTTGCGCGTCGCAATGTTTTGTGCAGTTCACACTGGCGCTATTTTGTACGTCGCACTGTTTTGTGCAGTTTATCACTCGCGCTATTTTGCGCGTCGCGCTGTTTTGTGCAGTTCACACTCGCGCTATCTTACGCGTCGCACTGTTTTGTGCAGTTTACCACGCGCGCTATTTTGCTCGTCGCACGGTTTTGTGCAGTTTACACTCGCGCTATTTTGCGCGTCGCACTATTTTGTGCTGTTTATCACTCGCTTTATTTTGCGCGTCGCACTGCTTTGTGCTGTTTGCACTCGTGCTATTTTGCGTGTCGCACTGTTTTGTGCAGTTTATCAATTGCGCTATTTTGCGCGTCGCACTGTTTTTGTGTAGTTCACACCCCCGCTATTTTGCGCGTCGCACTCTTTTGTGCAGTTTGTCACTCGCTCTATTTTGCGCGTCGCACTGCTTTGTGCATTTTACACTCGCGCTATTTTGCCCGTCGCACTGTTTTGTGCAGTTTATCACTCGTGCTATTTTGCGCGTCGCACTGTTTTGTGCAGTTTGTCACTCCTGCTATATTGCGCGTCGCACTATTTTTTGCAGTTTATCACTCGCGCTATTCTGCGCGTCGCACTGTTTTGTGCAGTTCACACTGGCGTTATTTTGCGCGTCGCACTGTTTTTTTCCGTTTATCACTCGCGCTATTTTGAGCGTCGCACTGTTTTGTGCAGTTTGTCACTCGCGCTATTTTGTGCGTGACACTGTTTTGTGCAGTTCATCACTCGCGCTATTTTGCGCATCGCACTGTTTTGTGCAGTTTATCACTCGCGCTATTTTGCGCGTCGCACTGTTTTTTCCAGTTTATCACTCGCGCTATTTTGCACGTCGTACTGTTTTGTGCAGTTCACACTCGCGCTATTTTGCACGTCGCACTGTTTTGTACAGTTTACCACTCGCGCCATTTTGCGCGTCGCACTGTTTTGTGCAGTTGACACTCGCGCTATTTTGCGGGTCACACTTTTTATGCAGTTTATCACACGCGCGGTTTTGCGCGTCGTACTGTTTTGTGCAGTTTATCACTCGCGCTATTTTGCGCGTCGAAATGTTTTGTGCAGTTCACACTGGCGCTATTTTGTACGTCGCACTGTTTTGTGCAGTTTATCACTCGCGCTATTTTGCGCGTCGCGCTGTTTTGTGCAGTTCACACTCGCGCTATCTTACGCGTCGCACTGTTTTGTGCAGTTCACCACGCGCGCTATTTTGCTCGTCGCACGGTTTTGTGCAGTTTACACTCGCGCTGTTTTGCGCGTCGCACTGTTTTGTGCAGTTTATCACTCGCGCTATTTTGCGCGTCGCACTGTTTTGTGCAGTTTATCACTCGCGCTATTTTGCGGGTCGCACTGTTTTGTGCAGTTTATCACTCGCGCTATTTTGCGCGTCGCACGGTTTTCTGCAGTTCACACTCCTGTTATTTTGCGCGTCGAACTCTTTTGTGCAGTTTATCACTCCCGCTATTGTGCGCGTCACACTGTTTTGTGCTGTTGACACTCGCGCTATTTTGCGCGTCGCACTGTTTTCTACAGTTCACACTCCCGCTATTTTGCGCGTCGCCCTCTTTTGTGCAGTTTATCACTCGCGCTATTTTGCGCGTCGCACTGCTTTGTGCTGTTTACACTCGTGCTATTTTGCGTGTCGCACTGTTTTGTGCAGTTTATCAATTGCGCTATTTTGCGCGTCGCACTGTTTTGTGTAGTTCACACCCCCGCTATTTTGCGCGTCGCACTCTTTTGTGCAGTTTGTCACTCGCTCTATTTTGCGCGTCGCACTGTTTTGTGCAGTTTATCACTCGCGCTATTTTGCGGGTCACACTTTTTCTGCAGTTTATCACACGCGCGGTTTTGCGCGTCGTACTGTTTTGTGCTGTTTATCACTCGCGCTATTTTGCGCGTCGCAATGTTTTGTGCAGTTCACACTGGCGCTATTTTGTACGTCGCACTGTTTTGTGCAGTTTATCACTCGCGCTATTTTGCGCGTCGCGCTGTTTTGTGCAGTTCACACTCGCGCTATCTTACGTGTCGCATTGTTTTGTGCAGTTTACCACGCGCGCTATTTTGCTCGTCGCACGGTTTTGTGCAGTTTACACTCGCGCTATTTTGCGCGTCGCACTATTTTGTGCTGTTTATCACTCGCTTTATTTTGCGCGTCGCGCTGTTTTTTGCAGTTTATCACTCGCGCTATTTTGCGCGTCGTACTGTTTTGTGCAGCTCACACTCGCGCTATTTTGCACGTCGCACTGTTTTGTGCAGTTTACCACTCGCGCTATTTTGCGCGTCGCACTGTTTTGTGCAGTTGACACTCGCGCTATTTAGCGCGTCGCACTGTTTTGTGCAGTTCACACTGGCGCTATTTTGAACGTCGCACTGTTTTGTGCAGTTTATCACTCGCACTATTTTACGCGTCGCGCTGTTTTGTGCAGTTCACACTCGCGCTATCTTGCGCGTCGCACTGTTTTGTGCAGTTTGCCACGCGCACTATTTTGCTCGTCGCACTGTTTTGTGCAGTTGACACTCGCGCTAATTTGCGCATCGCACTGTTTTGTGCAGTTTATCACTCGCGCTATTTTGCGCATCGCACTGTTTTCTACAGTTCACACTCCCGCTATTTTGCGCGTCGCCCTCTTTTGTGCAGTTTATCACTCGCGCTATTTTGCGCGTCGCACTGCTTTATGCTGTTTACACTCGTGCTATTTTGCGTGTCGCACTGTTTTGTGCAGTTTATCAATTGCGCTATTTTGCGCGTCGCACTGTTTTGTGTAGTTCACACCCCCGCTATTTTGCGCGTCGCACTCTTTTGTGCAGTTTGTCACTCGCTCTATTTTGCGCGTCGCACTGTTTTGTACAGTTTATCACTCGCGCTATTTTGCGGGTCACACTTTTTCTGCAGTTTATCACACGCGCGGTTTTGCGCGTCGTACTGTTTTGTGCTGTTTATCACTCGCGCTATTTTGCGCGTCGCAATGTTTTGTGCAGTTCACACTGGCGCTATTTTGTACGTCGCACTGTTTTGTGCAGTTTATCACTCGCGCTATTTTGCGCGTCGCGCTGTTTTGTGCAGTTCACACTCGCGCTATCTTACGTGTCGCATTGTTTTGTGCAGTTTACCACGCGCGCTATTTTGCTCGTCGCACGGTTTTGTGCAGTTTACACTCGCGCTATTTTGCGCGTCGCACTATTTTGTGCTGTTTATCACTCGCTTTATTTTGCGCGTCGCGCTGTTTTTTGCAGTTTATCACTCGCGCTATTTTGCGCGTCGTACTGTTTTGTGCAGCTCACACTCGCGCTATTTTGCACGTCGCACTGTTTTCTACAGTTCACACTCCCGCTATTTTGCGCGTCGCCCTCTTTTGTGCAGTTTATCACTCGCGCTATTTTGCGCGTCGCACTGCTTTGTGCTGTTTACACTCGTGCTATTTTGCGTGTCGCACTGTTTTGTGCAGTTTATCAATTGCGCTATTTTGCGCGTCGCACTGTTTTGTCTAGTTCACACCCCCGCTATTTTGCGCGTCGCACTCTTTTGTGCAGTTTGTAACTCGCGCTATTTTGCGCGTCGCACTGCTTTGTGCATTTTACACTCGCGCTATTTTGCCCGTCGCACTGTTTTGTGCAGTTTATCACTCGTGCTATTTTGCGCGTCGCACTGTTTTGTGCAGTTTGTCACTCCTGCAATATTGCGCGTCGCACTATTTTTTGCAGTTTATCACTTGCGCTATTCTGCGCGTCGCACTGTTTTGTGCAGTTCACACTGGCGTTATTTTGCGCGTCGCACTGTTTTTTACAGTTTATCACTCGCGCTATTTTGAGCGTCGCACTGTTTTGTGCAGTTTGTCACTCGCGCTATTTTGTGCGTGACACTGTTTTGTGCAGTTCATCACTCGCGCTATTTTGCGCATCGCACTGTTTTGTGCAGTTTATCACTCGCGCTATTTTGCGCGTCGCACTGTTTTTTGCAGTTTATCACTCGCGCTATTTTGCATGTCGTACTGTTTTGTGCAGTTCACACTCGCGCTACTTTGCACGTCGCACTGTTTTGTACAGTTTACTACTCGCGCTATTTTGCGCGTCGCACTGTTTTGTGCAGTTGACACTCGCGCTATTTTGCGCGTCGCACTGTTTTGTGCAGTTTATCACTCGCGCTATTTTGCGGGTCACACTTTTTCTGCAGTTTATCACACGCGCGGTTTTGCGCGTCGTACTGTTTTGTGCTGTTTATCACTCGCGCTATTTTGCGCGTCGAAATGTTTTGTGCAGTTCACACTGGCGCTATTTTGTACGTCGCACTATTTTGTGCAGTTTATCACTCGCGCTATTTTGCGCGTCGCGCTGTTTTGTGCAGTTCACACTCGCGCTATCTTACGCGTCGCTCTGTTTTGTGCAGTTCACCACGCGCGCTATTTTGCTCGTCGCACGGTTTTGTGCAGTTTACACTCGCGCTATTTTGCGCGTCGCACTGTTTTGTGCAGTTTATCACTCGCGCTATTTTGCGCGTCGCACTGTTTTGTGCAGTTTATCACTCGCGCTATTTTGCGGGTCGCACTGTTTTGTGCAGTTTATCACTCGCGCTATTTTGCGCGTCGCACGGTTTTCTGCAGTTCACACTCCTGTTATTTTGCGCGTCGAACTCTTTTGTGCAGTTTATCACTCCCGCTATTGTGCGCGTCACACTGTTTTGTGCTGTTGACACTCGCGCTATTTTGCGCGTCGCACTGTTTTGTGCAGTTTATCACTCGCGCTATTTTGCGCGTCGCACTGTTTTCTACAGTTCACACTCCCGCTATTTTGCGCGTCGCCCTCTTTTGTGCAGTTTATCACTCGCGCTATTTTGCGCGTCGCACTGCTTTGTGCTGTTTACACTCGTGCTATTTTGCGTGTCGCACTGTTTTGTGCAGTTTATCAATTGCGCTATTTTGCGCGTCGCACTGTTTTGTGTAGTTCACACCCCCGCTATTTTGCGCGTCGCACTCTTTTGTGCAGTTTGTCACTCGCTCTATTTTGCGCGTCGCACTGTTTTGTGCAGTTTATCACTCGCGCTATTTTGCGGGTCACACTTTTTCTGCAGTTTATCACACGCGCGGTTTTGCGCGTCGTACTGTTTTGTGCTGTTTATCACTCGCGCTATTTTGCGCGTCGCAATGTTTTGTGCAGTTCACACGGGCGCTATTTTGTACGTCGCACTGTTTTGTGCAGTTTATCACTCGCGCTATTTTGCGCGTCGCGCTGTTTTGTGCAGTTCACACTCGCGCTATCTTACGTGTCGCATTGTTTTGTGCAGTTTACCACGCGCGCTATTTTGCTCGTCGCACGGTTTTGTGCAGTTTACACTCGCGCTATTTTGCGCGTCGCACTATTTTGTGCTGTTTATCACTCGCTTTATTTTGCGCGTCGCGCTGTTTTTTGCAGTTTATCACTCGCGCTATTTTGCGCGTCGTACTGTTTTGTGCAGCTCACACTCGCGCTATTTTGCACGTCGCACTGTTTTGTGCAGTTTACCACTCGCGCTATTTTGCGCGTCGCACTGTTTTGTGCAGTTGACACTCGCGCTATTTAGCGCGTCGCACTGTTTTGTGCAGTTCACACTGGCGCTATTTTGAACGTCGCACTGTTTTGTGCAGTTTATCACTCGCACTATTTTACGCGTCGCGCTGTTTTGTGCAGTTCACACTCGCGCTATCTTGCGCGTCGCACTGTTTTGTGCAGTTTGCCACGCGCACTATTTTGCTCGTCGCACTGTTTTGTGCAGTTGACACTCGCGCTAATTTGCGCATCGCACTGTTTTGTGCAGTTTATCACTCGCGCTATTTTGCGCGTCGCACTGTTTTCTACAGTTCACACTCCCGCTATTTTGCGCGTCGCCCTCTTTTGTGCAGTTTATCACTCGCGCTATTTTGCGCGTCGCACTGCTTTGTGCTGTTTACACTCGTGCTATTTTGCGTGTCGCACTGTTTTGTGCAGTTTATCAATTGCGCTATTTTGCGCGTCGCACTGTTTTGTGTAGTTCACACCCCCGCTATTTTGCGCGTCGCACTCTTTTGTGCAGTTTGTCACTCGCTCTATTTTGCGCGTCGCACTGTTTTGTGCAGTTTATCACTCGCGCTATTTTGCGGGTCACACTTTTTCTGCAGTTTATCACACGCGCGGTTTTGCGCGTCGTACTGTTTTGTGCTGTTTATCACTCGCGCTATTTTGCGCGTCGCAATGTTTTGTGCAGTTCACACTGGCGCTATTTTGTACGTCGCACTGTTTTGTGCAGTTTATCACTCGCGCTATTTTGCGCGTCGCGCTGTTTTGTGCAGTTCACACTCGCGCTATCTTACGTGTCGCATTGTTTTGTGCAGTTTACCACGCGCGCTATTTTGCTCGTCGCACGGTTTTGTGCAGTTTACACTCGCGCTATTTTGCGCGTCGCACTATTTTGTGCTGTTTATCACTCGCTTTATTTTGCGCGTCGCGCTGTTTTTTGCAGTTTATCACTCGCGCTATTTTGCGCGTCGTACTGTTTTGTGCAGCTCACACTCGCGCTATTTTGCACGTCGCACTGTTTTCTACAGTTCACACTCCCGCTATTTTGCGCGTCGCCCTCTTTTGTGCAGTTTATCACTCGCGCTATTTTGCGCGTCGCACTGCTTTGTGCTGTTTACACTCGTGCTATTTTGCGTGTCGCACTGTTTTGTGCAGTTTATCAATTGCGCTATTTTGCGCGTCGCACTGTTTTGTCTAGTTCACACCCCCGCTATTTTGCGCGTCGCACTCTTTTGTGCAGTTTGTAACTCGCGCTATTTTGCGCGTCGCACTGCTTTGTGCATTTTACACTCGCGCTATTTTGCCCGTCGCACTGTTTTGTGCAGTTTATCACTCGTGCTATTTTGCGCGTCGCACTGTTTTGTGCAGTTTGTCACTCCTGCAATATTGCGCGTCGCACTATTTTTTGCAGTTTATCACTTGCGCTATTCTGCGCGTCGCACTGTTTTGTGCAGTTCACACTGGCGTTATTTTGCGCGTCGCACTGTTTTTTACAGTTTATCACTCGCGCTATTTTGAGCGTCGCACTGTTTTGTGCAGTTTGTCACTCGCGCTATTTTGTGCGTGACACTGTTTTGTGCAGTTCATCACTCGCGCTATTTTGCGCATCGCACTGTTTTGTGCAGTTTATCACTCGCGCTATTTTGCGCGTCGCACTGTTTTTTGCAGTTTATCACTCGCGCTATTTTGCATGTCGTACTGTTTTGTGCAGTTCACACTCGCGCTACTTTGCACGTCGCACTGTTTTGTACAGTTTACTACTCGCGCTATTTTGCGCGTCGCACTGTTTTGTGCAGTTGACACTCGCGCTATTTTGCGCGTCGCACTGTTTTGTGCAGTTTATCACTCGCGCTATTTTGCGGGTCACACTTTTTCTGCAGTTTATCACACGCGCGGTTTTGCGCGTCGTACTGTTTTGTGCTGTTTATCACTCGCGCTATTTTGCGCGTCGCAATGTTTTGTGCAGTTCGCACTGGCGCTATTTTGTACGTCGCACTGTTTTGTGCAGTTTATCACTCGCGCTATTTTGCGCGTCGCGCTGTTTTGTGCAGTTCACACTCGCGCTATCTTACGTGTCGCACTGTTTTGTGCAGTTTACCACGCGCGCTATTTTGCTCGTCGCACGGTTTTGTGCAGTTTACACTCGCGCTATTTTGCGCGTCGCACTGTTTTTTGCAGTTTATCACTCGCGCTATTTTGCGCGTCGTACTGTTTTGTGCAGCTCACACTCGCGCTATTTTGCACGTCGCACTGTTTTGTGCAGTTTACCACTCGCGCTATTTTGCACGTCGCACTGTTTTGTGCAGTTGACACTCGCGCTATTTAGCGCGTCGCACTGTTTTGTGCAGTTCACACTGGCGCTATTTTGAACGTCGCACTGTTTTGTGCAGTTTATCACTCGCACTATTTTGCGCGTCGCGCTGTTTTGTGCAGTTCACACTCGCGCTATCTTGCGCGTCGCACTGTTTTGTGCAGTTTACCACGCGCACTATTTTGCTCGTCGCACTGTTTTGTGCAGTTGACACTCGCGCTAATTTGCGCATCGCACTGTTTTGTGCAGTTTATCACTCTCGCTATTTTGCGCGTCGCACTGTTTTCTACAGTTCACACTCCCACTATTTTGCGCGTCGCCCTCTTTTGTGCAGTTTATCACTCGCGCTATTTTGCGCGTCGCACTGCTTTGTGCTGTTTACACTCGTGCTATTTTGCGTGTCGCACTGTTTTGTGCAGTTTATCAATTGCGCTATTTTGCGCGTCGCACTGTTTTGTCTAGTTCACACCCCCGCTATTTTGCGCGTCGCACTCTTTTGTGCAGTTTGTCACTCGCGCTATTTTGCGCGTCGCACTGCTTTGTGCATTTTACACTCGCGCTATTTTGCCCGTCGCACTGTTTTGTGCAGTTTATCACTCGTGCTATTTTGCGCGTCGCACTGTTTTGTGCAGTTTGTCACTCCTGCAATATTGCGCGTCGCACTATTTTTTGCAGTTTATCACTCGCGCTATTCTGCGCGTCGCACTGTTTTGTGCAGTTCACACTGGCGTTATTTTGCGCGTCGCACTGTTTTTTACAGTTTATCACTCGCGCTATTTTGAGCGTCGCACTGTTTTGTGCAGTTTGTCACTCGCGCTATTTTGTGCGTGACACTGTTTTGTGCAGTTCATCACTCGCGCTATTTTGCGCATCGCACTGTTTTGTGCAGTTTATCACTCGCGCTATTTTGCGCGTCGCACTGTTTTTTGCAGTTTATCACTCGCGCTATTTTGCACGTCGTACTGTTTTGTGCAGTTCACACTCGCGCTACTTTGCACGTCGCACTGTTTTGTACAGTTTACCACTCGCGCTATTTTGCGCGTCGCACTGTTTTGTGCAGTTGACACTCGCGCTATTTTGCGCGTCGCACTGTTTTGTGCAGTTTATCACTCGCGCTATTTTGCGGGTCACACTTTTTCTGCAGTTTATCACACGCGCGGTTTTGCGCGTCGTACTGTTTTGTGCTGTTTATCGCTCGCGCTATTTTGCGCGTCGCAATGTTTTGTGCAGTTCACACTGGCGCTATTTTGTACGTCGCACTGTTTTGTGCAGTTTATCACTCGCGCTATTTTGCGCGTCGCGCTGTTTTGTGCAGTTCACACTCGCGCTATCTTACGTGTCGCACTGTTTTGTGCAGTTTACCACGCGCGCTATTTTGCTCGTCGCACGGTTTTGTGCAGTTTACACTCGCTTTATTTTGCGCGTCGCACTGTTTTTTGCAGTTTATCACTCGTGCTATTTAGCGCGTCGTACTATTTTGTGCAGCTCACACTCGCGCTATTTTGCACGTCGCACTGTTTTGTGCAGTTTACCACTCGCGCTATTTTGCGCGTCGCACTGTTTTGTGCAGTTGACACTCGCTCTATTTAGCGCGTCGCACAGTTTTGTGCAGTTCACACTGGCGCTATTTTGAACGTCGCACTGTTTTGTGCAGTTTATCACTCGCACTATTTTGCGCGTCGCACTGTTTTGTGCAGTTCACACTCGCGCTATCTTGCGCGTCGCACTGTTTTGTGCAGTTTACCACGCGCACTATTTTGCTCGTCGCACTGTTTTGTGCAGTTGACACTCGCGCTAATTTGCGCATCGCACTGTTTTGTGCAGTTTATCACTCGCGCTATTTTGCGCGTCGCACTGTCTTCTACAGTTCACACTCCCGCTATTTTGCGCGTCGCCCTCTTTTGTGCAGTTTATCACTCGCGCTATTTTGCGCGTCGCACTGCTTTGTGCTGTTTACACTCGTGCTATTTTGCGTGTCGCACTGTTTTGTGCAGTTTACCAATTGCGCTATTTTGCGCGTCGCACTGTTTTGTCTAGTTCACACGCCCGCTATTTTGCGCGTCGCACTCTTTTGTGCAGTTTGTTACTCGCGCTATTTTGCGCGTCGCACTGCTTTGTGCATTTTACACTCGCGCTATTTTGCCCGTCGCACTGTTTTGTGCAGTTTATCACTCGTGCTATTTTGCGCGTCGCACTGTTTTGTGCAGTTTGTCACTCCTGCAATATTGCGCGTCGCACTATTTTTTGCAGTTTATCACTCGCGCTATTCTGCGCGTCGCACTGTTTTGTGCAGTTCACACTGGCGTTATTTTGCGCGTCGCACTGTTTTTTACAGTTTATCACTCGCGCTATTTTGAGCCTCGCACTGTTTTGTGCAGTTTGTCACTCGCGCTATTTTGGGCGTGACACTGTTTTGTGCAGTTCATCACTCGCGCTATTTTGCGCATCGCACTGTTTTGTGCAGTTTATCACTTGCGCTATTTTGAGCGTCGCACTGTTTTTTGCAGTTTATCACTCGCGCTATTTTGCACGTCGTACTGTTTTGTGCAGTTTACACTCGCGCTATTTTGCACGTCGCAATGTTTTGTGCAGTTTATCACTCGCGCTATTTTGCGCGTCGTACTGTTTTGTGCAGCTCACACTGGCGCTATTTTGTACGTCGCACTGTTTTGTGCAGTTTATCACTCGCGCTATTTTGCGCGTCGCGCTGTTTTGTGCAGTTCACACTCGCGCTATCTTACGCGTCGCACTGTTTTGTGCAGTTTACCACGCGCGCTATTTTGCTCGTCGCACGGTTTTGTGCAGTTTACACTCGCGCTATTTTGCGCGTCGCACTGTTTTTTGCAGTTTATCACTCGCGCTATTTTGCGCGTCGTACTGTTTTGTGCAGCTCACACTCGCGCTAATTTGCACGTCGCACTGTTTTGTGCAGTTTACCACTCGCGCTATTTTGCGCGTCGCACTGTTTTGTGCAGTTGACACTCGCGCTATTTAGCGCGTCGCACTGTTTTGTGCAGTTCACACTGGCGCTATTTTGAACGTCGCACTGTTTTGTGCAGTTTATCACTCGCACTATTTTGCGCGTCGCGGTGTTTTGTGCAGTTCACACTCGCGCTATCTTGCGCGTCGCACTGTTTTGTGCAGTTTACCACGCGCACTATTTTACTCGTCGCACTGTTTTGTGCAGTTGACACTCGCGCTATTTTGCGCGTCGCACTGTTTTGTGCAGTTGACACTCGCGCTATTTTGCGCGTCGCACTGTTTTGTGCAGTTTATCACTCGCGCTATTTTGCGCGTCGCACTGTTTTGTGTAGTTTATCACTCGCGCTATTTTGCGTGTCGCACTGTTTTGTGCAGTTCACACTCCCGCTATTTTGCGCGTCGCACTGTTTTGTGCAGTTTATCACTCGCGCTATTTTGCGCGTCGCATTGTTTTTTGCAGTTTATCACTCGCGCTATTTTGCGCGTCGTACTGTTTTGTGCAGCTCACACTCGCGCTATTTTGCACGTCGCACTGTTTTGTGCAGTTTACCACTCGCGCTATTTTGCGCGTCGCACTGTTTTGTGCTGTTGACACTCGCGCTATTTTGCGCGTCGCGCTGTTTTGTGCAGTTTATCACTCGCGCGATTTTGCGCGTCGCACTGTTTTGTGCAGTTCACACTGGCGCTATTTTGTACGTCGCACTATTTTGCGCGTCGCGTTGTTTTGTGCAGTTCACACTCGCGCTATCTTGCGCGTCGCACTGTTTTGTGCAGTTTACCACGCGCACTATTTTGCTCGTCGTACTGTTTTGTGCAGTTGACACTCGCGCTATTTTGCGCGTCGCACGGCTTTGTGCAGTTTATCACTCGCGCTATTTTGCTCGTCGCACTGTTTTCTACAGTTCACACTCCCGCTATTTTGCGCGTCGCCCTCTTTTGTGCAGTTTATCACTCGCGCTATTTTGCGCGTCGCACTGCTTTGTACTGTTTACACTCGTGCTATTTTGCGTGTCGCACTGTTTTGTGCAGTTTATCAATTGCGCTATTTTGCGCGTCGCACTGTTTTGTGTAGTTCACACCCCCGCTATTTTGCGCGTCGCACTCTTTTGTGCAGTTTATCACTCGCGCTATTTTGCGCGTCGCACTGCTTTGTGCATTTTACGCTCGCGCTATTTTGCGCGTCGCACTGTTTTGTGTAGTTTATCACTCGTGCTATTTTGCGGGTCACACTTTTTCTGCAGTTTATCACACGCGCGGTTTTGCGCGTCGTACTGTTTTGTGCTGTTTATCACTCGCGCTATTTTGCGCGTCGCAATGTTTTGTGCAGTTCACACGGGCGCTATTTTGTACGTCGCACTGTTTTGTGCAGTTTATCACTCGCGCTATTTTGCGCGTCGCGCTGTTTTGTGCAGTTCACACTCGCGCTATCTTACGTGTCGCATTGTTTTGTGCAGTTTACCACGCGCGCTATTTTGCTCGTCGCACGGTTTTGTGCAGTTTACACTCGCGCTATTTTGCGCGTCGCACTATTTTGTGCTGTTTATCACTCGCTTTATTTTGCGCGTCGCGCTGTTTTTTGCAGTTTATCACTCGCGCTATTTTGCGCGTCGTATTGTTTTGTGCAGCTCACACTCGCGCTATTTTGCACGTCGCACTGTTTTGTGCAGTTTACCACTCGCGCTATTTTGCGCGTCGCACTGTTTTGTGCAGTTGACACTCGCGCTATTTAGCGCGTCGCACTGTTTTGTGCAGTTCACACTGGCGCTATTTTGAACGTCGCACTGTTTTGTGCAGTTTATCACTCGCACTATTTTACGCGTCGCGCTGTTTTGTGCAGTTCACACTCGCGCTATCTTGCGCGTCGCACTGTTTTGTGCAGTTTGCCACGCGCACTATTTTGCTCGTCGCACTGTTTTGTGCAGTTGACACTCGCGCTAATTTGCGCATCGCACTGTTTTGTGCAGTTTATCACTCGCGCTATTTTGCGCGTCGCACTGTTTTCTACAGTTCACACTCCCGCTATTTTGCGCGTCGCCCTCTTTTGTGCAGTTTATCACTCGCGCTATTTTGCGCGTCGCACTGCTTTGTGCTGTTTACACTCGTGCTATTTTGCGTGTCGCACTGTTTTGTGCAGTTTATCAATTGCGCTATTTTGCGCGTCGCACTGTTTTGTGTAGTTCACACCCCCGCTATTTTGCGCGTCGCACTCTTTTGTGCAGTTTGTCACTCGCTCTATTTTGCGCGTCGCACTGTTTTGTGCAGTTTATCACTCGCGCTATTTTGCGGGTCACACTTTTTCTGCAGTTTATCACACGCGCGGTTTTGCGCGTCGTACTGTTTTGTGCTGTTTATCACTCGCGCTATTTTGCGCGTCGCAATGTTTTGTGCAGTTCACACTGGCGCTATTTTGTACGTCGCACTGTTTTGTGCAGTTTATCACTCGCGCTATTTTGCGCGTCGCGCTGTTTTGTGCAGTTCACACTCGCGCTATCTTACGTGTCGCATTGTTTTGTGCAGTTTACCACGCGCGCTATTTTGCTCGTCGCACGGTTTTGTGCAGTTTACACTCGCGCTATTTTGCGCGTCGCACTATTTTGTGCTGTTTATCACTCGCTTTATTTTGCGCGTCGCGCTGTTTTTTGCAGTTTATCACTCGCGCTATTTTGCGCGTCGTACTGTTTTGTGCAGCTCACACTCGCGCTATTTTGCACGTCGCACTGTTTTCTACAGTTCACACTCCCGCTATTTTGCGCGTCGCCCTCTTTTGTGCAGTTTATCACTCGCGCTATTTTGCGCGTCGCACTGCTTTGTGCTGTTTACACTCGTGCTATTTTGCGTGTCGCACTGTTTTGTGCAGTTTATCAATTGCGCTATTTTGCGCGTCGCACTGTTTTGTCTAGTTCACACCCCCGCTATTTTGCGCGTCGCACTCTTTTGTGCAGTTTGTAACTCGCGCTATTTTGCGCGTCGCACTGCTTTGTGCATTTTACACTCGCGCTATTTTGCCCGTCGCACTGTTTTGTGCAGTTTATCACTCGTGCTATTTTGCGCGTCGCACTGTTTTGTGCAGTTTGTCACTCCTGCAATATTGCGCGTCGCACTATTTTTTGCAGTTTATCACTTGCGCTATTCTGCGCGTCGCACTGTTTTGTGCAGTTCACACTGGCGTTATTTTGCGCGTCGCACTGTTTTTTACAGTTTATCACTCGCGCTATTTTGAGCGTCGCACTGTTTTGTGCAGTTTGTCACTCGCGCTATTTTGTGCGTGACACTGTTTTGTGCAGTTCATCACTCGCGCTATTTTGCGCATCGCACTGTTTTGTGCAGTTTATCACTCGCGCTATTTTGCGCGTCGCACTGTTTTTTGCAGTTTATCACTCGCGCTATTTTGCACGTCGTACTGTTTTGTGCAGTTCACACTCGCGCTACTTTGCACGTCGCACTGTTTTGTACAGTTTACCACTCGCGCTATTTTGCGCGTCGCACTGTTTTGTGCAGTTGACACTCGCGCTATTTTGCGCGTCGCACTGTTTTGTGCAGTTTATCACTCGCGCTATTTTGCGGGTCACACTTTTTCTGCAGTTTATCACACGCGCGGTTTTGCGCGTCGTACTGTTTTGTGCTGTTTATCGCTCGCGCTATTTTGCGCGTCGCAATGTTTTGTGCAGTTCACACTGGCGCTATTTTGTACGTCGCACTGTTTTGTGCAGTTTATCACTCGCGCTATTTTGCGCGTCGCGCTGTTTTGTGCAGTTCACACTCGCGCTATCTTACGTGTCGCACTGTTTTGTGCAGTTTACCACGCGCGCTATTTTGCTCGTCGCACGGTTTTGTGCAGTTTACACTCGCTTTATTTTGCGCGTCGCACTGTTTTTTGCAGTTTATCACTCGTGCTATTTAGCGCGTCGTACTATTTTGTGCAGCTCACACTCGCGCTATTTTGCACGTCGCACTGTTTTGTGCAGTTTACCACTCGCGCTATTTTGCGCGTCGCACTGTTTTGTGCAGTTGACACTCGCTCTATTTAGCGCGTCGCACAGTTTTGTGCAGTTCACACTGGCGCTATTTTGAACGTCGCACTGTTTTGTGCAGTTTATCACTCGCACTATTTTGCGCGTCGCACTGTTTTGTGCAGTTCACACTCGCGCTATCTTGCGCGTCGCACTGTTTTGTGCAGTTTACCACGCGCACTATTTTGCTCGTCGCACTGTTTTGTGCAGTTGACACTCGCGCTAATTTGCGCATCGCACTGTTTTGTGCAGTTTATCACTCGCGCTATTTTGCGCGTCGCACTGTCTTCTACAGTTCACACTCCCGCTATTTTGCGCGTCGCCCTCTTTTGTGCAGTTTATCACTCGCGCTATTTTGCGCGTCGCACTGCTTTGTGCTGTTTACACTCGTGCTATTTTGCGTGTCGCACTGTTTTGTGCAGTTTATCAATTGCGCTATTTTGCGCGTCGCACTGTTTTGTCTAGTTCACACGCCCGCTATTTTGCGCGTCGCACTCTTTTGTGCAGTTTGTCACTCGCGCTATTTTGCGCGTCGCACTGCTTTGTGCATTTTACACTCGCGCTATTTTGCCCGTCGCACTGTTTTGTGCAGTTTATCACTCGTGCTATTTTGCGCGTCGCACTGTTTTGTGCAGTTTGTCACTCCTGCAATATTGCGCGTCGCACTATTTTTTGCAGTTTATCACTCGCGCTATTCTGCGCGTCGCACTGTTTTGTGCAGTTCACACTGGCGTTATTTTGCGCGTCGCACTGTTTTTTACAGTTTATCACTCGCGCTATTTTGAGCCTCGCACTGTTTTGTGCAGTTTGTCACTCGCGCTATTTTGGGCGTGACACTGTTTTGTGCAGTTCATCACTCGCGCTATTTTGCGCATCGCACTGTTTTGTGCAGTTTATCACTTGCGCTATTTTGAGCGTCGCACTGTTTTTTGCAGTTTATCACTCGCGCTATTTTGCACGTCGTACTGTTTTGTGCAGTTTACACTCGCGCTATTTTGCACGTCGCAATGTTTTGTGCAGTTTATCACTCGCGCTATTTTGCGCGTCGTACTGTTTTGTGCAGCTCACACTGGCGCTATTTTGTACGTCGCACTGTTTTGTGCAGTTTATCACTCGCGCTATTTTGCGCGTCGCGCTGTTTTGTGCAGTTCACACTCGCGCTATCTTACGCGTCGCACTGTTTTGTGCAGTTTACCACGCGCGCTATTTTGCTCGTCGCACGGTTTTGTGCAGTTTACACTCGCGCTATTTTGCGCGTCGCACTATTTTGTGCTGTTTATCACTCGCTTTATTTTGCGCGTCGCACTGTTTTTTGCAGTTTATCACTCGCGCTATTTTGCGCGTCGTACTGTTTTGTGCAGCTCACACTCGCGCTAATTTGCACGTCGCACTGTTTTGTGCAGTTTACCACTCGCGCTATTTTGCGCGTCGCACTGTTTTGTGCAGTTGACACTCGCGCTATTTAGCGCGTCGCACTGTTTTGTGCAGTTCACACTGGCGCTATTTTGAACGTCGCACTGTTTTGTGCAGTTTATCACTCGCACTATTTTGCGCGTCGCGGTGTTTTGTGCAGTTCACACTCGCGCTATCTTGCGCGTCGCACTGTTTTGTGCAGTTTACCACGCGCACTATTTTACTCGTCGCACTGTTTTGTGCAGTTGACACTCGCGCTATTTTGCGCGTCGCACTGTTTTGTGCAGTTGACACTCGCGCTATTTTGCGCGTCGCACTGTTTTGTGCAGTTTATCACTCGCGCTATTTTGCGCGTCGCACTGTTTTGTGTAGTTTATCACTCGCGCTATTTTGCGTGTCGCACTGTTTTGTGCAGTTCACACTCCCGCTATTTTGCGCGTCGCACTGTTTTGTGCAGTTTATCACTCGCGCTATTTTGCGCGTCGCATTGTTTTTTGCAGTTTATCACTCGCGCTATTTTGCGCGTCGTACTGTTTTGTGCAGCTCACACTCGCGCTATTTTGCACGTCGCACTGTTTTGTGCAGTTTACCAATCGCGCTATTTTGCGCGTCGCACTGTTTTGTGCAGTTGACACTCGCGCTATTTTGCGCGTCGCACTGTTTTGTGCAGTTTATCACTCGCGCTATTTTGCGCGTCGCACTGTTTTGTGCAGTTCACACTGGCGCTATTTTGAACGTCGCACTGTTTTGTGCAGTTTATCACTCGCACTATTTTGCGCGTCGCGGTGTTTTGTGCAGTTCACACTCGCGCTATCTTGCGCGTCGCACTGTTTTGTGCAGTTTACCACGCGCACTATTTTACTCGTCGCACTGTTTTGTGCAGTTGACACTCGCGCTATTTTGCGCGTCGCACTGTTTTGTGCAGTTGACACTCGCGCTATTTTGCGCGTCGCACTGTTTTGTGCAGTTTATCACTCGCGCTATTTTGCGCGTCGCACTGTTTTGTGTAGTTTATCACTCGCGCTATTTTGCGTGTCGCACTGTTTTGTGCAGTTCACACTCCCGCTATTTTGCGCGTCGCACTGTTTTGTGCAGTTTATCACTCGCGCTATTTTGCGCGTCGCATTGTTTTTTGCAGTTTATCACTCGCGCTATTTTGCGCGTCGTACTGTTTTGTGCAGCTCACACTCGCGCTATTTTGCACGTCGCACTGTTTTGTGCAGTTTACCACTCGCGCTATTTTGCGCGTCGCACTGTTTTGTGCTGTTGACACTCGCGCTATTTTGCGCGTCGCGCTGTTTTGTGCAGTTTATCACTCGCGGGATTTTGCGCGTCGCACTGTTTTGTGCAGTTCACACTGGCGCTATTTTGTACGTCGCACTATTTTGCGCGTCGCGTTGTTTTGTGCAGTTCACACTCGCGCTATCTTGCGCGTCGCACTGTTTTGTGCAGTTTACCACGCGCACTATTTTGCTCGTCGTACTGTTTTGTGCAGTTGACACTCGCGCTATTTTGCGCGTCGCACGGCTTTGTGCAGTTTATCACTCGCGCTATTTTGCTCGTCGCACTGTTTTCTACAGTTCACACTCCCGCTATTTTGCGCGTCGCCCTCTTTTGTGCAGTTTATCACTCGCGCTATTTTGCGCGTCGCACTGCTTTGTACTGTTTACACTCGTGCTATTTTGCGTGTCGCACTGTTTTGTGCAGTTTATCAATTGCGCTATTTTGCGCGTCGCACTGTTTTGTGTAGTTCACACCCCCGCTATTTTGCGCGTCGCACTCTTTTGTGCAGTTTATCACTCGCGCTATTTTGCGCGTCGCACTGCTTTGTGCATTTTACGCTCGCGCTATTTTGCGCGTCGCACTGTTTTGTGTAGTTTATCACTCGTGCTATTTTGTGCGTCGCACTGTTTTGTCCAGTTTGTCACTCCTGCTATATTGCGCGTCGCACTATTTTAGTTTATCACTCGCGCTATTCTGCGCGTCGCACTGTTTTGTGCAGTTCACACTGGCGTTATTTTGCGCGTCGCACTGTTTTTTACAGTTTATCACTCGCGCTATGTTGAGCGTCGCACTGTTTTGGGCAGTTTGTCACTCGCGCTATTTTGTGCGTGACACTGTTTTGTGCAGTTCATCACTCGCGCTATTTTGCGCATCGCACTGTTTTGTGCAGTTTATCACTCGCGCTATTTTGCGCGTCGCACTGTTTTTTGCAGTTTATCACTCCCGCTATTTTGCACGTCGTACTGTTTTGTGCAGTACACACTCGCGCTATTTTGCACGTCGCACTGTTTTGTACAGTTTACCACTCGCGCTATCTTACGCGTCGCACGGTTTTGTGCAGTTGACACTCGCGCTATTTTGCGCGTCGCACTGTTTTGTGCTGTTTATCACTCGCTTTATTTTGCGCGTCGCACTGTTTTTTGCAGTTTATCACTCGCGCTATTTTGCGCGTCGTACTGTTTTGTGCAGCTCACACTCGCGCTATTTTGCGCGTCGCACTGTTTTGTGCAGTTTACCACTCGCGCTATTTTGCGCGTCGCACTGTTTTGTGCAGTTGACACTCGCGCTATTTTGCGCGTCGCACTGTTTTGTGCAGTTTATCACTCGCGCTATTTTGCGCGTCGCACTGTTTTGTGCAGTTCACACTGGCGCTATTTTGTACATCGCACAGTTTTGTGCAGTTTATCACTCGCACTATTTTGCGCGTCGCGCTGTTTTGTGCAGTTCACACTCGCGCTATCTTGCGCGTCGCACTGTTTTGTGCCGTTTACCACGCGCACTATTTTGCTCGTCGCACTGTTTTGTGCAGTTGACACTCGCGCTATTTTGCGCGTCGCAATGTTTTGTGCAGTTTATCACTCGCGCTATTTTGCGCGTCGTACTGTTTTGTGCAGCTCACACTCGCGCTATTTTGCACGTCGCACTGTTTTGTGCAGTTTACCAATCGCGCTATTTTGCGCGTCGCACTGTTTTGTGCAGTTGACACTCGCGCTATTTTGCGCGTCGCACTGTTTTGTGCAGTTTATCACTCGCGCTATTTTGCGCGTCGCACTGTTTTGTGCAGTTCACACTGGCGCTATTTTGTACGTCGCACTGTTTTGTGCAGTTTATCACTCGCACTATTTTGCGCGTCGCGCTGTTTTGTGCAGTTCACACTCGCGCTATCTTGCGCATCGCACTGTTTTGGGCCGTTTACCACGCGCACTATTTTGCTCGTCGCACTGTTTTGTGCAGTTGACACTCGGGCTATTTTGCGCGTCGCACTGTTTTGTGCAGTTTATCACGCGCGCTATTTTGCGCGTCGCACTGTTTTGTGCAGTTTATCACTCGCGCTATTTTGCGCGTCGCACTGTTTTGTGCAGTTCACACTCCCGCTATTTTGCGCGTCGCACTGTTTTGTGCAGTTTACCAATCGCGCTATTTTGCGCGTCGCATTGTTTTTTGCAGTTTATCACTCGCGCTATTTTGCGCGTCGCACTGTTTTGTGCAGTTCACACTCCCGCTATTTTGCGCGTCGCACTGTTTTGTGCAGTTTACCACTCGCGCTATTTTGCGCGTCGCATTGTTTTTTGCAGTTTATCACTCGCGCTATTTTGCACGTCGCACTGTTTTGTGCAGTTTACCACTCGCGCTATTTTGCACGTCGCACTGTTTTGTGCAGTTGACACTCGCGCTATTTAGCGCGTCGCACTGTTTTGTGCAGTTCACACTGGCGCTATTTTGAACGTCGCACTGTTTTGTGCAGTTTATCACTCGCACTATTTTGCGCGTCGCGCTGTTTTGTGCAGTTCACACTCGCGCTATCTTGCGCGTCGCACTGTTTTGTGCAGTTTACCACGCGCACTATTTTGCTCGTCGCACTGTTTTGTGCAGTTGACACTCGCGCTAATTTGCGCATCGCACTGTTTTGTGCAGTTTATCACTCTCGCTATTTTGCGCGTCGCACTGTTTTCTACAGTTCACACTCCCGCTATTTTGCGCGTCGCCCTCTTTTGTGCAGTTTATCACTCGCGCTATTTTGCGCGTCGCACTGCTTTGTGCTGTTTACACTCGTGCTATTTTGCGTGTCGCACTGTTTTGTGCAGTTTATCAATTGCGCTATTTTGCGCGTCGCACTGTTTTGTCTAGTTCACACCCCCGCTATTTTGCGCGTCGCACTCTTTTGTGCAGTTTGTCACTCGCGCTATTTTGCGCGTCGCACTGCTTTGTGCATTTTACACTCGCGCTATTTTGCCCGTCGCACTGTTTTGTGCAGTTTATCACTCGTGCTATTTTGCGCGTCGCACTGTTTTGTGCAGTTTGTCACTCCTGCAATATTGCGCGTCGCACTATTTTTTGCAGTTTATCACTCGCGCTATTCTGCGCGTCGCACTATTTTGTGCAGTTCACACTGGCGTTATTTTGCGCGTCGCACTGTTTTTTACAGTTTATCACTCGCGCTATTTTGAGCGTCGCACTGTTTTGTGCAGTTTGTCACTCGCGCTATTTTGTGCGTGACACTGTTTTGTGCAGTTCATCACTCGCGCTATTTTGCGCATCGCACTGTTTTGTGCAGTTTATCACTCGCGCTATTTTGCGCGTCGCACTGTTTTTTGCAGTTTATCACTCGCGCTATTTTGCACGTCGTACTGTTTTGTGCAGTTCACACTCGCGCTACTTTGCACGTCGCACTGTTTTGTACAGTTTACCACTCGCGCTATTTTGCGCGTCGCACTGTTTTGTGCAGTTGACACTCGCGCTATTTTGCGCGTCGCACTGTTTTGTGCAGTTTATCACTCGCGCTATTTTGCGGGTCACACTTTTTCTGCAGTTTATCACACGCGCGGTTTTGCGCGTCGTACTGTTTTGTGCTGTTTATCGCTCGCGCTATTTTGCGCGTCGCAATGTTTTGTGCAGTTCACACTGGCGCTATTTTGTACGTCGCACTGTTTTGTGCAGTTTATCACTCGCGCTATTTTGCGCGTCGCGCTGTTTTGTGCAGTTCACACTCGCGCTATCTTACGTGTCGCACTGTTTTGTGCAGTTTACCACGCGCGCTATTTTGCTCGTCGCACGGTTTTGTGCAGTTTACACTCGCGCTATTTTGCGCGTCGCACTATTTTGTGCTGTTTATCACTCGCTTTATTTTGCGCGTCGCACTGTTTTTTGCAGTTTATCACTCGTGCTATTTAGCGCGTCGTACTATTTTGTGCAGCTCACACTCGCGCTATTTTGCACGTCGCACTGTTTTGTGCAGTTTACCACTCGCGCTATTTTGCGCGTCGCACTGTTTTGTGCAGTTGACACTCGCTCTATTTAGCGCGTCGCACAGTTTTGTGCAGTTCACACTGGCGCTATTTTGAACGTCGCACTGTTTTGTGCAGTTTATCACTCGCACTATTTTGCGCGTCGCACTGTTTTGTGCAGTTCACACTCGCGCTATCTTGCGCGTCGCACTGTTTTGTGCAGTTTACCACGCGCACTATTTTGCTCGTCGCACTGTTTTGTGCAGTTGACACTCGCGCTAATTTGCGCATCGCACTGTTTTGTGCAGTTTATCACTCGCGCTATTTTGCGCGTCGCACTGTCTTCTACAGTTCACACTCCCGCTATTTTGCGCGTCGCCCTCTTTTGTGCAGTTTATCACTCGCGCTATTTTGCGCGTCGCACTGCTTTGTGCTGTTTACACTCGTGCTATTTTGCGTGTCGCACTGTTTTGTGCAGTTTATCAATTGCGCTATTTTGCGCGTCGCACTGTTTTGTCTAGTTCACACGCCCGCTATTTTGCGCGTCGCACTCTTTTGTGCAGTTTGTCACTCGCGCTATTTTGCGCGTCGCACTGCTTTGTGCATTTTACACTCGCGCTATTTTGCCCGTCGCACTGTTTTGTGCAGTTTATCACTCGTGCTATTTTGCGCGTCGCACTGTTTTGTGCAGTTTGTCACTCCTGCAATATTGCGCGTCGCACTATTTTTTGCAGTTTATCACTCGCGCTATTCTGCGCGTCGCACTGTTTTGTGCAGTTCACACTGGCGTTATTTTGCGCGTCGCACTGTTTTTTACAGTTTATCACTCGCGCTATTTTGAGCCTCGCACTGTTTTGTGCAGTTTGTCACTCGCGCTATTTTGGGCGTGACACTGTTTTGTGCAGTTCATCACTCGCGCTATTTTGCGCATCGCACTGTTTTGTGCAGTTTATCACTTGCGCTATTTTGAGCGTCGCACTGTTTTTTGCAGTTTATCACTCGCGCTATTTTGCACGTCGTACTGTTTTGTGCAGTTTACACTCGCGCTATTTTGCACGTCGCAATGTTTTGTGCAGTTTATCACTCGCGCTATTTTGCGCGTCGTACTGTTTTGTGCAGCTCACACTGGCGCTATTTTGTACGTCGCACTGTTTTGTGCAGTTTATCACTCGCGCTATTTTGCGCGTCGCGCTGTTTTGTGCAGTTCACACTCGCGCTATCTTACGCGTCGCACTGTTTTGTGCAGTTTACCACGCGCGCTATTTTGCTCGTCGCACGGTTTTGTGCAGTTTACACTCGCGCTATTTTGCGCGTCGCACTATTTTGTGCTGTTTATCACTCGCTTTATTTTGCGCGTCGCACTGTTTTTTGCAGTTTATCACTCGCGCTATTTTGCGCGTCGTACTGTTTTGTGCAGCTCACACTCGCGCTAATTTGCACGTCGCACTGTTTTGTGCAGTTTACCACTCGCGCTATTTTGCGCGTCGCACTGTTTTGTGCAGTTGACACTCGCGCTATTTAGCGCGTCGCACTGTTTTGTGCAGTTCACACTGGCGCTATTTTGAACGTCGCACTGTTTTGTGCAGTTTATCACTCGCACTATTTTGCGCGTCGCGGTGTTTTGTGCAGTTCACACTCGCGCTATCTTGCGCGTCGCACTGTTTTGTGCAGTTTACCACGCGCACTATTTTACTCGTCGCACTGTTTTGTGCAGTTGACACTCGCGCTATTTTGCGCGTCGCACTGTTTTTTGCAGTTGACACTCGCGCTATTTTGCGCGTCGCACTGTTTTGTGCAGTTTATCACTCGCGCTATTTTGCGCGTCGCACTGTTTTGTGTAGTTTATCACTCGCGCTATTTTGCGTGTCGCACTGTTTTGTGCAGTTCACACTCCCGCTATTTTGCGCGTCGCACTGTTTTGTGCAGTTTATCACTCGCGCTATTTTGCGCGTCGCATTGTTTTTTGCAGTTTATCACTCGCGCTATTTTGCGCGTCGTACTGTTTTGTGCAGCTCACACTCGCGCTATTTTGCACGTCGCACTGTTTTGTGCAGTTTACCACTCGCGCTATTTTGCGCGTCGCACAGTTTTGTGCTGTTGACACTCGCGCTATTTTGCGCGTCGCGCTGTTTTGTGCAGTTTATCACTCGCGCGATTTTGCGCGTCGCACTGTTTTGTGCAGTTCACACTGGCGCTATTTTGTACGTCGCACTATTTTGCGCGTCGCGTTGTTTTGTGCAGTTCACACTCGCGCTATCTTGCGCGTCGCACTGTTTTGTGCAGTTTACCACGTGCACTATTTTGCTCGTCGTACTGTTTTGTGCAGTTGACACTCGCGCTATTTTGCGCGTCGCACGGCTTTGTGCAGTTTATCACTCGCGCTATTTTGCTCGTCGCACTGTTTTCTACAGTTCACACTCCCGCTATTTTGCGCGTCGCCCTCTTTTGTGCAGTTTATCACTCGCGCTATTTTGCGCGTCGCACTGCTTTGTACTGTTTACACTCGTGCTATTTTGCGTGTCGCACTGTTTTGTGCAGTTTATCAATTGCGCTATTTTGCGCGTCGCACTGTTTTGTGTAGTTCACACCCCCGCTATTTTGCGCGTCGCACTCTTTTGTGCAGTTTATCACTCGCGCTATTTTGCGCGTCGCACTGCTTTGTGCATTTTACGCTCGCGCTATTTTGCGCGTCGCACTGTTTTGTGTAGTTTATCACTCGTGCTATTTTGTGCGTCGCACTGTTTTGTCCAGTTTGTCACTCCTGCTATATTGCGCGTCGCACTATTTTTTGCAGTTTATCACTCGCGCTATTCTGCGCGTCGCACTGTTTTGTGCAGTTCACACTGGCGTTATTTTGCGCGTCGCACTGTTTTTTACAGTTTATCACTCGCGCTATGTTGAGCGTCGCACTGTTTTGGGCAGTTTGTCACTCGCGCTATTTTGTGCGTGACACTGTTTTGTGCAGTTCATCACTCGCGCTATTTTGCGCATCGCACTGTTTTGTGCAGTTTATCACTCGCGCTATTTTGCGCGTCGCACTGTTTTTTGCAGTTTATCACTCCCGCTATTTTGCACGTCGTACTGTTTTGCGCAGTACACACTCGCGCTATTTTGCACGTCGCACTGTTTTGTACAGTTTACCACTCGCGCTATCTTACGCGTCGCACGGTTTTGTGCAGTTGACACTCGCGCTATTTTGCGCGTCGCACTGTTTTGTGCTGTTTATCACTCGCTTTATTTTGCGCGTCGCACTGTTTTTTGCAGTTTATCACTCGCGCTATTTTGCGCGTCGTACTGTTTTGTGCAGCTCACACTCGCGCTATTTTGCGCGTCGCACTGTTTTGTGCAGTTTACCACTCGCGCTATTTTGCGCGTCGCACTGTTTTGTGCAGTTGACACTCGCGCTATTTTGCGCGTCGCACTGTTTTGTGCAGTTTATCACTCGCGCTATTTTGCGCGTCGCACTGTTTTGTGCAGTTCACACTGGCGCTATTTTGTACATCGCACAGTTTTGTGCAGTTTATCACTCGCACTATTTTGCGCGTCGCGCTGTTTTGTGCAGTTCACACTCGCGCTATCTTGCGCGTCGCACTGTTTTGTGCCGTTTACCACGCGCACTATTTTGCTCGTCGCACTGTTTTGTGCAGTTGACACTCGCGCTATTTTGCGCGTCGCAATGTTTTGTGCAGTTTATCACTCGCGCTATTTTGCGCGTCGTACTGTTTTGTGCAGCTCACACTCGCGCTATTTTGCACGTCGCACTGTTTTGTGCAGTTTACCAATCGCGCTATTTTGCGCGTCGCACTGTTTTGTGCAGTTGACACTCGCGCTATTTTGCGCGTCGCACTGTTTTGTGCAGTTTATCACTCGCGCTATTTTGCGCGTCGCACTGTTTTGTGCAGTTCACACTGGCGCTATTTTGTACGTCGCACTGTTTTGTGCAGTTTATCACTCGCACTATTTTGCGCGTCGCGCTGTTTTGTGCAGTTCACACTCGCGCTATCTTGCGCATCGCACTGTTTTGGGCCGTTTACCACGCGCACTATTTTGCTCGTCGCACTGTTTTGTGCAGTTGACACTCGGGCTATTTTGCGCGTCGCACTGTTTTGTGCAGTTTATCACGCGCGCTATTTTGCGCGTCGCACTGTTTTGTGCAGTTTATCACTCGCGCTATTTTGCGCGTCGCACTGTTTTGTGCAGTTCACACTCCCGCTATTTTGCGCGTCGCACTGTTTTGTGCAGTTTACCACTCGCGCTATTTTGCGCGTCGCATTGTTTTTTGCAGTTTATCACTCGCGCTATTTTGCGCGTCGTACTGTTTTGTGCAGCTCACACTCGCGCTATTTTGCACGTCGCACTGTTTTGTGCAGTTTACCACTCTCGCTATTTTGCGCGTCGCACTGTTTTGTGCAGTTGACACTCGCGCTATTTTGCGCGTTGCACTGTTTTGTGCAGTTTATCACTCGCGCTATTTTGCGCGTCGCACTGTTTTGTGCAGTTCACACTGGCGCTATTTTGTACGTCGCACTATTTTGCGCATCGCGCTGTTTTGTGCAGTTCACACTCGCGCTATCTTGCGCGTCGCACTGTTTTGTGCAGTTTACCACGCGCACTATTTTGCTCGTCGCACTGTTTTGTGCAGTTGACACTCGCGCTATTTTGCGCGTCGCACTGTTTTGTGCAGTTTATCACTCGCGCTATTTTGCGCGTCGCACTGTTTTGTGCAGTTTATCACTCGCGCTATTTTGCGGGTCGCACTATTTTGTGCAGTTTATCACTCGCGCTATTTTGCGCGTCGCACGGTTTTGTGCAGTTCACACTCCTGCTATTTTGCGCGTCGAACTCTTTTGTGCAGTTTATCACTCACGCTATTTTGCGCGTCGCACGGTTTTGTGCAGTTTATCACTCCTGCTATATTGCGCGTCGCACTATTATTTGCAGTTTATCACTCGCGCTATTTTGCGCGTCGCACTGTTTTGTGCAGTTCACACTGGCGTTATTTTGCGCGTCGCACTGTTTTGTGCAGTTTATCACTCGCGCTATTTTGAGCGTCGCACTGTTTCGGGCAGTTTGTCACTCGCGCTATTTTGTGCGTGACACTGTTTTGTGCACTTCATCACTCGCGTTATTTTGCGCATCGCACTGTTTGGTGCAGTTTATCACTCGCGCTATTTTGAGCGTCGCACTGTTTCGGGCAGTTCATCACTAGCGTTATTTTGCGCGTCGCACTGTTTTGTGCAGTTTATCACTCGCGCTATTTTGCGCGTCGCACTGTTTTTTGCAGTTTATCACTCGCGCTATTTTGCGCGTCACACTGTTTTGTGCAGTTGACACTCCCGCTATTTTGGGCGTCGCACTGTTTTGTGCAGTTTATCACTCGCGCTATTTTGCGCGTCGCACTGTTTTTTGCAGTTTATCACTCGCGCTATTTTGCGCGTCGTACTGTTTTGTGCAGCTCACACTCGCGCTATTTTGCACGTCGCACTGTTTCGTGCAGTTTACCAGTCGCACTGTTTTGTGCAGTTGACACTCGCGCTATTTTGCGCGTCGCACTGTTTTGTGCAGTTTATCACTCGCGCTATTTTGCGGGTCACACTTTTTGTGCAGTTTATCACACGCGCGGTTTTGCGCGTCGCACTGTTTTGTGCAGTTTATCACTCGCGCTATTTTGCGCGTCGCACTTTTTGTGCAGTTCACACTGGCGCTATTTTGGACGTCGCACTGTTTTGTGCAGTTTATCACTCGCGCTATTTTGCGCGTCGCGTTGTTTTGTGCAGTTCACACTCGCGCTATCTTGCGCGTCGCCCTGTTTTGTGCAGTTTACCACGCGCGCTATTTTGCTCGTCGCACTGTTTTGTGCAGTTGACACTCGCACTATTTTGCGCGTCGCACTGTTTTGTGCAGTTTATCACTCGCGCTATTTTGCGCGTCGCACTGTTTTGTGCAGTTTATCACTCGCGCTATTTTGCGGGTCGCACTGTTTTGTGCAGTTTATCACTCGCGCTATTTTGCGCGTCGCACGGTTTTCTACAGTTCACACTCCCGCTATTTTCCGCGTCGCCCTCTTTTGTGCAGTTTATCACTCGCGCTATTTTGCGCGTCGCACTGCTTTGTGCTGTTTACACTCGTGCTATTTTGCGTGTCGCACTGTTTTGTGCAGTTTATCAATGGCGCTATTTTGCGCGTCGCACTGTTTTGTGCAGTTCACACTCGCGCTATTTTGCGCGTCGCACTGTTTTGTGCAGTTTATCACTCGCGCTATTTTGCGCATCGCACTGTTTTCTACAGTTCACACTCCCGCTATTTTGCGCGTCGCCCTCTTTTGTGCTATTTATCACTCGCGCTATTTTGCGCGTCGCACTGCTTTGTGCTGTTTACACTCGTGCTATTTTGCGCGTCGCACTGTTTTGTGTAGTTCACACCCCCGCTATTTTGCGCGTCGCACTCTTTTGTGCAGTTTATCACTCGCGCTATTTTGCGCGTCGCACTGCTTTGTGCATTTTACACTCGCGCTATTTTGCGCGTCGCACTGTTTTGTGCAGTTTATCACTCGTGCTATTTTGCGCGTCGCACTGTTTTGTGCAGTTTGTCACTCCTGCTATATTGCGCGTCGCACTATTTTTTGCTGTTTATCACTCGCGCTGTTTTACGCGTCGCACTGTTTTGTGCAGTTCACACTGGCGTTATTTTGCGCGTCGCACTGTTTTTTACAGTTTATCACTCGCGCTATTTTGAGCGTCGCACTATTTTGTGCAGTTTGTCACTCGCGCTATTTTGTGCGTGACAGTTTTGTGCAGTTCATCACTCGCGCTATTTTGCGCGTCACACTGTTTTGTGCAGTTGACACTCCCGCTATTTTGCGCGTCGCACTGTTTTGTGCAGTTTATCACTCGCGCTATTTTGCGCGTCGCACTGTTTTTGCAGTTTATCACTCGCGCTATTTTGCGCGTCGTACTGTTTTGTGCAGCTCACACTCGCGCTATTTTGCACGTCGCACTGTTTTGTGCAGTTAACACTCGCGCTATTTTGCGCGTCGCACTGTTTTGTGCAGTTTATCACTCGCGCTATTTTGCGGGTCACACTTTTTGTGCAGTTTATCACACGCGCGGTTTTGCGCGTCGCACTGTTTTGTGCAGTTTATCACTCGCGCTATTTTGCGGGTCACACTTTTTGTGCAGTTTATCACACGCGCGGTTTTGCGCGTCGCACTGTTTTGTGCAGTTTATCACTCGCGCTATTTTGCACGTCGCACTGTTTTGTGCTGTTCACACTGCTCTATTTTGTACGTCGCACTGTTTTGTGCAGTTTATCACTCGCGCTATTTGGCACGTCGCGTTGTTTTGTGCAGTTCACACTCGCGCTATCTTGCGCGTCGCCCTGTTTTGTGCAGTTTACCACGCGCACTATTTTGCTCGTCGCACTGTTTTGTGCAGTTGACACTCGCGCTATTTTGCACGTCGCACTGTTTTGTGCAGTTTATCACTCGCGCTATTTTGCGCGTCGCACTGTTTTGTGCAGTTTATCACTCGCGCTATTTTGCGGGTCGCACTGTTTTGTGCAGTTTATCACTCGTGCTATTTTGCACGTCGCACGGTTTTGTGCAGTTCACACTCCTGCTATTTCACGCGTCGAACTCTTTTGTGCAGTTTATCACTCACGCTATTTTGCACGTCACACTGTTTTGTGCAGTTGACACTCGTGCTATTTTGCGCGTCGCACTGTTTTCTACAGTTCACACTCCCGCTATTTTGCGCGTCGCCCTCTTTTGTGCAGTTTATCACTCGCGCTATTTTGCGCGTCGCATTGCTTTGTGTTGTTTGCACTCGTGCTATTTTGCGTGTCGCACTGTTTTGTGCAGTTTATCAATTGCGCTATTTTGCGCGTCGCACTGTTTTGTGTAGTTCAGACCCCCACTATTTTGCGCGTCGCACTCTTTTGTGTAGTTTATCACTCGCGCTATTTTGCGCGTCGCACTGCTTTGTGCATTTTACACTCGCGCTATTTTGCGCGTCGCACTGTTTTGTGCAGTTTATCACTCGTGCTATTTTGCGCGTCGCACTGTTTTGTGCAGTTTGTCACTCCTGCTATATTGCGCGTCGCACTATTTTTTGCAGTTTATCACTCGCGCTATTTTGCGCGTCGCACTGTTTTGTGCAGTTTATCAATTGCGCTATTTTGCGCGTCGCACTGTTTTGTGTAGTTCAGACCCCCACTATTTTGCGCGTCGCACTCTTTTGTGTAGTTTATCACTCGCGCTATTTTGCGCGTCGCACTGCTTTGTGCATTTTACACTCGCGCTATTTTGCGCGTCGCACTGTTTTGTGCAGTTTATCACTCGTGCTATTTTGCGCGTCGCACTGTTTTGTGCAGTTTGTCACTCCTGCTATATTGCGCGTCGCACTATTTTTTGCAGTTTATCACTCGCGCTATTTTGCGCGTCGCACTGTTTTGTGCAGTTCACACTGGCGTTATTTTGCGCGTCGCACTGTTTTTTACAGTTTATCACTCGCGCTATTTTGAGCGTCGCACTGTTTCGTGCAGTTTGTCACTCGCGCTATTTTGTGCGTGACACTGTTTTGTGCAGTTCATCACTCGCGCTATTTTGCGCATCGCACTGTTTTGTGCAGTTTATCACTCGCGCTATTTTGCGCGTCGCACTGTTTTTTGCAGTTTATCACTCGCGCTATTTTGCACGTTGTACTGTTTTGTGCAGTTCACACTCGCGCTATTTTGCACGTCGCACTGTTTTGTACAGTTTACCACTCGCGCTATTTTGCGCATCGCACTGTTTTGTGCGGTTTATCACTCGCGCTATTTTGCGGGTCACACTTTTTCTGCATTTTATCACACGCGCGGTTTTGCGCGTCGCACTGTTTTGTGCAGTTTATCACTCGCGCTATTTTGCGCGTCGCACTGTTTTGTGCAGTTCACACTGGCGCTATTTTGTACGTCGCACTGTTTTGTGCAGTTTACCACTCGCGCTATTTTGCGCGTCGCACTGTTTTGTGCAGTTCACACTCGCGCTATCTGGCGCGTCGCACTGTTTTGTGCAGTTTACCACGCGCGCTATTTTGCTCGTTGCACGGTTTTGTGCAGTTGACACTCGCGCTATTTTGCGCGTCGCACTGTTTTGTGCTGTTTATCAATCGCTCTATTTTGCGCGTCGCACTGTTTTGTGCAGTTTATCACTCGCGCTATTTTGCGCGTCGCACTGTTTTGTGCAGTTTATCACTCGCGCTATTTTGCGCGTCGCACTGTTTTGTGCAGTTCACACTCCTGCTATTTTGCGCGTCGAACTCTTTTGTGCAGTTTATCACTGACGCTATTTTGCGCGTCACACTGTTTTGTGCAGTTGACACTCGCGCTATTTTGCGCGTCGCACTGTTTTGTGCAGTTTATCACTCGCGCTATTTTGCGCGTCGCACTGTTTTGTGCAGTTCACACTGGCGCTATTTTGTACGTCGCACTGTTTTGTGCAGTTTATCACTCGCTATTTTGCGCGTCGCGCTGTTTTGTGCCGTTCACACTCGCGCTATCTTGCGCGTCGCACTGTTTTGTGCAGTTTACCACGCGCGCTATTTTGCGCGTCGCACTGTTTTGTGTAGTTTATCACTCGCGCTATTTTGCGCGTCGCACTGTTTTGTGCAGTTTATCACTCGCGCTATTTTGCGTGTCGCACTGTTTTGTGCAGTTTATCACTCGCGCTATTTTGCGCGTCGCACGGTTTTCTGCAGTTCACACTCCTGCTATTTTGCGCGTCGAACTCTTTTGTGCAGTTTATCACTCCCGCTATTTTGCGCGTCACACTATTTTGTGCAGTTGACACTCGCGCTATTTTGCGCGTCACACTGTTTTGTGCAGTTTATCACTCCCGCTATTTTGCGCGTCGCACTGCTTTGTGCTGTTTACACTCGTGCTATTTTGCGCGTCGCACTATTTTGTGCAGTTTGTCACTCCTGCTATATTGCGCGTCGCACTATTTTTTGCAGTTTATCACTCGCGCTATTCTGCGCGTCGCACTGTTTTGTGCATTTTACACTCGCGCTATTTTGCGCGTCGCACTGTTTTGTGCAGTTGACACTCGCGCTATTTTGCGCGTCGCACTGTTTTGTGCAGTTTATCACTCGCGCTATTTTGCGGGTCACACTTTTTCTACAGTTTATCACACGCGCGGTTTTGCGCGTCGCACTGTTTTGTGCAGTTTATCACTCGCGCTATTTTGCGCGTCGCACTGTTTTGTGCAGTTCACACTGGCGCTATTTTGTACGTCGCACTGTTTTGTGCAGTTTATCACTCGCACTATTTTGCGCATCGCGCTGTTTTGTGCAGTTCACACTCGCGCTATCTTACGCGTCGCACTGTTTTGTGCAGTTTACCACGCGCGCTATTTTGCTCGTCGCACGGTTTTGTGCAGTTGACACTCGCGCTATTTTGCGCGCCGCACTGTTTTGTGCTGTTTATCACTCGCTTTATTTTGGGCGTCGCACTGTTTTTTGCAGTTTATCACTCGCGCTATTTTGCGCGTCGTACTGTTTTGTGCAGCTCACACTCGCGCTATTTTGCACGTCGCACTGTTTTGTGCAGTTTACCACTCGCGCTATTTTACGCGTCGCACTGTTTTGTGCAGTTGACACTCGCGCTATTTTGCGCGTCGTACTGTTTTGTGCAGTTTATCACTCGCGCTATTTTGCGCGTTGCACTGTTTTGTGCAGTTCACACTGGCGCTATTTTGTACGTCGCACTATTTTGTACGTCGCGCTGTTTTGTGCAGTTCACACTCGCGCTATCTTGCGCGTCGCACTGTTTTGTGCCGGTTACCACGCGCACTATTTTGCTCGTCACACTGTTTTGTGCAGTTGACACTCGCGCTATTTTGCGCGTCGCACTGTTTTGTGCCGTTTATCACTCGCGCTATTTTGCGCGTCGCACTGTTTTGTGCAGTTTATCACTCGCGCTATTTTGCGTGTCGCACGGTTTTTGTGCAGTTCACACTCCTACTATTTTGCGCGTCGTACTGTTTTGTGCAGTTCACACTCGCGCTATTTTGCACGTCGCACTGTTCTCTGCAGTTTACCACTCGCGCTATTTTGCGCGTCGCACAGTTTTGTGCAGTTAACACTCGCGCTATTTTGAGCGTCGCACTGTTTTCTGCAGTTTATCACTCGTGCTATTTTGCGCGTCACACTGTTTTGTGCAGTTCACACTGGCGCTATTTTGTACGTCATACTATTTTGCGCGTCGCGCTGTTTTGTGCAGTTCACACTCGCGCTATCTTGCGTGTCGCACTGTTTTGTGCAGTTTACCACGCGCACTATTTTGCTCGTCGCACTGTTTTGTGCAGTTGACACTCGCGCTATTTTGCGCGTCGCACTGTTTTGTGCAGTTTATCACTCGCGCTATTTTGCGCGTCGCACTGTTTTGTGCAGTTTATCACTCGCGCTATTTTGCGTGTCGCACTGTTTTGTGCAGTTTATCACTCGCGCTATTTTGCGCGTTGCACGCTTTTGTGCAGTTCACACTCCTGTTATTTTGCGCGTCGAACTCTTTTGTGCAGTTTATCACTCACGCTATTTTGCGCGTCGCACGGTTTTGTGCAGTTTATCACTCCTGCTATATTGCGCGTTGCACTATTATTTGCAGTTTATCACTCGCGCTATTTTGCGCGTCGCACTGTTTTGTGCAGTTCACACTGGCGTTATTTTGCGCGTCGCACTGTTTTGTGCAGTTTATCACTCACGCTATTTTGAGCGTCGCACTGTTTCGGGCAGTTTGTCACTCGCGCTATTTTGTGCGTGACACTGTTTTGTGCAGTTCATCACTCGCGTTATTTTGCGCGTCGCACTGTTTTGTGCAGTTTATCACTCGCGCTATTTTGAGCGTCGCACTGTTTCGGGCAGTTTGTCACTCGCGCTATTTTGTGCGTGACACTGTTTTGTGCAGTTCATCACTCGCGTCATTTTGCGCGTCGCACTGTTTTGTGCAGTTTATCACTCGCGCTATTTTGCGCGTCGCACTGTTTTTTGCAGTTTATCACTCGCGCTATTTTGCGCGTCACACTGTTTTGTGCAGTTGACACTCCTGCTATTTTGCGCGTCGCACTGTTTTCTGCAGTTTATCACTCGCGCTATTTTGCGGGTCACACTTTCTGTGCAGTTTATCACACGCGCGGTTTTGCGCGTCGCACTGTTTTGTGCAGTTTATCACTCGCGCTATTTTGCGCGTTGCACTGTTTTGTGCAGTTCACACTGGCGCTATTTTGTACGTCGCACTGTTTTGTGCAGTTTATCACTCGCGCTATTTTGCGCGTCGCGCTGTTTTGTGCAGTTGACACTTGCTCTATCTTGCGCGTCGCACTGTTTTGTGCAGTTTATCACTCGCGCTATTTTGCGGGTCACACTTTTTGTGCAGTTTATCACACGCGCGGTTTTGCGCGTCGCACTGTTTTGTGCAGTTTATCACTCGCGCTATTTTGCGCGTTGCACTGTTTTGTGCAGTTCACACTGGCGCTATTTTGTACGTCGCACTGTTTTGTGCAGTTTATCACTCGCCCTATTTTGCGCGTCGCGCTGTTTTGTGCAGTTCACACTCGCGCTATCTTGCGCGTCGCCCTGTTTTGTGCTGTTTACCACGCGCGCTATTTTGCTCGTCGCACTGTTTTGTGCAGTTGACACTCGCGCTATTTTGCGCGTCGCACTGTTTTGTGCAGTTTATCACTCGCACTATTTTGCGGGTCGCACTGTTTTGTGCAGTTTATCACTCGCGCTATTTTGCGCGTCACACGGTTTTGTGCAGTTCACACTCCTGCTATTTTGCGCGTCGAACTCTTTTGTGCAGTTTATCACTCACTCTATTTTGCGCGTCACACTGTTTTGTGCAGTTGACACTCGCGCTATTTTGCGCGTCGCACTGTTTTGTGCAGTTTATCACTCGCGCTATTTTGCGCGTCGCACTGTTTTCTACAGTTCACACTGCCGCTATTTTGCGCGTCGCCCTCTTTTGTGCAGTTTATCACTCGCGCTATTTTGCGCGTCGCACTGCTTTGTGCTGTTTACACTCGTGCTATTTTGCGTGTCGCACTGTTTTGTGCAGTTTATCAATTGCGCTATTTTGCGCGTCGCACTGTTTTGTGTAGTTCACACCCCCGCTATTTTGCGCGTCGCACTCTTTTGTGCAGTTTATCACTCGCGCTATTTTGCGCGTCGCACTACTTTGTGCATTTTACACTCGCGCTATTTTGCGCGTCGCACTGTTTTGTGCAGTTTATCACTCGTGCTATTTTGCGCGTCGCACTGTTTTGTGCAGTTTGTCACTCCTGCTATATTGCGCGTCGCACTATTTTTTGCAGTTTATCACTCGCGCTATTTTGCGCGTCGCACTGTTTTGTGCAGTTCACACTGGCGCTATTTTGTACGTCGCACTGTTTTGTGCAGTTTATCACTCGCTATTTTGCGCGTCGCGCTGTTTTGTGCAGTTCACACTCGCGCTATCTTGCGCGTCGCACTGTTTTGTGCAGTTTACCACGCGCGCTATTTTGCTCGTCGCACTGTTTTGTGCAGTTGACACTCGCGCTATTTTGCGCGTCGCACTGTTTTGTGTAGTTTGTCACTCGCGCTATTTTGCGCGTCGCACTGTTTTGTGCAGTTTATCACTCGCGCTATTTTGCGTGTCGCACTGTTTTGTGCAGTTTATCACTCGCGCTATTTTGCGCGTCGCACGGTTTTCTGCAGTTCACACTCCTGCTATTTTGCGCGTCGAACTCTTTTGTGCAGTTTATCACTCCCGCTATTTTGCGCGTCACACTATTTTGTGCAGTTGACACTCGCGCTATTTTGCGCGTCACACTGTTTTGTGCAGTTTATCACTCCCGCTATTTTGCGCGTCGCACTGCTTTGTGCTGTTTACACTCGTGCTATTTTGCGCGTCGCACTGTTTTGTGCAGTTTGTCACTCCTGCTATATTGCGCGTCGCACTATTTTTTGCAGTTTATCACTCGCGCTATTCTGCGCGTCGCACTGTTTTGTGCATTTTACACTCGCGCTATTTTGCGCGTCGCACTGTTTTGTGCAGTTGACACTCGCGCTATTTTGCGCGTCGCACTGTTTTGTGCAGTTTATCACTCGCGCTATTTTGCGGGTCACACTTTTTCTACAGTTTATCACACGCGCGGTTTTGCGCGTCGCACTGTTTTGTGCAGTTTATCACTCGCGCTATTTTGCGCGTCGCACTGTTTTGTGCAGTTCACACTGGCGCTATTTTGTACGTCGCACTGTTTTGTGCAGTTTATCACTCGCACTATTTTGCGCGTCGCGCTGTTTTGTGCAGTTCACACTCGCGCTATTTTGCGCGTCGCACGGTTTTGTGCAGTTGACACTCGCGCTATTTTGCGCGTCGCACTGTTTTGTGCTGTTTATCACTCGCTTTATTTTGGGCGTCGCACTGTTTTTTGCAGTTTATCACTCGCGCTATTTTGCGCGTCGTACTGTTTTGTGCAGTTTACCACTCGCGCTATTTTACGCGTCGCACTGTTTTGTGCAGTTGACACTCGCGCTATTTTGCGCGTCGCACTGTTTTGTGCAGTTTACCACTCGCGCTATTTTACGCGTCGCACTGTTTTGTGCAGTTGACACTCGCGCTATTTTGCGCGTCGCACTGTTTTGTGCAGTTTATCACTCGCGCTATTTTGCGCGTCGCACTGTTTTGTGCAGTTCACACTGGCGCTATTTTGTACGTCGCACTATTTTGTACGTCGCGCTGTTTTGTGCAGTTCACACTCGCGCTATCTTGCGCGTCGCACTGTTTTGTGCCGGTTACCACGCGCACTATTTTGCTCGTCGCACTGTTTTGTGCAGTTGACACTCGCGCTATTTTGCGCGTCGCACTGTTTTGTGCAGTTTATCACTCGCGCTATTTTGCGTGTCGCACGGTTTTTGTGCAGTTCACACTCCTACTATTTTGCGCGTCGTACTGTTTTGTGCAGTTCACACTCGCGCTATTTTGCACGTCGCACTGTTCTGTGCAGTTTACCACTCGCGCTATTTTGCGCGTCGCACAGTTTTGTGCAGTTGACACTCGCGCTATTTTGAGCGTCGCACTGTTTTCTGCAGTTTATCACTCGCGCTATTTTGCGCGTCGCACTGTTTTGTGCAGTTCACACTGGCGCTATTTTGTACGTCATACTATTTTGCGCGTCGCGCTGTTTTGTGCAGTTCACACTCGCGCTATCTTGCGTGTCGCACTGTTTTGTGCAGTTGACCACGCGCACTATTTTGCTCGTCGCACTGTTTTGTGCAGTTGACACTCGCGCTATTTTGCGCGTCGCACTGTTTTGTGCAGTTTATCACTCGCGCTATTTTGCGCGTCGCACTGTTTTGTGCAGTTTATCACTCGCGCTATTTTGCGTGTCGCACTGTTTTGTGCAGTTTATCACTCGCGCTATTTTGCGCGTTGCACGCTTTTGTGCAGTTCACACTCCTGTTATTTTGCGCGTCGAACTCTTTTGTGCAGTTTATCACTCACGCTATTTTGCGCGTCGCACGGTTTTGTGCAGTTTATCACTCCTGCTATATTGCGCGTTGCACTATTATTTGCAGTTTATCACTCGCGCTATTTTGCGCGTCGCACTGTTTTGTGCAGTTCACACTGGCGTTATTTTGCGCGTCGCACTGTTTTGTGCAGTTTATAACTCACGCTATTTTGAGCGTCGCACTGTTTCGGGCAGTTTGTCACTCGCGCTATTTTGTGCGTGACACTGTTTTGTGCAGTTCGTCACTCGCGTTATTTTGCGCGTCGCACTGTTTTGTGCAGTTTATCACTCGCGCTATTTTGAGCGTCGCACTGTTTCGGGCAGTTTGTCACTCGCGCTATTTTGTGCGTGACACTGTTTTGTGCAGTTCATCACTCGCGTCATTTTGCGCGTCGCACTATTTTGTGCAGTTTATCACTCGCGCTATTTTGCGCGTCGCACTGTTTTTTGCAGTTTATCACTCGCGCTATTTTGCGCGTCACACTGTTTTGTGCAGTTGACACTCCCGCTATTTTGCGCGTCGCACTGTTTTCTGCAGTTTATCACTCGCGCTATTTTGCGGGTCACACTTTCTGTGCAGTTTATCACACGCGCGGTTTTGCGCGTCGCACTGTTTTGTGCAGTTTATCACTCGCGCTATTTTGCGCGTTGCACTGTTTTGTGCAGTTCACACTGGCGCTATTTTGTACGTCGCACTGTTTTGTGCAGTTTATCACTCGCGCTATTTTGCGCGTCGCGCTGTTTTGTGCAGTTGACACTTGCTCTATCTTGCGCGTCGCACTGTTTTGTGCAGTTTATCACTCGCGCTATTTTGCGGGTCACACTTTTTGTGCAGTTTATCACACGCGCGGTTTTGCGCGTCGCACTGTTTTGTGCAGTTTATCACTCGCGCTATTTTGCGCGTTGCACTGTTTTGTGCAGTTCACACTGGCGCTATTTTGTACGTCGCACTGTTTTGTGCAGTTTATCACTCGCCCTATTTTGCGCGTCGCGCTGTTTTGTGCAGTTCACACTCGCGCTATCTTGCGCGTCGCCCTGTTTTGTGCTGTTTACCACGCGCGCTATTTTGCTCGTCGCACTGTTTTGTGCAGTTGACACTCGCGCTATTTTGCGCGTCGCACTGTTTTGTGCAGTTTATCACTCGCGCTATTTTGCGGGTCGCACTGTTTTGTGCAGTTTATCACTCGCGCTATTTTGCGCGTCACACGGTTTTGTGCAGTTCACACTCCTGCTATTTTGCGCGTCGAACTCTTTTGTGCAGTTTATCACTCACTCTATTTTGCGCGTCACACTGTTTTGTGCAGTTGACACTCGCGCTATTTTGCGCGTCGCACTGTTTTGTGCAGTTTATCACTCGCGGTATTTTGCGCGTCGCACTGTTTTCTACAGTTCACACTGCCGCTATTTTGCGCGTCGCCCTCTTTTGTGCAGTTTATCACTCGCGCTATTTTGCGCGTCGCACTGCTTTGTGCTGTTTACACTCGTGCTATTTTGCGTGTCGCACTGTTTTGTGCAGTTTATCAATTGCGCTATTTTGCGCGTCGCACTGTTTTGTGTAGTTCACACCCCCGCTATTTTGCGCGTCGCACTCTTTTGTGCAGCTTATCACTCGCGCTATTTTGCGCGTCGCACTGCTTTGTGCATTTTACACTCGCGCTATTTTGCGCGTCGCACTGTTTTGTGCAGTTTATCACTCGTGCTATTTTGCGCGTCGCACTGTTTTGTGCAGTTTGTCACTCCTGCTATATTGCGCGTCGCACTATTTTTTGCAGTTTCTCACTCGCGCTATTTTGCGCGTCGCACTGTTTTGTGCAGTTCACACTGGCGTTATTTTGCGCGTCGCACTGTTTTTTACAGTTTATCACTCGCGCTATTTTGAGCGTCGCACTGTTTTGTGCAGTTTGTCACTCGCGCTATTTTGTGCGTGACACTGTTTCGTGCAGTTCATCACTCGCGCTATTTTGCGTGTCACACTGTTTTGTGCAGTTGACAGTCCCGCTATTTTGCGCGTCGGACTGTTTTTTGCAGTTTATCACTCGCGCTATTTTGCGCGTCGTACTGTTTTGTGCAGCTCACACTCGCGCTATTTTGCACGTCGCACTGTTTTGTGCAGTTTACCACTCGCGCTATTTTGCGCGTCGCACTGTTTTGTGCAGTTGGCACTCGCGCTATTTTGCGCGTCGCACTGTTTTGTGCAGTTTATCAGTCGCGCTATTTTGCGGGTCACACTTTTTGTGGAGTTTATCACACGCGCGGTTTTGCGCGTCGCACTGTTTTGTGCAGTTTATCACTCGCGCTATTTTGCGCGTCGCACTGTTTTGTGCAGTTCACACTGGCTCTATTTTGTACGTCGCACTGTTTTGTGCAGTTTATCACTCGCGCTATTTTGCGCGTCGCGCTGTTTTGTGCAGTTCACACTCGCGCTATCTTGCGCGTCGCACTGTTTGGTGCAGTTTACCACGCGCACTATTTTGCTCGTCGCACTGTTTTGTGCAGTTGACACTCGCGCTATTTTGCGCGTCGCACTGTTTTGTGCAGTTTATCACTCGCGCTATTTTGCGGGTCGCACTGTTTTGTGCAGTTTATCACTCGCGCTATTTTGCGGGTCGCACTGTTTTGTGCAGTTTATCACTCGCGCTATTTTGCGCGTCGCACGGTTTTGTGCAGTTCACACTCCTGCTATTTTGCGCGTCGAACTCTTTTGTGCAGTTTATCACTCACGCTATTTTGCGCGTCACACTGTTTTGTGCAGTTGACACTCGCGCTATTTTGCGCGTCGCACTGTTTTGTGCAGTTTATCACTCGCGCTATTTTGCGCGTCGCACTGTTTTCTACAGTTCACACTGCCGCTATTTTGCGCGTCGCCCTCTTTTGTGCAGTTTATCACTCGCGCTATTTTGCGCGTCGCACTGCTTTGTGCTGTTTGCACTCGTGCTATTTTGCGTGTCGCACTGTTTTGTGCAGTTTATCAATTGCGCTATTTTGCGCGTCGCACTGTTTTGTGTAGTTCACACCCCCACTATTTTGCGCGTCGCACTCTTTTGTGTAGTTTATCACTCGCGCTATTTTGCGCGTCGCACTGCTTTGTGCATTTTACAATCGCGCTATTTTGCGCGTCGCACTGTTTTGTGCAGTTTATCACTCGTGCTATTTTGCGCGTCGCACTGTTTTGTGCAGTTTGTCACTCCTGCTATATTGCGCGTCGCGCTATTTTTGGCAGTTTATCACTCGCGCTATTTTGCGCGTCGCACTGTTTTTTGCAGTTTATCACTCGCGCTATTTTGCACGTCATACTGTTTTGTGCAGTTCACACTCGCGCTATTTTGCACGTCGCACTGTTTTGTACAGTTTACCACTCGCGCTATTTTGCGCGTCGCACTGTTTTTTGCAGTTTATCACTCGCGCTATTTTGCGGGTCACACTTTTTCTGCAGTTTATCACACGCGCGGTTTTGCGCGTCGCACTGTTTTGTGCAGTTTATCACTCGCGCTATTTTGCGCGTCGCACTGTTTTGTGCAGTTCACACTGGCGCTATTTTGTACGTCGCACTGTTTTGTGCAGTTTACCACTCGCGCTATTTTGCGCGTCGCACTGTTTTGTGCAGTTGACACTCGCGCTATTTTGCGCGTCGCACTGTTTTGTGCAGTTTATCACTCGCGCTATTTTGCGGGTCACACTTTTTCTGCAGTTTATCACACGCGCGGTTTTGCGCGTCGCACTGTTTTGTGCAGTTTATCACTCGCACTATATTGCGCGTCGCGCTGTTTTGTGCAGTTCACACTCGCGCTATCTTGCGCGTCGCACTGTTTTGTGCAGTTTACCACGCGCGCTATTTTGCTCGTCGCACGGTTTTGTGCAGTTGACACTCGCGCTATTTTGCGCGTCGCACTGTTTTGTGCTGTTTATCAATCGCTCTATTTTGCGCGTCGCACTGTTTTGTGCAGTTTATCACCCGCGCTATTTTGCGCGTCGCACTGTTTTGTGCAGTTTATCAGTCGCGCTATTTTGCGGGTCACACTTTTTGTGCAGTTTATCACACGCGCGGTTTTGCGCGTCGCACTGTTTTGTGCAGTTTATCACTCGCGCTATTTTGCGCGTCGCACTGTTTTGTGCAGTTCACACTGGCTCTATTTTGTACGTCGCACTGTTTTGTGCAGTTTATCACTCGCGCTATTTTGCGCGTCGCGCTGTTTTGTGCAGTTCACACTCGCGCTATCTTGCGCGTCGCACTGTTTTGTGCAGTTTACGACGCGCACTATTTTGCTCGTCGCACTGTTTTGTGCAGTTGACACTCGCGCTATTTTGCGCGTCGCACTGTTTTGTGCAGTTGACACTCGCGCTATTTTGCGCGTCTCACTGTTTTGTGCAGTTTATCACTCGCGCTTTTTTGCGCGTCGCACTGTTTTCTACAGTTCACACTGCCGCTATTTTGCACGTCGCCCTCTTTTGTGCAGTTTATCACTCGCGCTATTTTGCGCGTCGCACTGCTTTGTGCTGTTTGCACTCGTGCTATTTTGCGTATCGCACTGTTTTGTGCAGTTTATCAATTGCGCTATTTTGCGCGTCGCACTGTTTTGTGTAGTTCACACCCCCACTATTTTGCGCGTCGCACTCTTTTGTGTAGTTTATCACTCGCGCTATTTTGCGCGTCGCACTGCTTTGTGCATTTTACACTCGCGCTATTTTGCGCGTCGCACTGTTTTGTGCAGTTTATCACTCGTGCTATTTTGCGCGTCGCACTGTTTTGTGCAGTTTGTCACTCCTGCTATATTGCGCGTCGCACTATTTTTGGCAGTTTATCACTCGCGCTATTTTGCGCGTCGCACTGTTTTTTGCAGTTTATCACTCGCGCTATTTTGCACGTCGTACTGTTTTGTGCAGTTCACACTCGCGCTATTTTGCACGTCGCACTGTTTTGTACAGTTTACCACTCGCGCTATTTTGCGCGTCGCACTGTTTTTTGGAGTTTATCACTCGCGCTATTTTGCGGGTCACACTTTTTCTGCAGTTTATCACACGCGCGGTTTTGCGCGTCGCACTGTTTTGTGCAGTTTATCACTCGCGCTATTTTGCGCGTCGCACTGTTTTGTGCAGTTCACACTGGCGCTATTTTGTACGTCGCACTGTTTTGTGCAGTTTACCACTCGCGCTATTTTGCGCGTCGCACTGTTTTGTGCAGTTGACACTCGTGCTATTTTGCGCGTCGCACTGTTTTGTGCAGTTTATCACTCGCGCTATTTTGCGGGTCACACTTTTTCTGCAGTTTATCACACGCGCGGTTTTGCGCGTCGCACTGTTTTGTGCAGTTTATCACTCGCGCTATTTTGCGCGTCGCACTGTTTTGTGCAGTTCACACTGGCGTTATTTTGTACGTCGCACTGTTTTGTGCAGTTTATCACTCGCACTATATTGCGCGTCGCGCTGTTTTGTGCAGTTCACACTCGCACTATCTTGCGCGTCGCACTGTTTTGTGCAGTTTACCACGCGCGCTATATTGCTCGTCGCACGGTTTTGTGCAGTTGACACTCGCGCTATTTTGCGCGTCGCACTGTTTTGTGCTGTTTATCAATCGCTCTATTTTGCGCGTCGCACTGTTTTGTGCAGTTTATCACCCGCGCTATTTTGCGCGTCGCACTGTTTTGTGCAGTTTATCAGTCGCGCTATTTTGCGGGTCACACTTTTTGTGCAGTTTATCACACGCGCGGTTTTGCGCGTCGCACTGTTTTGTGCAGTTTATCACTCGCGCTATTTTGCGCGTCGCACTGTTTTGTGCAGTTCACACTGGCTCTATTTTGTACGTCGCACTGTTTTGTGCAGTTTATCACTCGCGCTATTTTGCGCGTCGCGCTGTTTTGTGCAGTTCACACTCGCGCTATCTTGCGCGTCGCACTGTTTGTGCAGTTTACGACGCGCACTATTTTGCTCGTCGCACTGTTTTGTGCAGTTGACACTCGCGCTATTTTGCGCGTCGCACTGTTTTGTGCAGTTGACACTCGCGCTATTTTGCGCGTCTCACTGTTTTGTGCAGTTTATCACTCGCGCTTTTTTGCGCGTCGCACTGTTTTCTACAGTTCACACTGCCGCTATTTTGCACGTCGCCCTCTTTTGTGCAGTTTATCACTCGCGCTATTTTGCGCGTCGCACTGCTTTGTGCTGTTTGCACTCGTGCTATTTTGCGTGTCGCACTGTTTTGTGCAGTTTATCAATTGCGCTATTTTGCGCGTCGCACTGTTTTGTGTAGTTCACACCCCCACAATTTTGCGCGTCGCACTCTTTTGTGTAGTTTATCACTCGCGCTATTTTGCGCGTCGCACTGCTTTGTGCATTTTACACTCGCGCTATTTTGCGCGTCGCACTGTTTAGTGCAGTTTATCACTCGTGCTATTTTGCGCGTCGCACTGTTTTGTGCAGTTTGTCACTCCTGCTATATTGCGCGTCGCACTATTTTTGGCAGTTTATCACTCGCGCTATTTTGCGCGTCGCACTGTTTTTTGCAGTTTATCACTCGCGCTATTTTGCACGTCGTACTGTTTTGTGCAGTTCACACTCGCGCTATTTTGCACGTCGCACTGTTTTGTACAGTTTACCACTCGCGCTATTTTGCGCGTCGCACTGTTTTTTGGAGTTTATCACTCGCGCTATTTTGCGGGTCACACTTTTTCTGCAGTTTATCACACGCGCGGTTTTGCGCATCGCACTGTTTTGTGCAGTTTATCACTCGCGCTATTTTGCGCGTCGCACTGTTTTGTGCAGTTCACACTGGCGCTATTTTGTACGTCGCACTGTTTTGTGCAGTTTACCACTCGCGCTATTTTGCGCGTCGCACTGTTTTGTGCAGTTGACACTCGCGCTATTTTGCGCGTCGCACTGTTTTGTGCAGTTTATCACTCGCGCTATTTTGCGGGTCACACTTTTTCTGCAGTTTATCACACGCGCGGTTTTGCGCGTCGCACTGTTTTGTGCAGTTTATCACTCGCGCTATTTTGCGCGTCGCACTGTTTTGTGCAGTTCACACTGGCGTTATTTTGTACGTCGCACTGTTTTGTGCAGTTTATCACTCGCACTATATTGCGCGTCGCGCTGTTTTGTGCAGTTCACACTCGCACTATCTTGCGCGTCGCACTGTTTTGTGCAGTTTACCACGCGCGCTATATTGCTCGTCGCACGGTTTTGTGCAGTTGACACTCGCGCTATTTTGCGCGTCGCACTGTTTTGTGCTGTTTATCAATCGCTCTATTTTGCGCGTCGCACTGTTTTGTGCAGTTTATCACCCGCGCTATTTTGCGCGTCGCACTGTTTTGTGCAGTTTATCAGTCGCGCTATTTTGCGGGTCACACTTTTTGTGCAGTTTATCACACGCGCGGTTTTGCGCGTCGCACTGTTTTGTGCAGTTTATCACTCGCGCTATTTTGCGCGTCGCACTGTTTTGTGCAGTTCACACTGGCTCTATTTTGTACGTCGCACTGTTTTGTGCAGTTTATCACTCGCGCTATTTTGCGCGTCGCGCTGTTTTGTGCAGTTCACACTCGCGCTATCTTGCGCGTCGCAATGTTTTGTGCAGTTTACCACGCGCCCTATTTTGCTCGTCGCACTGTTTTGTGCAGTTGACACTCGCGCTATTTTGCGCGTCGCACTGTTTTGTGCAGTTGACACTCGCGCTATTTTGCGCGTCTCACTGTTTTGTGCAGTTTATCACTCGCGCTTTTTTGCGCGTCGCACTGTTTTCTACAGTTCACACTGCCGCTATTTTGCACGTCGCCCTCTTTTGTGCAGTTTATCACTCGCGCTATTTTGCGCGTCGCACTGCTTTGTGCTGTTTGCACTCGTGCTATTTTGCGTGTCGCACTGTTTTGTGCAGTTTATCAATTGCGCTATTTTTTGCGTCGCACTGTTTTGTGTAGTTCACACCCCCACAATTTTGCGCGTCGCACTCTTTTGTGTAGTTTATCACTCGCGCTATTTTGCGCGTCGCACTGCTTTGTGCATTTTACACTCGCGCTATTTTGCGCGTCGCACTGTTTAGTGCAGTTTATCACTCGTGCTATTTTGCGCGTCGCACTGTTTTGTGCAGTTTGTCACTCCTGCTATATTGCGCGTCGCACTATTTTTGGCAGTTTATCACTCGCGCTATTTTGCGCGTCGCACTGTTTTTTGCAGTTTATCACTCGCGCTATTTTGCACGTCGTACTGTTTTGTGCAGTTCACACTCGCGCTATTTTGCACGTCGCACTGTTTTGTACAGTTTACCACTCGCGCTATTTTGCGCGTCGCACTGTTTTTTGCAGTTTATCACTCGCGCTATTTTGCGGGTCACACTTTTTCTGCAGTTTATCACACGCGCGGTTTTGCGCGTCGCACTGTTTTGTGCAGTTTATCACTCGCGCTATTTTGCGCGTCGCACTGTTTTGTGCAGTTCACACTGGCGCTATTTTGTACGTCGCACTGTTTTGTGCAGTTTACCACTCGCGCTATTTTGCGCGTCGCACTGTTTTGTGCAGTTGACACTCGCGCTATTTTGCGCGTCGCACTGTTTTGTGCAGTTTATCACTCGCGCTATTTTGCGGGTCACACTTTTTCTGCAGTTTATCACACGCGCGGTTTTGCGCGTCGCACTGTTTTGTGCAGTTTATCACTCGCGCTATTTTGCGCGTCGCACTGTTTTGTGCAGTTCACACTGGCGTTATTTTGTACGTCGCACTGTTTTGTGCAGTTTATCACTCGCACTATATTGCGCGTCGCGCTGTTTTGTGCAGTTCACACTCGCACTATCTTGCGCGTCGCACTGTTTTGTGCAGTTTACCACGCGCGCTATATTGCTCGTCGCACGGTTTTGTGCAGTTGACACTCGCGCTATTTTGCGCGTCGCACTGTTTTGTGCTGTTTATCAATCGCTCTATTTTGCGCGTCGCACTGTTTTGTGCAGTTTATCACCCGCGCTATTTTGCGCGTCGCACTGTTTTGTGCAGTTTATCAGTCGCGCTATTTTGCGGGTCACACTTTTTGTGCAGTTTATCACACGCGCGGTTTTGCGCGTCGCACTGTTTTGTGCAGTTTATCACTCGCGCTATTTTGCGCGTCGCACTGTTTTGTGCAGTTCACACTGGCTCTATTTTGTACGTCGCACTGTTTTGTGCAGTTTATCACTCGCGCTATTTTGCGCGTCGCGCTGTTTTGTGCAGTTCACACTCGCGCTATCTTGCGCGTCGCAATGTTTTGTGCAGTTTACCACGCGCCCTATTTTGCTCGTCGCACTGTTTTGTGCAGTTGACACTCGCGCTATTTTGCGCGTCGCACTGTTTTGTGCAGTTGACACTCGCGCTATTTTGCGCGTCTCACTGTTTTGTGCAGTTTATCACTCGCGCTTTTTTGCGCGTCGCACTGTTTTCTACAGTTCACACTGCCGCTATTTTGCACGTCGCCCTCTTTTGTGCAGTTTATCACTCGCGCTATTTTGCGCGTCGCACTGCTTTGTGCTGTTTGCACTCGTGCTATTTTGCGTGTCGCACTGTTTTGTGCAGTTTATCAATTGCGCTATTTTGCGCGTCGCACTGTTTTGTGTAGTTCACACCCCCACAATTTTGCGCGTCGCACTCTTTTGTGTAGTTTATCACTCGCGCTATTTTGCGCGTCGCACTGCTTTGTGCATTTTACACTCGCGCTATTTTGCGCGTCGCACTGTTTTGTGCAGTTTATCACTCGTGCTATTTTGCGCGTCGCACTGTTTTGTGCAGTTTGTCACTCCTGCTATATTGCGCGTCGCACTATTTTTGGCAGTTTATCACTCGCGCTATTTTGCGCGTCGCACTGTTTTTTGCAGTTTATCACTCGCGCTATTTTGCACGTCGTACTGTTTTGTGCAGTTCACACTCGCGCTATTTTGCACGTCGCACTGTTTTGTACAGTTTACCACTCGCGCTATTTTGCGCGTCGCACTGTTTTTTGCAGTTTATCACTCGCGCTATTTTGCGGGTCACACTTTTTCTGCAGTTTATCACACGCGCGGTTTTGCGCGTCGCACTGTTTTGTGCAGTTTATCACTCGCGCTGTTTTGCGCGTCGCACTGTTTTGTGCAGTTCACACTGGCGCTATTTTGTACGTCGCATTGTTTTGTGCAGTTTACCACTCGCGCTATTTTGCGCGTCGCACTGTTTTGTGCAGTTGACACTCGCGCTACGTTGCGCGTGGCACTGTTTTGTGCAGTTTATCACTCGCGCTATTTTGCGGGTCACACTTTTTCTGCAGTTTATCACACGCGCGGTTTTGCGCGTCGCACTGTTTTGGGCAGTTTATCACTCGCGCTATTTTGCGCGTCGCACTGTTTTGTGCAGTTCACACTGGCGCTATTTTGTACGTCGCACTGTTTTGTGCAGTTTATCACTCGCACTATTTTGCGCGTCGCGCTGTTTTGTGCAGTTCACACTCGCGCTATCTTGCGCGTCGCACTGTTTTGTGCAGTTTACCACGCGCGCTATTTTGCTCGTCGCACTGTTTTGTGCAGTTGACACTCGCGCTATTTTGCGCGTCGCACTATTTTGTGCAGTTTATCACTCGCGCTATTTTGCGCGTCGCACTGTTTTGTGCAGTTTATCCCTCGCGCTATTTTTGCGCGTCGCACTGTTTTCTACAGTTCACACTGCCGCTATTTTGCGCGTCGCCCTCTTTTGTGCAGTTTATCACTCGCGCTATTTTCCGCGTCGCACTGCTTTGTGCTGTTTGCACTCGTGCTATTTTGCGTGTCGCACTGTTTTGTGCAGTTTATCAATTGCGCAATTTTGCGCGTCGCACTGTTTTGTGTAGTTCACACCCCCACTATTTTGCGCGTCGCACTCTTTTGTGTAGTTTATCACTCGCGCTATTTTGCGCGTCGCACTGCTTTGTGCATTTTACACTCGCGCTATTTTGCGCGTCGCACTGTTTTGTGCAGTTTATCACTCGTGCTATTTTGCGCGTCGCACTGTTTTGTGCAGTTTGTCACTCCTGCTATATTGCGCGTCGCACTATTTTTGGCAGTTTATCACTCGCGCTATTTTGCGCGTCGTACTGTTTTGTGCAGTTTACCACGCGCGCTATTTTGCTCGTCGCACGGTTTTGTGCAGTTGACACTCGCGCTATTTTGCGCGTCGCACTGTTTTGTGCTGTTTATCAATCGCTCTATTTTGCGCGTCGCACTGTTTTGTGCAGTTTATCACTCGCGCTATTTTGCGCGTCGCACTGTTTTGTGCAGTTTATCACTCGCGCTATTTTGCGCGTCGCACGGTTTTGTGCAGTTCACACTCCTGCTATTTTGCGCGTCGAACTCTTTTGTGCAGTTTATCACTCACGCTATTTTGCGCGTCACACAGTTTTGTGCAGTTGACACTCGCGCTATTTTACGCGTCGCACTGTTTTGTGCAGTTTATCACTCGCGATATTTTGCGCGTCGCACTATTTTGTGCAGTTCACACTGGCGCTATTTTGTACGTCGCACTGTTTTGTGCAGTTTATCACTCGCGCTATTTTGCGCGTCGCGCTGTTTTGTGCAGTTCACACTCGCGCTATCTTGCGCGTCGCACTGTTTTGTGCAGTTTACCACGCGCGCTATTTTGCTCGTCGCACTGTTTTGTGCAGTTGACACTCGCGCTATTTTGCGCGTCGCACTGTTTTGTGCAGTTTATGACTCGCGCTATTTTGCGCGTCGCACTGTTTTGTGCAGTTTATCACTCGCGCTATTTTACGCGTCGCACTGTTTTGTGCAGTTTATCACTCGCGCTATTTTGCGCGTCGCACGGTTTTCTGCAGTTCACACTCCTGCTATTTTGCGCGTCGAACTCTTTTGTGCAGTTTATCGCTCCCGCTATTTTGCACGTCACACTGTTTTGTGCAGTTGACACTCGCGCTATTTTGCGCGTCGCACTGTTTTGTGCAGTTTATCACTCGCGCTATTTTGCGCGTCGCACTGTTTTCTACAGTTCACACTCCCGCTATTTTGCGCGTCGCCCTCTTTTGTGCAGTTTATCACTCGCGCTATTTTGCGCGTCGCACTGCTTTGTGCTGTTTACACTCGTGCTATTTTGCGTGTCGCACTGTTTTGTGCAGTTTATCAATTGCGCTATTTTGCGCGTCGCACTGTTTTGTGTAGTTCACACCCCCGGTATTTTGCGCGTCGCACTCTTTTGTGCAGTTTATCACTCGCGCTATTTTGCGCGTCGCACTGCTTTGTGCATTTTACACTCGCGCTATTTTGCGCGTCGCACTGTTTTGTGCAGTTTATCACTTGTGCTATTTTGCGCGTCGCACTGTTTTGTGCAGTTTGTCACTCCTGCTATATTACGCGTCGCACTATTTTTGGCAGTTTATCACTCGCGCTATTTTGCGCGTCGCACTATTTTTTGCAGTTTATCACTCGCGCTATTTTGCACGTCGTACTGTTTTGTGCAGTTCACACTCGCGCTATTTTGCACGTCGCACTGTTTTGTACAGTTTACCACTCGCGCTATTTTGCGCGTCGCACTGTTTTTTGCAGTTTATCACTCGCGCTATTTTGCGGGTCACACTTTTTCTGCAGTTTATCACACGCGCGGTTTTGCGCGTCGCACTGTTTTGTGCAGTTTATCACTCGCGCTATTTTGCGCGTCGCACTGTTTTGTGCAGTTCACACTGGCGCTATTTTGTACGTCGCACTGTTTTGTGCAGTTTATCACTCGCACTATTTTGCGCGTCGCGCTGTTTTGTACAGTTCACACTCGCGCTATCTTGCGCGTCGCACTGTTTTGTGCAGTTTACCACGCGCACTATTTTGCTCGTCGCACGGTTTTGTGCAGTTGACACTCGCGCTATTTTGCGCGTCGCACTGTTTTGTGCTGTTTATCAATCGCTCTATTTTGCGCGTCGCACTGTTTTGGGCAGTTTATCACTCGCGCTATTTTGCGCGTCGCACTGTTTTGTGCAGTTTATCACTCGCGCTATTTTGCGCGTCGCACGGTTTTGTGCAGTTCACACTCCTGCTATTTTGCGCGTCGAACTCTTTTGTACAGTTTATCACTCACGCTATTTTGCGCGTCACACAGTTTTGTGCAGTTGACACTCGCGCTATTTTACGCGTCGCACTGTTTTGTGCAGTTTATCACTCGCGATATTTTGCGCGTCGCACTGTTTTGTGCAGTTCACACTGGCGCTATTTTGTACGTCGCACTGTTTTGTGCAGTTTATCACTCGCTCTATTTTGCGTGTCGCGCTGTTTTGTGCAGTTCACACTCGCGCTATCTTGCGCGTCGCACTGTTTTGTGCAGTTTACCACGCGCGCTATTTTGCTCGTCGCACTGTTTTGTGCAGTTGACACTCGCGCTATTTTGCGCGTCGCACTGTTTTGTGCAGTTTATCACTCGCGCTATTTTGCGCGTCGCACTGTTTTGTGCAGTTTATCACTCACGCTATTTTGCGTGTCGCACTGTTTTGTGCAGTTTATCACTCGTGCTATTTTGCGCGTCGCACGGTTTTCTGCAGTTCACACTCCTGCTATTTTGCGCGTCGAACTCTTTTGTGCAGTTTATCGCTCCCGCTATTTTGCGCGTCACACTGTTTTGTGCAGTTGACACTCGCGCTATTTTGCGCGTCGCACTGTTTTGTGCAGTTTATCCCTCGCGCTATTTTGCGCGTCGCACTGTTTTCTACAGTTCACACTGCCGCTATTTTGCGCGTCGCCCTCTTTTGTGCAGTTTATCACTCGCGCTATTTTGCGCGTCGCACTGCTTTGTGCTGTTTGCACTCGTGCTATTTTGCGTATCGCACTGTTTTGTGCAGTTTATCAATTGCGCTATTTTGCGCGTCGCACTGTTTTGTGTAGTTCACACCCCCACTATTTTGCGCGTCGCACTCTTTTGTGTAGTTTATCACTCGCGCTATTTTGCGCGTCGCACTGCTTTGTGCATTTTACACTCGCGCTATTTTGCGCGTCGCACTGTTTTGTGCAGTTTATCACTCGTGCTATTTTGCGCGTCGCACTGTTTTGTGCAGTTTATCCCTCGCGCTATTTTGCGCGTCGCACTGTTTTCTACAGTTCACACTCCCGCTATTTTGCGCGTCGCCCTCTTTTGTGCAGTTTATCACTCGCGCTATTTTGCGCGTCGCACTGCTTTGTGCTGTTTACACTCGTGCTATTTTGCGTGTCGCACTGTTTTGTGCAGTTTATCAATTGCGCTATTTTGCGCGTCGCACTGTTTTGTGTAGTTCACACCCCCGGTATTTTGCGCGTCGCACTCTTTTGTGCAGTTTATCACTCGCGCTATTTTGCGCGTCGCACTGCTTTGTGCATTTTACACTCGCGCTATTTTGCGCGTCGCACTGTTTTGTGCAGTTTATCACTCGTGCTGTTTTGCGCGTCGCACTGTTTTGTGCAGTTTGTCACTCCTGCTATATTACGCGTCGCACTATTTTTGGCAGTTTATCACTCGCGCTATTTTGCGCGTCGCACTGTTTTTTGCAGTTTATCACTCGCGCTATTTTGCACGTCGTACTGTTTTGTGCAGTTCACACTCGCGCTATTTTGCACGTCGCACTGTTTTGTACAGTTTACCACTCGCGCTATTTTGCGCGTCGCACTGTTTTTTGCAGTTTATCACTCGCGCTATTTTGCGGGTCACACTTTTTCTGCAGTTTATCACACGCGCGGTTTTGCGCGTCGCACTGTTTTGTGCAGTTTATCACTCGCGCTATTTTGCGCGTCGCACTGTTTTGTGCAGTTCACACTGGCGCTATTTTGTACGTCGTACTGTTTTGTGCAGTTTACCACTCCCGCTATTTTGCGCGTCGCACTGTTTTGTGCAGTTGACACTCGCGCTATTTTGCGCGTCGCACTGTTTTGTGCAGTTTATCACTCGCGCTATTTTGCGGGTCACACTTTTTCTGCAGTTTATCACACGCGCGGTTTTGCGCGTCGCACTGTTTTGTGCAGTTTATCACTCGCGCTATTTTGCGCGTCGCACTGTTTTGTGCAGTTCACACTGGCGCTATTTTGTACGTCGCACTGTTTTGTGCAGTTTATCACTCGCACTATTTTGCGCGTCGCGCTGTTTTGTACAGTTCACACTCGCGCTATCTTGCGCGTCGCACTGTTTTGTGCAGTTTACCACGCGCACTATTTTGCTCGTCGCACGGTTTTGTGCAGTTGACACTCGCGCTATTTTGCGCGTCGCACTGTTTTGTGCTGTTTATCAATCGCTCTATTTTGCGCGTCGCACTGTTTTGGGCAGTTTATCACTCGCGCTATTTTGCGCGTCGCACTGTTTTGTGCAGTTTATCACTCGCGCTATTTTGCGCGTCGCACGGTTTTGTGCAGTTCACACTCCTGCTATTTTGCGCGTCGAACTCTTTTGTGCAGTTTATCACTCACGCTATTTTGCGCGTCACACAGTTTTGTGCAGTTGACACTCGCGCTATTTTACGCGTCGCACTGTTTTGTGCAGTTTATCACTCGCGATATTTTGCGCGTCGCACTGTTTTGTGCAGTTCACACTGGCGCTATTTTGTACGTCGCACTGTTTTGTGCAGTTTATCACTCGCGCTATTTTGCGTGTCGCGCTGTTTTGTGCAGTTCACACTCGCGCTATCTTGCGCGTCGCACTGTTTTGTGCAGTTTACCACGCGCGCTATTTTGCTCGTCGCACTGTTTTGTGCAGTTGACACTCGCGCTATTTTGCGCGTCGCACTGTTTTGTGCAGTTTATCACTCGCGCTATTTTGCGCGTCGCACTGTTTTGTGCAGTTTATCACTCCGTTATTTTGCGTGTCGCACTGTTTTGTGCAGTTTATCACTCGTGCTATTTTGCGCGTCGCACGGTTTTCTGCAGTTCACACTCCTGCTATTTTGCGCGTCGAACTCTTTTGTGCAGTTTATCGCCCCCGCTATTTTGCGCGTCACACTGTTTTGTGCAGTTGACACTCGCGCTATTTTGCGCGTCGCACTGTTTTGTGCAGTTTATCCCTCGCGCTATTTTGCGCGTCGCACTGTTTTCTACAGTTCACACTGCCGCTATTTTGCGCGTCGCCCTCTTTTGTGCAGTTTATCACTCGCGCTATTTTGCGCGTCGCACTGCTTTGTGCTGTTTGCACTCGTGCTATTTTGCGTATCGCACTGTTTTGTGCAGTTTATCAATTGCGCTATTTTGCGCGTCGCACTGTTTTGTGTAGTTCACACCCCCACTATTTTGCGCGTCGCACTCTTTTGTGTAGTTTATCACTCGCGCTATTTTGCGCGTCGCACTGCTTTGTGCATTTTACACTCGCGCTATTTTGCGCGTCGCACTGTTTTGTGCAGTTTATCACTCGTGCTATTTTGCGCGTCGCACTGTTTTGTGCAGTTTGTCACTCCTGCTATATTGCGCGTCGCACTATTTTTGGCAGTTTATCACTCGCGCTATTTTGCGCGTCGCACTGTTTTTTGCAGTTTATCACTCGCGCTATTTTGCACGTCGTACTGTTTTGTGCAGTTCACACTCGCGCTATTTTGCACGTCGCACTGTTTTGTACAGTTTACCACTCGCGCTATTTTGCGCGTCGCACTATTTTTTGCAGTTTATCACTCGCGCTATTTTGCGGGTCACACTTTTTCTGCAGTTTATCACACGCACGGTTTTGCGCGTCGCACTGTTTTGTGCAGTTTATCACTCGCGCTATTTTGCGCGTCGCACTGTTTTGTGCAGTTCACACTGGCGCTATTTTGTACGTCGCACTGTTTTGTGCAGTTTACCACTCGCGCTATTTTGCGCGTCGCACTGTTTTGTGCAGTTGACACTCGCGCTATTTTGCGCGTCGCACTGTTTTGTGCAGTTTATCACTCGCGCTATTTTGCGGGTCACACTTTTTCTGCAGTTTATCACACGCGCGGTTTTGCGCGTCGCACTGTTTTGTGCAGTTTATCACTCGCGCTATTTTGCGCGTCGCACTGTTTTGTGCAGTTCACACTGGCGCTATTTTGTACGTCGCACTATTTTGTGCAGTTTATCACTCGCACTATTTGCGCGTCGCGCTGTTTTGTACAGTTCACACTCGCGCTATCTTGCGCGTCGCACTGTTTTGTGCAGTTTACCACGCGCGCTATTTTGCTCGTCGCACGGTTTTGTGCAGTTGACACTCGCGCTATTTTGCGCGTCGCACTGTTTTGTGCTGTTTATCAATCGCTCTATTTTGCGCGTCGCACTGTTTTGTGCAGTTTGTCACTCGCGCTATTTTGCGCGTCGCACTGTTTTGTGCAGTTTATCACTCGCGCTATTTTGCGCGTCGCACGGTTTTGTGCAGTTCACACTCCTGCTATTTTGCGCGTCGAACTCTTTTGTGCAGTTTATCACTCACGCTATTTTGCGCGTCACACAGTTTTGTGCAGTTGACACTCGCGCTATTTTACGCGTCGCACTGTTTTGTGCAGTTTATCACTCGCGATATTTTGCGCGTCGCACTGTTTTGTGCAGTTCACACTGGCGCTATTTTGTACGTCGCACTGTTTTGTGCAGTTTATCACTCGTGCTATTTTGCGCGTCGCGCTGTTTTGTGCAGTTCACACTCGCGCTATCTTGCGCGTCGCACTGTTTTGTGCAGTTTACCACGCGCGCTATTTTGCTCGTCGCACTGTTTTGTGCAGTTGACACTCGCGCTATTTTGCGCGTCGCACTGTTTTGTGCAGTTTATCACTCGCGCTATTTTGTGCGTCGCACTGTTTTGTGCAATTTATCACTCGCGCTATTTTGCGTGTCGCACTGTTTTGTGCAGTTTATCACTCGCGCTATTTTGCGCGTCGCACGGTTTTCTGCAGTTCACACTCCTGCTATTTTGCGCGTCGAACTCTTTTGTGCAGTTTATCGCTCCCGCTATTTTGCGCGTCACACTGTTTTGTGCAGTTGACACTCGCGCTATTTTGCGCGTCGCACTGTTTTGTGCAGTTTATCACTCGCGCTATTTTGCGCGTCGCACTGTTTTCTACAGTTCACACTCCCGCTATTTTGCGCGTCGCCCTCTTTTGTGCAGTTTATCACTCGCGCTATTTTGCGCGTCGCACTGCTTTGTGCTGTTTACACTCGTGCTATTTTGCGTGTCGCACAGTTTTGTGCAGTTTATCAATTGCGCTATTTTGCGCGTCGCACTGTTTTGTGTAGTTCACACCCCCGGTATTTTGCGCGTCGCACTCTTTTGTGCAGTTTATCACTCGCGCTATTTTGCGCGTCGCACTGCTTTGTGCATTTTACACTCGCGCTATTTTGCGCGTCGCACTGTTTTGTGCAGTTTATCACTCGTGCTATTTTGCGCGTCGCACTGTTTTGTGCAGTTTGTCACTCCTGCTATATTGCGCGTCGCACTATTTTTTGCAGTTTATCACTCGCGCTATTCTGCGCGTCGCACTGTTTTGTGCAGTTCACACTGGCGTTATTTTGCGCGTCGCACTGTTTTTCACAGTTTATCACTCGCGCTATTTTGAGTGTCGCACTGTTTTGTGCAGTTTGTCACTCGCGCTATTTTGTGCGTGACACTGTTTTGTGCAGTTCATCACTCGCGCTATTTTGTGCATCGCACTGTTTTGTGCAGTTTATCACTCGCGCTATTTTGCGCGTCGCACTGTTTTTTGCAGTTTATCACTCGAGCTATTTTGCACGTCGTACTGTTTTGTGCAGTTCACACTCGCGCTATTTTGCACGTCGCACTGTTTTGTACAGTTTACCACTCGCGCTATTTTGCGCGTCGCACTGTTTTGTGCAGTTGACACTCGCGCTATTTTGCGCGTCGCACTGTTTTGTGCAGTTTATCACTCGCGCTATTTTGCGGGTCACACTTTTTCTGCAGTTTATCACACGCGCGGTTTTGCGCGTCGCACTGTTTTGTGCAGTTTATCACTCGCGCTATTTTGCGCGTCGCACTGTTTTGTGCAGTTCACACTGGCGGTATTTTGTACGTCGCACTATTTTGTGCAGTTTATCACTCGCACTATTTGCGCGTCGCGCTGTTTTGTACAGTTCACACTCGCGCTATCTTGCGCGTCGCACTGTTTTGTGCAGTTTACCACGCGCGCTATTTTGCTCGTCGCACGGTTTTGTGCAGTTGACACTCGCGCTATTTTGCGCGTCGCACTGTTTTGTGCTGTTTATCAATTGCTCTATTTTGCGCGTCGCACTGTTTTGTGCAGTTTATCACTCGCGCTATTTTGCGCGTCGCACTGTTTTGTGCAGTTTATCACTCGCGCTATTTTGCGCGTCGCACGGTTTTGTGCAGTTCACACTCCTGCTATTTTGCGCGTCGAACTCTTTTGTGCAGTTTATCACTCACACTATTTTGCGCGTCACACAGTTTTGTGCAGTTGACACTCGCGCTATTTTACGCGTCGCACTGTTTTGTGCAGTTTATCACTCGCGATATTTTGCGCGTCGCACTGTTTTGTGCAGTTCGCACTGGCGCTATTTTGTACGTCGCACTGTTTTGTGCAGTTTATCACTCGCGCTATTTTGCGCGTCGCGCTGTTTTGTGCAGTTCACACTCGCGCTATCTTGCGCGTCGCACTGTTTTGTGCAGTTTACCACGCGCGCTATTTTGCTCGTCGCACTGTTTTGTGCAGTTGACACTCGCGCTATTTTGCGCGTCGCACTGTTTTGTGCAGTTTATCACTCGCGCTATTTTGCGTGTCGCACTGTTTTGTGCAGTTTATCACTCGCGCTATTTTGCGCGTCGCACGGTTTTCTGCAGTTCACACTCCTGCTATTTTGCGCGTCGAACTCTTTTGTGCAGTTTATCGCTCCCGCTATTTTGCGCGTCACACTGTTTTGTGCAGTTGACACTCGCGCTATTTTGCGCGTCGCACTGTTTTGTGCAGTTTATCACTCGCGCTATTTTGCGCGTCGCACTGTTTTCTACAGTTCACACTCCCGCTATTTTGCGCGTCGCCCTCTTTTGTGCAGTTTATCACTCGCGCTATTTTGCGCGTCGCACTGCTTTGTGCTGTTTACACTCGTGCTATTTTGCGTGTCGCACAGTTTTGTGCAGTTTATCAATTGCGCTATTTTGCGCGTCGCACTGTTTTGTGTAGTTCACACCCCCGGTATTTTGCGCGTCGCACTCTTTTGTGCAGTTTATCACTCGCGCTATTTTGCGCGTCGCACTGTTTTGTGCAGTTCACACTGGCGCTATTTTGTACGTCGCACTGTTTTGTGCAGTTTATCACTCGCACTATTTTGCGCGTCGCGCTGTTTTGTACAGTTCACACTCGCGCTATCTTGCGCGTCGCACTGTTTTGTGCAGTTTACCACGCGCACTATTTTGCTCGTCGCACGGTTTTGTGCAGTTGACACTCGCGCTATTTTGCGCGTCGCACTGTTTTGTGCTGTTTATCAATCGCTCTATTTTGCGCGTCGCACTGTTTTGGGCAGTTTATCACTCGCGCTATTTTGCGCGTCGCACTGTTTTGTGCAGTTTATCACTCGCGCTATTTTGCGCGTCGCACGGTTTTGTGCAGTTCACACTCCTGCTATTTTGCGCGTCGAACTCTTTTGTGCAGTTTATCACTCACGCTATTTTGCGCGTCACACAGTTTTGTGCAGTTGACACTCGCGCTATTTTACGCGTCGCACTGTTTTGTGCAGTTTATCACTCGCGATATTTTGCGCGTCGCACTGTTTTGTGCAGTTCACACTGGCGCTATTTTGTACGTCGCACTGTTTTGTGCAGTTTATCACTCGCGCTATTTTGCGTGTCGCGCTGTTTTGTGCAGTTCACACTCGCGCTATCTTGCGCGTCGCACTGTTTTGTGCAGTTTACCACGCGCGCTATTTTGCTCGTCGCACTGTTTTGTGCAGTTGACACTCGCGCTATTTTGCGCGTCGCACTGTTTTGTGCAGTTTATCACTCGCGCTATTTTGCGCGTCGCACTGTTTTGTGCAGTTTATCACTCCGTTATTTTGCGTGTCGCACTGTTTTGTGCAGTTTATCACTCGTGCTATTTTGCGCGTCGCACGGTTTTCTGCAGTTCACACTCCTGCTATTTTGCGCGTCGAACTCTTTTGTGCAGTTTATCGCCCCCGCTATTTTGCGCGTCACACTGTTTTGTGCAGTTGACACTCGCGCTATTTTGCGCGTCGCACTGTTTTGTGCAGTTTATCCCTCGCGCTATTTTGCGCGTCGCACTGTTTTCTACAGTTCACACTGCCGCTATTTTGCGCGTCGCCCTCTTTTGTGCAGTTTATCACTCGCGCTATTTTGCGCGTCGCACTGCTTTGTGCTGTTTGCACTCGTGCTATTTTGCGTATCGCACTGTTTTGTGCAGTTTATCAATTGCGCTATTTTGCGCGTCGCACTGTTTTGTGTAGTTCACACCCCCACTATTTTGCGCGTCGCACTCTTTTGTGTAGTTTATCACTCGCGCTATTTTGCGCGTCGCACTGCTTTGTGCATTTTACACTCGCGCTATTTTGCGCGTCGCACTGTTTTGTGCAGTTTATCACTCGTGCTATTTTGCGCGTCGCACTGTTTTGTGCAGTTTGTCACTCCTGCTATATTGCGCGTCGCACTATTTTTGGCAGTTTATCACTCGCGCTATTTTGCGCGTCGCACTGTTTTTTGCAGTTTATCACTCGCGCTATTTTGCACGTCGTACTGTTTTGTGCAGTTCACACTCGCGCTATTTTGCACGTCGCACTGTTTTGTACAGTTTACCACTCGCGCTATTTTGCGCGTCGCACTATTTTTTGCAGTTTATCACTCGCGCTATTTTGCGGGTCACACTTTTTCTGCAGTTTATCACACGCACGGTTTTGCGCGTCGCACTGTTTTGTGCAGTTTATCACTCGCGCTATTTTGCGCGTCGCACTGTTTTGTGCAGTTCACACTGGCGCTATTTTGTACGTCGCACTGTTTTGTGCAGTTTACCACTCGCGCTATTTTGCGCGTCGCACTGTTTTGTGCAGTTGACACTCGCGCTATTTTGCGCGTCGCACTGTTTTGTGCAGTTTATCACTCGCGCTATTTTGCGGGTCACACTTTTTCTGCAGTTTATCACACGCGCGGTTTTGCGCGTCGCACTGTTTTGTGCAGTTTATCACTCGCGCTATTTTGCGCGTCGCACTGTTTTGTGCAGTTCACACTGGCGCTATTTTGTACGTCGCACTATTTTGTGCAGTTTATCACTCGCACTATTTGCGCGTCGCGCTGTTTTGTACAGTTCACACTCGCGCTATCTTGCGCGTCGCACTGTTTTGTGCAGTTTACCACGCGCGCTATTTTGCTCGTCGCACGGTTTTGTGCAGTTGACACTCGCGCTATTTTGCGCGTCGCACTGTTTTGTGCTGTTTATCAATCGCTCTATTTTGCGCGTCGCACTGTTTTGTGCAGTTTGTCACTCGCGCTATTTTGCGCGTCGCACTGTTTTGTGCAGTTTATCACTCGCGCTATTTTGCGCGTCGCACGGTTTTGTGCAGTTCACACTCCTGCTATTTTGCGCGTCGAACTCTTTTGTGCAGTTTATCACTCACGCTATTTTGCGCGTCACACAGTTTTGTGCAGTTGACACTCGCGCTATTTTACGCGTCGCACTGTTTTGTGCAGTTTATCACTCGCGATATTTTGCGCGTCGCACTGTTTTGTGCAGTTCACACTGGCGCTATTTTGTACGTCGCACTGTTTTGTGCAGTTTATCACTCGTGCTATTTTGCGCGTCGCGCTGTTTTGTGCAGTTCACACTCGCGCTATCTTGCGCGTCGCACTGTTTTGTGCAGTTTACCACGCGCGCTATTTTGCTCGTCGCACTGTTTTGTGCAGTTGACACTCGCGCTATTTTGCGCGTCGCACTGTTTTGTGCAGTTTATCACTCGCGCTATTTTGTGCGTCGCACTGTTTTGTGCAATTTATCACTCGCGCTATTTTGCGTGTCGCACTGTTTTGTGCAGTTTATCACTCGCGCTATTTTGCGCGTCGCACGGTTTTCTGCAGTTCACACTCCTGCTATTTTGCGCGTCGAACTCTTTTGTGCAGTTTATCGCTCCCGCTATTTTGCGCGTCACACTGTTTTGTGCAGTTGACACTCGCGCTATTTTGCGCGTCGCACTGTTTTGTGCAGTTTATCACTCGCGCTATTTTGCGCGTCGCACTGTTTTCTACAGTTCACACTCCCGCTATTTTGCGCGTCGCCCTCTTTTGTGCAGTTTATCACTCGCGCTATTTTGCGCGTCGCACTGCTTTGTGCTGTTTACACTCGTGCTATTTTGCGTGTCGCACAGTTTTGTGCAGTTTATCAATTGCGCTATTTTGCGCGTCGCACTGTTTTGTGTAGTTCACACCCCCGGTATTTTGCGCGTCGCACTCTTTTGTGCAGTTTATCACTCGCGCTATTTTGCGCGTCGCACTGCTTTGTGCATTTTACACTCGCGCTATTTTGCGCGTCGCACTGTTTTGTGCAGTTTATCACTCGTGCTATTTTGCGCGTCGCACTGTTTTGTGCAGTTTGTCACTCCTGCTATATTGCGCGTCGCACTATTTTTTGCAGTTTATCACTCGCGCTATTCTGCGCGTCGCACTGTTTTGTGCAGTTCACACTGGCGTTATTTTGCGCGTCGCACTGTTTTTCACAGTTTATCACTCGCGCTATTTTGAGTGTCGCACTGTTTTGTGCAGTTTGTCACTCGCGCTATTTTGTGCGTGACACTGTTTTGTGCAGTTCATCACTCGCGCTATTTTGTGCATCGCACTGTTTTGTGCAGTTTATCACTCGCGCTATTTTGCGCGTCGCACTGTTTTTTGCAGTTTATCACTCGAGCTATTTTGCACGTCGTACTGTTTTGTGCAGTTCACACTCGCGCTATTTTGCACGTCGCACTGTTTTGTACAGTTTACCACTCGCGCTATTTTGCGCGTCGCACTGTTTTGTGCAGTTGACACTCGCGCTATTTTGCGCGTCGCACTGTTTTGTGCAGTTTATCACTCGCGCTATTTTGCGGGTCACACTTTTTCTGCAGTTTATCACACGCGCGGTTTTGCGCGTCGCACTGTTTTGTGCAGTTTATCACTCGCGCTATTTTGCGCGTCGCACTGTTTTGTGCAGTTCACACTGGCGGTATTTTGTACGTCGCACTATTTTGTGCAGTTTATCACTCGCACTATTTGCGCGTCGCGCTGTTTTGTACAGTTCACACTCGCGCTATCTTGCGCGTCGCACTGTTTTGTGCAGTTTACCACGCGCGCTATTTTGCTCGTCGCACGGTTTTGTGCAGTTGACACTCGCGCTATTTTGCGCGTCGCACTGTTTTGTGCTGTTTATCAATTGCTCTATTTTGCGCGTCGCACTGTTTTGTGCAGTTTATCACTCGCGCTATTTTGCGCGTCGCATTGTTTTGTGCAGTTTATCACTCGCGCTATTTTGCGCGTCGCACGGTTTTGTGCAGTTCACACTCCTGCTATTTTGCGCGTCGAACTCTTTTGTGCAGTTTATCACTCACACTATTTTGCGCGTCACACAGTTTTGTGCAGTTGACACTCGCGCTATTTTACGCGTCGCACTGTTTTGTGCAGTTTATCACTCGCGATATTTTGCGCGTCGCACTGTTTTGTGCAGTTCGCACTGGCGCTATTTTGTACGTCGCACTGTTTTGTGCAGTTTATCACTCGCGCTATTTTGCGCGTCGCGCTGTTTTGTGCAGTTCACACTCGCGCTATCTTGCGCGTCGCACTGTTTTGTGCAGTTTACCACGCGCGCTATTTTGCTCGTCGCACTGTTTTGTGCAGTTGACACTCGCGCTATTTTGCGCGTCGCACTGTTTTGTGCAGTTTATCACTCGCGCTATTTTGCGCGTCGCACTGTTTTGTGCAGTTTATCACTCGCGCTATTTTGCGTGTCGCACTGTTTTGTGCAGTTTATCACTCGCGCTATTTTGCGCGTCGCACGGTTTTCTGCAGTTCACACTCCTGCTATTTTGCGCGTCGAACTCTTTTGTGCAGTTTATCGCTCCCGCTATTTTGCGCGTCACACTGTTTTGTGCAGTTGACACTCGCGCTATTTTGCGCGTCGCACTGTTTTGTGCAGTTTATCACTCGCGCTATTTTGCGCGTCGCACTGTTTTCTACAGTTCACACTCCCGCTATTTTGCGCGTCGCCCTCTTTTGTGCAGTTTATCACTCGCGCTATTTTGCGCGTCGCACTGCTTTGTGCTGTTTACACTCGTGCTATTTTGCGTGTCGCACTGTTTTGTGCAGTTTATCAATTGCGCTATTTTGCGCGTCGCACTGTTTTGTGTAGTTCACACCCCCGGTATTTTGCGCGTCGCACTGTTTTGTGCAGTTTACCACGCGCGCTATTTTGCTCGTCGCACTGCTTTGTGCATTTTACACTCGCGCTATTTTGCGCGTCGCACTGTTTTGTGCAGTTTATCACTCGTGCTATTTTGCGCATCGCACTGTTTTGTGCAGTTTGTCACTCCTGCTATATTGCGCGTCGCACTATTTTGTGCAGTTTGTCACTCCTGCTATTCTGCGCGTCGCACTGTTTTGTGCAGTTCACACTGGCGTTATTTTGCGCGTCGCACTGTTTTTCACAGTTTATCACTCGCGCTATTTTGAGTGTCGCACTGTTTTGTGCAGTTTGTCACTCGCGCTATTTTGTGCGTGACACTGTTTTGTGCAGTTCATCACTCGCGCTATTTTGTGCATCGCACTGTTTTGTGCAGTTTATCACTCGCGCTATTTTGCGCGTCGCACTGTTTTTTGCAGTTTATCACTCGAGCTATTTTGCACGTCGTACTGTTTTGTGCAGTTCACACTCGCGCTATTTTGCACGTCGCACTGTTTTGTACAGTTTACCACTCGCGCTATTTTGCGCGTCGCACTGTTTTGTGCAGTTGACACTCGCGCTATTTTGCGCGTCGCACTGTTTTGTGCAGTTTATCACTCGCGCTATTTTGCGGGTCACACTTTTTCTGCAGTTTATCACACGCGCGGTTTTGCGCGTCGCACTGTTTTGTGCAGTTTATCACTCGCGCTATTTTGCGCGTCGCACTGTTTTGTGCAGTTCACACTGGCGCTATTTTGTACGTCGCACTGTTTTGTGCAGTTTATCACTCGCGCTATTTTTTGCGTCGCGCTGTTTTGTGCAGTTCACACTCGCGCTATCTTACCCGTCGCACTGTTTTGTGCAGTTTACCACGCGCGCTACTTTGCTCGTCGCACGGTTTTGTGTAGTTGACACTCGCGCTATTTTGCGCGTCGCACTGTTTTGTGCTGTTTATCACTCGCTTTATTTTGCGCGTCGCACTGTTTTTTGCAGTTTATCACTCGCGCTATTTTGCGCGTCGTACTGTTTTGTGCAGCTCACACTCGCGCTATTTTGCACGTCACACTGTTTTGTGCAGTTTACCACTCGCGCTATTTTGCGCGTCGCACTGTTTTGTGCAGTTGACACTCGCGCTATTTTGCGCGTCGCACGATTTTGTGCAATTTACACTGGCGCTATTTTGTACGTCGCACTGTTTTGTGCAGTTTATCACTCGCACTATTTTGCGCGTCGCGCTGTTTTGTGCAGTTCACACTCGCGCTATCTTGCGCGTCGCACTGTTTTGTGCAGTTTACCACGCGCAGTATTTTGCTCGTCGCACTGTTTTGTGCAGTTGACACTCGCGCTATTTTGCGCGTTGCACTGTTTTGTGCAGTTTATCACTCGCGCTATTTTGCGCGTCGCATTGTTTTGTGCAGTTTATCACTCGCGCTATTTTGCGTGTCGCACTGTTTTGTCCAGTTCACACTCCCGCTATTTTGCGCGTCGCACTATTTTGTGCAGTTTATCACTCGCGCTATTTTGCGCGTCGCATTGTTTTTTGCAGTTTATCACTCGTGCTATTTTGCGCGTCGTACTGTTTTGTGCAGCTCACACTCGCGCTATTTTGCACGTCGCACTGTTTTGTGCAGTTTACCACTCGCGCTATTTTGCGCGTCGCACTGTTTTGTGCAGTTGACACTCGCGCTATTTTGCGCGTCGTACTGTTTTGTGCAGTTTATCACTCGCGGTATTTTGCACGTCGCACTGTTTTGTGCAGTTCACACTGGCGCTATTTTGTACGTCGCACTATTTTGCGCGTCGCGCTGTTTTGTGCAGTTCACACTCGCGCTATCTTGCGCGTCGCACTGTTTTGTGCAGTTTACCACGCGCACTATTTTGCTCGTCGCACTGTTTTGTGCAGTTTATCACTCGCGCTATTTTGCGCGTCGCACTGTTTTGTGCAGTTTATCCCTCGCGCTATTTTGCGCGTCGCACTGTTTTCTACAGTTCACACTGCCGCTATTTTGCGCGTCGCCCTCTTTTGTGCAGTTTATCACTCGCGCTATTTTGCGCGTCGCACTGCTTTGTGCTGTTTCCACTCGTGCTATTTTGCGTGTCGCACTGTTTTGTGCAGTTTATCAATTGCGCTATTTTGCGCGTCGCACTGTTTTGTGTAGTTCACACCCCCACTATTTTGCGCGTCGCACTCTTTTGTGTTGTTTATCACTCGCGCTATTTTGCGCGTCGCACTGCTTTGTGCATTTTACACTCGCGCTATTTTGCGCGTCGCACTGTTTTGTGCAGTTTATCACTCGTGCTATTTTGCGCGTCGCACTGTTTTGTGCAGTTTGTCACTCCTGCTATATTGCGCGTCGCACTATTTTTGGCAGTTTATCACGCGCGCTATTTTGCGCGTCGCACTGTTTTTTGCAGTTTATCACTCGCGCTATTTTGCACGTCGTACTGTTTTGTGCAGTTCACACTCGCGCTATTTTGCACGTCGCACTGTTTTGTACAGTTTACCACTCGCGCTATTTTGCGCGTCGCACTATTTTTTGCAGTTTATCACTCGCGCTATTTTGCGGGTCACACTTTTTCTGCAGTTTATCACACGCGCGGTTTTGCGCGTCACACTGTTTTGTGCAGTTTATCACTCGCGCTATTTTGCGCGTCGCACTGTTTTGTGCAGTTCACACTGGCGCTATTTTGTACGTCGCACTGTTTTGTGCAGTTTACCACTCGCGCTATTTTGCGCGTCGCACTGTTTTGTGCAGTTGACACTCGCGCTATTTTGGGCGTCGCACTGTTTTGTGCAGTTTATCACTCGCGCTATTTTGCGGGTCACACTTTTTCTGCAGTTTATCACACGCGCGGTTTTGCGCGTCGCACTGTTTTGTGCAGTTTATCACTCGCGCTATTTTGCGCGTCGCACTGTTTTGTGCAGTTCACACTGGCGCTATTTTGTACGTCGCACTGTTTTGTGCAGTTTATCACTCGCACTATTTTGCGCGTCGCGCTGTTTTGTACAGTTCACACTCGCGCTATCTTGCGCGTCGCACTGTTTTGTGCAGTTTACCACGCGCGCTGTTTTGCTCGTCGCACGGTTTTGTGCAGTTGACACTCGCGCTATTTTGCGCGTCGCACTGTTTTGTGCTGTTTATCAATCGCTCTATTTTGCGCGTCGCACTGTTTTGTGCAGTTTGTCACTCGCGCTATTTTGCGCGTCGCACTGTTTTGTGCAGTTTATCACTCGCGCTATTTTGCGCGTCGCACGGTTTTGTGCAGTTCACACTCCTGCTATTTTGCGCGTCGAACTCTTTTGTGCAGTTTATCACTCACGCTATTTTGCGCGTCACACAGTTTTGTGCAGTTGACACTCGCGCTATTTTACGCGTCGCACTGTTTTGTGCAGTTTATCACTCGCGATATTTTGCGCGTCGCACTGTTTTGTGCAGTTCACACTGGCGCTATTTTGTACGTCGCACTGTTTTGTGCTGTTTATCACTCGCGCTATTTTGCGCGTCGCGCTGTTTTGTGTAGTTCACACTCGCGCTATCTTGCGCGTCGCACTGTTTTGTGCAGTTTACCACGCGCGCTATTTTGCTCGTCGCACTGTTTTGTGCAGTTGACACTCGCGCTATTTTGCGCGTCGCACTGTTTTGTGCAGTTTATCACTCGCGCTATTTTGCGCGTCGCACTGTTTTGTGCAGTTTATCACTCGCGCTATTTTGCGGGTCGCACTGTTTTGTGCAGTTTATCACTCGCTCTATTTTGCGCGTCGCACGGTTTTCTGCAGTTCACACTCCTGCTATTTTGCGCGTCGAACTCTTTTGTGCAGTTTATCGCCCCCCGCTATTTTACGCGTCACACTGTTTTGTGCAGTTGACACTCGCGCTATTTTCCGCGTCGCACTGTTTTGTGCAGTTTATCACTCGCGCTATTTTGCGCGTCGCACTGTTTTCTACAGTTCACACTCCCGCTATTTTGCGCGTCGCCCTCTTTTGTGCAGTTTATCACTCGCGCTATTTTGCGCGTCGCACTGCTTTGTACTGTTTACACTCGTGCTATTTTGCGTGTCGCACTGTTTTGTGCAGTTTATCAATTGCGCTATTTTGCGCGTCGCACTGTTTTGTGTAGTTCACAGCCCCGGTATTTTGCGCGTCGCACTGCTTTGTGCAGTTTGTCACTCCTGCTATATTGCGCGTCGCACTATTTTTTGCAGTTTATCACTCGCGCTATTCTGCGCGTCGCACTGTTTTGTGTAGTTCACACTGGCGTTATTTTGCGCGTCGCACTGTTTTTCACAGTTTATCACTCGCGCTATTTTGAGTGTCGCACTATTTTGTGCAGTTTGTCACTCGCGCTATTTTGTGCGTGACACTGTTTTGTGCAGTTCATCACTCGCGCTATTTTGCGCATCGCACTGTTTTGTGCAGTTTATCACTCGCGCTATTTTGCGCGTCGCACTGTTTTTTGCAGTTTATCACTCGCGCTATTTTGCACGTCGTACTGTTTTGTGCAGTTCACACTCGCGCTATTTTGCACGTCGCACTGTTTTGTACAGTTTACCCCTCGCGCTATTTTGCGCGTCGCACTGTTTTGTGCAGTTGACACTCGCGCTATTTTGCGCGTCGCACTGTTTTGTGCAGTTTATCACTCGCGCTATTTTGCGGGTCACACTTTTTCTGCAGTTTATCACACGCGCGGTTTTGCGCGTCGCACTGTTTTGTGCAGTTTATCACTCGCGCTATTTTGCGCGTCGCACTGTTTTGTGCAGTTCACACTGGCGCTATTTTGTACGTCGCACTGTTTTGTGCAGTTTATCACTCGCGCTATTTTTTGCGTCACGCTGTTTTGTGCAGTTCACACTCGCGCTATCTTACCCGTCGCACTGTTTTGTGCAGTTTACCACGCGCGCTACTTTGCTCGTCGCACGGTTTTGTGTAGTTGACACTCGCGCTATTTTGCGCGTCGCACTGTTTTGTGCTGTTTATCACTCGCTTTATTTTGCGCGTCGCACTGTTTTTTGCAGTTTATCACTCGCGCTATTTTGCGCGTCGTACTGTTTTGTGCAGCTCACACTCGCGCTATTTTGCACGTCACACTGTTTTGTGCAGTTTACCACTCGCGCTATTTTGCGCGTCGCACTGTTTTGTGCAGTTGACACTCGCGCTATTTTGCGCGTCGCACGGTTTTGTGCAGTTCACACTGGCGCTATTTTGTACGTCGCACTGTTTTGTGCAGTTTATCACTCGCACTATTTTGCGCGTCGCGCTGTTTTGTGCAGTTCACACTCGCGCTATCTTGCGCGTCGCACTGTTTTGTGCAGTTTACCACGCGCAGTATTTTGCTCGTCGCACTGTTTTGTGCAGTTGACACTCGCGCTATTTTGCGCGTTGCACTGTTTTGTGCAGTTTATCACTCGCGCTATTTTGCGCGTCGCATTGTTTTGTGCAGTTTATCACTCGCGCTATTTTGCGTGTCGCACTGTTTTGTCCAGTTCACACTCCCGCTATTTTGCGCGTCGCACTGTTTTGTGCAGTTTATCACTCGCGCTATTTTGCGCGTCGCATTGTTTTTTGCAGTTTATCACTCGTGCTATTTTGCGCGTCGTACTGTTTTGTGCAGCTCACACTCGCGCTATTTTGCACGTCGCACTGTTTTGTGCAGTTTACCACTCGCGCTATTTTGCGCGTCGCACTGTTTTGTGCAGTTGACACTCGCGCTATTTTGCGCGTCGCACTGTTTTGTGCAGTTTATCACTCGCGGTATTTTGCACGTCGCACTGTTTTGTACAGTTCACACTGCCGCTATTTTGTACGTCGCACTATTTTGCGCGTCGCGCTGTTTTGTGCAGTTCACACTCGCGCAATCTTGCGCGTCGCACTGTTTTGTGCAGTTTACCACGCGCACTATTTTGCTCGTCGCACTGTTTTGTGCAGTTTATCACTCGCGCTATTTTGCGCGTCGCACTGTTTTGTGCAGTTTATCCCTCGCGCTATTTTGCGCGTCGCACTGTTTTCTACAGTTCACACTGCCGCTATTTTGCGCGTCGCCCTCTTTTGTGCAGTTTATCACTCGCGCTATTTTGCGCGTCGCACTGCTTTGTGCTGTTTCCACTCGTGCTATTTTGCGTGTCGCACTGTTTTGTGCAGTTTATCAATTGCGCTATTTTGCGCGTCGCACTGTTTTGTGTAGTTCACACCCCCACTATTTTGCGCGTCGCACTCTTTTGTGTTGTTTATCACTCGCGCTATTTTGCGCGTCGCACTGCTTTGTGCATTTTACACTCGCGCTATTTTGCGCGTCGCACTGTTTTGTGCAGTTTATCACTCGTGCTATTTTGCGCGTCGCACTGTTTTCTGCAGTTTGTCACTCCTGCTATATTGCGCGTCGCACTATTTTTGGCAGTTTATCACGCGCGCTATTTTGCGCGTCGCACTGTTTTTTGCAGTTTATCACTCGCGCTATTTTGCACGTCGTACTGTTTTGTGCAGTTCACACTCGCGCTATTTTGCACGTCGCACTGTTTTGTACAGTTTACCACTCGCGCTATTTTGCGCGTCGCACTATTTTTTGCAGTTTATCACTCGCGCTATTTTGCGGGTCACACTTTTTCTGCAGTTTATCACACGCGCGGTTTTGCGCGTCGCACTGTTTTGTGCAGTTTATCACTCGCGCTATTTTGCGCGTCGCACTGTTTTGTGCAGTTCACACTGGCGCTATTTTGTACGTCGCACTGTTTTGTGCAGTTTACCACTCGCGCTATTTTGCGCGTCGCACTGTTTTGTGCAGTTGACACTCGCGCTATTTTGGGCGTCGCACTGTTTTGTGCAGTTTATCACTCGCGCTATTTTGCGGGTCACACTTTTTCTGCAGTTTATCACACGCGCGGTTTTGCGCGTCGCACTGTTTTGTGCAGTTTATCACTCGCGCTATTTTGCGCGTCGCACTGTTTTGTGCAGTTCACACTGGCGTTATTTTGTACGTCGCACTGTTTTGTGCAGTTTATCACTCGCACTATTTTGCGCGTCGCGCTGTTTTGTACAGTTCACACTCGCGCTATCTTGCGCGTCGCACTGTTTTGTGCAGTTTACCACGCGCGCTGTTTTGCTCGTCGCACGGTTTTGTGCAGTTGACACTCGCGCTATTTTGCGCGTCGCACTGTTTTGTGCTGTTTATCAATCGCTCTATTTTGCGCGTCGCACTGTTTTGTGCAGTTTGTCACTCGCGCTATTTTGCGCGTCGCACTGTTTTGTGCAGTTTATCACTCGCGCTATTTTGCGCGTCGCACGGTTTTGTGCAGTTCACACTCCTGCTATTTTGCGCGTCGAACTCTTTTGTGCAGTTTATCACTCACGCTATTTTGCGCGTCACACAGTTTTGTGCAGTTGACACTCGCGCTATTTTACGCGTCGCACTGTTTTGTGCAGTTTATCACTCGCGATATTTTGCGCGTCGCACTGTTTTGTGGAGTTCACACTGGCGCTATTTTGTACGTCGCACTGTTTTGTGCAGTTTATCACTCGCGCTATTTTGCGCGTCGCGCTGTTTTGTGTAGTTCACACTCGCGCTATCTTGCGCGTCGCACTGTTTTGTGCAGTTTACCACGCGCGCTATTTTGCTCGTCGCACTGTTTTGTGCAGTTGACACTCGCGCTATTTTGCGCGTCGCACTGTTTTGTACAGTTTATCACTCGCGCTATTTTGCGCGTCGCACTGTTTTGTGCAGTTTATCACTCGCGCTATTTTGCGGGTCGCACTGTTTTGTGCAGTTTATCACTCGCTCTATTTTGCGCGTCGCACGGTTTTCTGCAGTTCACACTCCTGCTATTTTGCGCGTCGAACTCTTTTGTGCAGTTTATCGCCCCCGCTATTTTGCGCGTCACACTGTTTTGTGCAGTTGACACTCGCGCTATTTTGCGCGTCGCACTGTTTTGTGCAGTTTATCACTCGCGCTATTTTGCGCGTCGCACTGTTTTCTACAGTTCACACTCCCGCTATTTTGCGCGTCGCCCTCTTTTGTGCAGTTTATCACTCGCGCTATTTTGCGCGTCGCACTGCTTTGTACTGTTTACACTCGTGCTATTTTGCGTGTCGCACTGTTTTGTGCAGTTTATCAATTGCGCTATTTTGCGCGTCGCACTGTTTTGTGTAGTTCACACCCCCGGTATTTTGCGCGTCGCACTCTTTTGTGCAGTTTATCACTCGAGCTATTTTGCGCGTCGCACTGCTTTGTGCATTTTACACTCGCGCTATTTTGCGCGTCGCACTGTTTTGTGCAGTTTATCACTCGTGCTATTTTGCGCGTCGCACTGTTTTGTGCAGTTTGTCACTCCTGCTATATTGCGCGTCGCACTATTTTTTGCAGTTTATCACTCGCGCTATTCTGCGCGTCGCACTGTTTTGTGTAGTTCACACTGGCGTTATTTTGCGCGTCGCACTGTTTTTCACAGTTTATCACTCGCGCTATTTTGAGTGTCGCACTGTTTTGTGCAGTTTGTCACTCGCGCTATTTTGTGCGTGACACTGTTTTGTGCAGTTCATCACTCGCGCTATTTTGCGCATCGCACTGTTTTGTGCAGTTTATCACTCGCGCTATTTTGCGCGTCGCACTGTTTTTTGCAGTTTATCACTCGCGCTATTTTGCACGTCGTACTGTTTTGTGCAGTTCACACTCGCGCTATTTTGCACGTCGCACTGTTTTGTACAGTTTACCCCTCGCGCTATTTTGCGCGTCGCACTGTTTTGTGCAGTTGACACTCGCGCTATTTTGCGCGTCGCACTGTTTTGTGCAGTTTATCACTCGCGCTATTTTGCGGGTCACACTTTTTCTGCAGTTTATCACACGCGCGGTTTTGCGCGTCGCACTGTTTTGTGCAGTTTATCACTCGCGCTATTTTGCGCGTCGCACTGTTTTGTGCAGTTCACACTGGCGCTATTTTGTACGTCGCACTGTTTTGTGCAGTTTATCACTCGCGCTATTTTTTGCGTCGCGCTGTTTTGTGCAGTTCACACTTGCGCTATCTTACCCGTCGCACTGTTTTGTGCAGTTTACCACGCGCGCTACTTTGCTCGTCGCACGGTTTTGTGTAGTTGACACTCGCGCTATTTTGCGCGTCGCACTGTTTTGTGCTGTTTATCACTCGCTTTATTTTGCGCGTCGCACTGTTTTTTGCAGTTTATCACTCGCGCTATTTTGCGCGTCGTACTGTTTTGTGCAGCTCACACTCGCGCTATTTTGCACGTCGCACTGTTTTGTGCAGTTTACCACTCGCGCTATTTTGCGCGTCGCACTGTTTTGTGCAGTTGACACTCGCGCTATTTTGCGCGTCGCACTGTTTTGTGCAGTTCACACTGGCGCTATTTTGTACGTCGCACTGTTTTGTGCAGTTTATCACTCGCACTATTTTGCGCGTCGCGTTGTTTTGTGCAGTTCACACTCGCGCTATCTTGCGCGTCGCACTGTTTTGTGCAGTTTACCACGCGCAGTATTTTGCTCGTCGCACTGTTTTGTGCAGTTGACACTCGCGCTATTTTGCGCGTCGCACTGTTTTGTGTAGTTTATCACTCGCGCTATTTTGCGCGTCGCAATGTTTTGTGCAGTTTATCACTCGCGCTATTTTGCGTGTCGCACTGTTTTGTCCAGTTCACACTCCCGCTATTTTGCGCGTCGCACTGTTTTGTGCAGTTTATCACTCGCGCTATTTTGCGCGTCGCATTGTTTTTTGCAGTTTATCACTCGCGCTATTTTGCGCGTCGTACTGTTTTGTGCAGCTCACACTCGCGCTATTTTGCACGTCGCACTGTTTTGTGCAGTTTACCACTCGCGCTATTTTGCGCGTCGCACTGTTTTGTGCAGTTGACACTCGCGCTATTTTGCGCGTCGCACTGTTTTGTGCAGTTTATCACTCGCGGTATTTTGCACGTCGCACTGTTTTGTGCAGTTCACACTGGCGCTATTTTGTACGTCGCACTATTTTGCGCGTCGCGCTGTTTTGTGCAGTTCACACTCGCGCTATCTTGCGCGTCGCACGGTTTTGTGCAGTTTACCACGCGCACTATTTTCCTCGTCGCACTGTTTTGTGCAGTTGACACTCGCGCTATTTTGCGCGTCGCACTGTTTTGTGCAGTTTATCACTCGCGCTATTTTGCGCGTCGCACTGTTTTTCACAGTTTATCACTCGCGCTATTTTGAGTGTCGCACTGTTTTGTGCAGTTTGTCACTCGCGCTATTTTGTGCGTGACACTGTTTTGTGCAGTTCATCACTCGCGCTATTTTGCGCATCGCACTGTTTTGTGCAGTTTATCACTCGCGCTATTTTGCGCGTCGCACTGTTTTTTGCAGTTTATCACTCGCGCTATTTTGCACGTCGTACTGTTTTGTGCAGTTCACACTCGCGCTATTTTGCACGTCGCACTGTTTTGTACAGTTTACCACTCGCGCTATTTTGCGCGTCGCACTGTTTTGTGCAGTTGACACTCGCGCTATTTTGCGCGTCGCACTGTTTTGTGCAGTTTATCACTCGCGCTATTTTGCGGGTCACACTTTTTCTGCAGTTTATAGCATGCGCGGTTTTGCGCGTCGCACTGTTTTGTGCAGTTTATCACTCGCGCTATTTTGCGCGTCGCACTGTTTTGTGCAGTTCACACTGGCGCTATTTTGTACGTCGCACTGTTTTGTGCAGTTTATCACTCGCGCTATTTTTTGCGTCGCGCTGTTTTGTGCAGTTCACACTCGCGCTATCTTACCCGTCGCACTGTTTTGTGCAGTTTACCACGCGCGCTACTTTGCTCGTCGCACGGTTTTGTGTAGTTGACACTCGCGCTATTTTGCGCGTCGCACTGTTTTGTGCTGTTTATCACTCGCTTTATTTTGCGCGTCGCACTGTTTTTTGCAGTTTATCACTCGCGCTATTTTGCGCGTCGTACTGTTTTGTGCAGCTCACACTCGCGCTATTTTGCACGTCGCACTGTTTTGTGCAGTTTACCACTCGCGCTATTTTGCGCGTCGCACTGTTTTGTGCAGTTGACACTCGCGCTATTTTGCGCGTCGCACTGTTTTGTGCAGTTCACACTGGCGCTATTTTGTACGTCGCACTGTTTTGTGCAGTTTATCACTCGCACTATTTTGCGCGTCGCGCTGTTTTGTGCAATTCACACTCGCGCTATCTTGCGCGTCGCACTGTTTTGTGCAGTTTACCACGCGCAGTATTTTGCTCGTCGCACTGTTTTGTGCAGTTGACACTCGCGCTATTTTGCGCGTCGCACTGTTTTGTGCAGTTTATCACTCGCGCTATTTTGCGCGTCGCATTGTTTTGTGCAGTTTATCACTCGTGCTATTTTGCGTGTCGCACTGTTTTGTCCAGTTCACACTCCCGCTATTTTGCGCGTCGCACTGTTTTGTGCAGTTTATCACTCGCGCTATTTTGCGCGTCGCATTGTTTTTTGCAGTTTATCACTCGCGCTATTTTGCGCGTCGTACTGTTTTGTGCAGCTCACACTCGCGCTATTTTGCACGTCGCACTGTTTTGTGCAGTTTACCACTCGCGCTATTTTGCGCGTCGCACTGTTTTGTGCAGTTGACACTCGCGCTATTTTGCGCGTCGCACTGTTTTGTGCAGTTTATCACTCGCGGTATTTTGCACGTCGCACTGTTTTGTGCAGTTCACACTGGCGCTATTTTGTACGTCGCACTATTTTGCGCGTCGCGCTGTTTTGTGCAGTTCACACTCGCGCTATCTTGCGCGTCGCACTGTTTTGTGCAGTTTACCACGCGCACTATTTTGCTCGTCGCACTGTTTTGTGCAGTTGACACTCGCGCTATTTTGCGCGTCGCACTGTTTTGTGCAGTTTATCACTCGCGCTATTTTGCGCGTCGCACTGTTTTCTACAGTTCACACTCCCGCTATTTTGCGCGTCGCCCTCTTTTGTGCAGTTTATCACTCGCGCTATTTTGCGCGTCGCACTGCTTTGTGCTGTTTACACTCGTACTATTTTGCGTGTCGCACTGTTTTGTGCAGTTTATCAATTGCGCTATTTTGCGCGTCGCACTGTTTTGTTTAGTTCACACCCCCGCTATTTTGCGCGTCGCACTCTTTTGTGCAGTTTATCACTCGCGCTATCTTGCGCGTCGCACTGCTTTGTGCATTTTGCACTCGTGCTATTTTGCGCGTCGCACTGTTTTGTGCAGTTTGTCACTCCTGCTATATTGCGCGTCGCACAATTTTTTGCAGTTTATCACTCGCGCTATTCTGCGCGTCGCACTGTTTTGTGCAGTTCACATTGGCGTTATTTTGCGCGTCGCACTGTTTTTTACAGTTTATCACTCGCGCTATTTTGAGCGTCGCACTGTTTCGTGCAGTTTGTCACTCGCGCTATTTTGTGCGTGACACTGTTTTGTGCAGTTCATCACTCGCGCTATTTTGCGCATCGCACTGTTTTGTGCAGTTTATCACTCGCGCTATTTTGCGCGTCGCACTGTTTTTATGCAGTTGACACTCGCGCTATTTTGCGCGTCGCACTGTTTTGTGCGGTTTATCACTCGCGCTATTTTGCGGGTCACACTTTTTCTGCAGTTTATCACACGCGCGGTTTTGCGCGTCGCACTGTTTTGTGCAGTTTATCACTCGCGCTGTTTTGCGCGTCGCACTGTTTTGTGCAGTTCACACTGGCGCTATTTTGTACGTCGCACTGCTTTGTGCAGTTTATCACTCGCGCTATTTTGCGCGTCGCGCTGTTTCGTGCAGTTCACACTCGCGCTATCTTGCGCGTCGCACTGTTTTGTGCAGTTTACCACGCGCGCTATTTTGCTCGTCGCACGGTTTTGTGCAGTTGACACTCGTGCTTTTTTTGCGCGTCGCACTGTTTTGTGCAGTTTATCACTCCCGCTATTTTGCGCGTCGCACTGTTTTGTGCAGTTTATCACTCGCGCTATTTTGCGCGTCGCACTCTTTTGTGCAGTTTATCACTCGCGCTATTTTGCGCGTCGCACGGTTTTGTGCAGTTCACACTCCTGCTATTTTGCGCGTCGAACTCTTTTGTGCAGTTTATCACTCACGCTATTTTGCGCGTCACACTGTTTTGTGCAGTTGGCACTCGCGCTATTTTTGCGCGTCGCACTGTTTTGTGCAGTTTATCACTCGCGCTATTTTGCGCATCGCACAGTTTTGTGCAGTTCACACTGGCGCTATTTTGTACGTCGCACTGTTTTGTGCAGTTTATCACCCGCACTATTTTGCGCGTCGCGCTGTTTTGTGCAGTTGACACTCGCGCTATTTTGCGCGTCGCACTGTTTTGTGCAGTTTATCACTCGCGGTATTTTCCACGTCGCACTGTTTTGTGCAGTTCACACTGGCGCTATTTTGTACGTCGCACTATTTTGCGCGTCGCGCTGTTTTGTGCAGTTCACACTCGCGCTATCTTGCGCGTCGCACTGTTTTGTGCAGTTTACCACGCGCACTATTTTCCTCGTCGCACTGTTTTGTGCAGTTGACACTCGCGCTATTTTGCGCGTCGCACTGTTTTGTGCAGTTTATCACTCGCGCTATTTTGCGCGTCGCACTGTTTTTCACAGTTTATCACTCGCGCTATTTTGAGTGTCGCACTGTTTTGTGCAGTTTGTCACTCGCGCTATTTTGTGCGTGACACTGTTTTGTGCAGTTCATCACTCGCGCTATTTTGCGCATCGCACTGTTTTGTGCAGTTTATCACTCGCGCTATTTTGCGCGTCGCACTGTTTTTTGCAGTTTATCACTCGCGCTATTTTGCACGTCGTACTGTTTTGTGCAGTTCACACTCGCGCTATTTTGCACGTCGCACTGTTTTGTACAGTTTACCACTCGCGCTATTTTGCGCGTCGCACTGTTTTGTGCAGTTGACACTCGCGCTATTTTGCGCGTCGCACTGTTTTGTGCAGTTTATCACTCGCGCTATTTTGCGGGTCACACTTTTTCTGCAGTTTATAGCACGCGCGGTTTTGCGCGTCGCACTGTTTTGTGCAGTTTATCACTCGCGCTATTTTGCGCGTCGCACTGTTTTGTGCAGTTCACACTGGCGCTATTTTGTACGTCGCACTGTTTTGTGCAGTTTATCACTCGCGCTATTTTTTGCGTCGCGCTGTTTTGTGCAGTTCACACTCGCGCTATCTTACCCGTCGCACTGTTTTGTGTAGTTTACCACGCGCGCTACTTTGCTCGTCGCACGGTTTTGTGTAGTTGACACTCGCGCTATTTTGCGCGTCGCACTGTTTTGTGCTGTTTATCACTCGCTTTATTTTGCGCGTCGCACTGTTTTTTGCAGTTTATCACTCGCGCTATTTTGCGCGTCGTACTGTTTTGTGCAGCTCACACTCGCGCTATTTTGCACGTCGCACTGTTTTGTGCAGTTTACCACTCGCGCTATTTTGCGCGTCGCACTGTTTTGTGCAGTTGACACTCGCGCTATTTTGCGCGTCGCACTGTTTTGTGCAGTTCACACTGGCGCTATTTTGTACGTCGCACTGTTTTGTGCAGTTTATCACTCGCACTATTTTGCGCGTCGCGCTGTTTTGTGCAATTCACACTCGCGCTATCTTGCGCGTCGCACTGTTTTGTGCAGTTTACCACGCGCAGTATTTTGCTCGTCGCACTGTTTTGTGCAGTTGACACTCGCGCTATTTTGCGCGTCGCACTGTTTTGTGCAGTTTATCACTCGCGCTATTTTGCGCGTCGCATTGTTTTGTGCAGTTTATCACTCGTGCTATTTTGCGTGTCGCACTGTTTTGTCCAGTTCACACTCCCGCTATTTTGCGCGTCGCACTGTTTTGTGCAGTTTATCACTCGCGCTATTTTGCGCGTCGCATTGTTTTTTGCAGTTTATCACTCGCGCTATTTTGCGCGTCGTACTGTTTTGTGCAGCTCACACTCGCGCTATTTTGCACGTCGCACTGTTTTGTGCAGTTTACCACTCGCGCTATTTTGCGCGTCGCACTGTTTTGTGCAGTTGACACTCGCGCTATTTTGCGCGTCGCACTGTTTTGTGCAGTTTATCACTCGCGGTATTTTGCACGTCGCACTGTTTTGTGCAGTTCACACTGGCGCTATTTTGTACGTCGCACTATTTTGCGCGTCGCGCTGTTTTGTGCAGTTCACACTCGCGCTATCTTGCGCGTCGCACTGTTTTGTGCAGTTTACCACGCGCACTATTTTGCTCGTCGCACTGTTTTGTGCAGTTGACACTCGCGCTATTTTGCGCGTCGCACTGTTTTGTGCAGTTTATCACTCGCGCTATTTTGCGCGTCGCACTGTTTTCTACAGTTCACACTCCCGCTATTTTGCGCGTCGCCCTCTTTTGTGCAGTTTATCACTCGCGCTATTTTGCGCGTCGCACTGCTTTGTGCTGTTTACACTCGTACTATTTTGCGTGTCGCACTGTTTTGTGCAGTTTATCAATTGCGCTATTTTGCGCGTCGCACTGTTTTGTTTAGTTCACACCCCCGCTATTTTGCGCGTCGCACTCTTTTGTGCAGTTTATCACTCGCGCTATCTTGCGCGTCGCAGTGCTTTGTGCATTTTACACTCGTGCTATTTTGCGCGTCGCACTGTTTTGTGCAGTTTGTCACTCCTGCTATATTGCGCGTCGCACAATTTTTTGCAGTTTATCACTCGCGCTATTCTGCGCGTCGCACTGTTTTGTGCAGTTCACATTGGCGTTATTTTGCGCGTCGCACTGTTTTTTACAGTTTATCACTCGCGCTATTTTGAGCGTCGCACTGTTTCGTGCAGTTTGTCACTCGCGCTATTTTGTGCGTGACACTGTTTTGTGCAGTTCATCACTCGCGCTATTTTGCGCATCGCACTGTTTTGTGCAGTTTATCACTCGCGCTATTTTGCGCGTCGCACTGTTTTTATGCAGTTGACACTCGCGCTATTTTGCGCGTCGCACTGTTTTGTGCGGTTTATCACTCGCGCTATTTTGCGGGTCACACTTTTTCTGCAGTTTATCACACGCGCGGTTTTGCGCGTCGCACTGTTTTGTGCAGTTTATCACTCGCGCTGTTTTGCGCGTCGCACTGTTTTGTGCAGTTCACACTGGCGCTATTTTGTACGTCGCACTGCTTTGTGCAGTTTATCACTCGCGCTATTTTGCGCGTCGCGCTGTTTCGTGCAGTTCACACTCGCGCTATCTTGCGCGTCGCACTGTTTTGTGCAGTTTACCACGCGCGCTATTTTGCTCGTCGCACGGTTTTGTGCAGTTGACACTCGTGCTTTTTTTGCGCGTCGCACTGTTTTGTGCAGTTTATCACTCCCGCTATTTTGCGCGTCGCACTGTTTTGTGCAGTTTATCACTCGCGCTATTTTGCGCGTCGCACTCTTTTGTGCAGTTTATCACTCGCGCTATTTTGCGCGTCGCACGGTTTTGTGCAGTTCACACTCCTGCTATTTTGCGCGTCGAACTCTTTTGTGCAGTTTATCACTCACGCTATTTTGCGCGTCACACTGTTTTGTGCAGTTGGCACTCGCGCTATTTTTGCGCGTCGCACTGTTTTGTGCAGTTTATCACTCGCGCTATTTTGCGCGTCGCACAGTTTTGTGCAGTTCACACTGGCGCTATTTTGTACGTCGCACTGTTTTGTGCAGTTTATCACCCGCACTATTTTGCGCGTCGCGCTGTTTTGTGCAGTTCACACTCGCGCTATCTTGCGCGTCGCACTGTTTTGTGCAGTTTACCATGCGCGCTATTTTGCTCGTCGCACTGTTTTGTGCAGTTGACACTCGCGCTTTTTTGCGCGTCGCACTGTTTTGTGCAGTTTATCACTCGCGCTATTTTGCGCGTCGCACTGTTTTGTGCAGTTTATGACTCGCGCTATTTTGCGGGTCGCACTGTTTTGTGCAGTTTATCACTCGCGCTATTTTGCGCGTCGCACGGTTTTGTGCAGTTCACACTCCTGCTATTTTGCGCGTCGAACTCTTTTGTGCAGTTTATCACTCCCGTTATTTTGCGCGTCACACTGTTTTGTGCAGTTGACACTCGCGCTATTTTTCGCGTCGCACTGTTTTGTGCAGTTTATCACTCGCGCTATTTTGCGCGTCGCACTGTTTTCTACAGTTCACACTCCCGCTATTTTGCGCGTCGCCCTCTTTTGTGTAGTTTATCACTCGCGCTATTTTGCGCGTCGCACTGCTTTGTGCTGTTTACACTCGTGCTATTTTGAGTGTCGCACTGTTTTGTGCAGTTTATCAATTGCGCTATTTTGCGCGTCGCACTGTTTTGTGTAGTTCACACCCCCGCTATTTTGCGCGTCGCACTCTTTTGTGCAGTTTATCACTCGCGCTATTTTGCGCGTCGCACTGCTTTGTGCCTTTTACACTCGCGCTATTTTGCGCGTCGCACTGTTTTGTGCAGTTTGTCACTCCTGCTAAATTGCGCGTCGCACTATTTTTTGCAGTTTGTCACTCGCGCTATTTTGCGCGTCGCACTGTTTTGTGCAGTTCACACTGGCGTTATTTTACGCGTCGCACTGTTTTTTACAGTTTATCACTCGCGCTATTTTGAGCGTCGCACTGTTTTGTGCAGTTTGTCACTCGCGCTATTTTGTGCGTGACACTGTTTTGTGCAGTTCATCACTCCCGCTATTTTGCGCGTCGCACTGTTTTGTGCAGTTTATAACTCGCGCTATTTTGCGCGTCGCACTGTTTTCTGCAGTTTACCACGCGCGCTATTTTGCACGTCGAATTGTTTTGTGCAGTTTACCACTCGCGCTATTTTGCGCGTCGCACTGTTTTGTGCAGTTTATCACTCGCGCTATTTTGCGGGTCACACTTTTTGTGCAGTTTATCACTCGCGCTATGTTGCGCGTCGCACTGTTTTGTGCCGTTGACACTCGCGCTATTTTGCGCGTCGCACTGTTTTGTGCAGTTTATCACTCGCGCTATTTTGCGTGTCGCACTGTTTTGTGCAGTTTATCACTCGCGCTATTTTGCGCGTCACACGGTTTTGTGCAGTTCACACTCCTGCTATTTTGCGCGTCGAACTCTTTTGTGCAGTTTATCACTCGCGCTATGTTGCGCGTCGCGCTGTTTGTGCAGTTCACACTCGCGCTATCTTGCGCGTCGCACGGTTTGTGCAGTTTATCACTCGTGCTATTTTGCGCGTCGCACTGTTTTGTGCAGTTTGTCACTCCTGCTATATTGCGCGTCACACTACTTTTTGCAATTTATCACTCGCGATATTTTGCGCGTCGCACTGTTTTGTGCAGTTCACACTGGCGTTATTTTGCGCGTCGCACTGTTTTTTACAGTTTATCACTCGCGCTATTTTGAGCGTCGCACTGTTTCCTGCAGTTTGTCACTCGCGCTATTTTGTGCGTGACACTGTTTTGTGCAGTTCATCACTCGCGCTATTTTGCGCATCGCACTGTTTTGTGCAGTTTATCACTCGCGCTATTTTGCGTGTCGCACTGTTTTTTGCAGTTTATCACTCGCGCTATTTTGCACGTCGTACTGTTTTGTGCAGTTCACACTCGCGCTATTTTGCACGTCGCACTGTTTTGTACAGTTCACCACTCGCGCTATTTTGCGCGTCGCACTGTTTTGTGCAGTTGACACACGCGCGGTTTTGCGCGTCGCACTGTTTTGTGCAGTTTATCACTCGCGCTATTTTGCGCGTCGCACTGTTTTGTGCAGTTCACACTGGCGCTATTTTGTACGTCGCACTGTTTTGTGCAGTTTATCACTCGCGCTATTTGGCGCATCGCGCTGTTTTGTGCAGTTCACACTCGCGCTATCTTGCGCGTCGCACTGTTTTGTGCAGTTTACCACGCGCGCTATTTTGCTCGTCGCACGGTTTTGTGCAGTTGACACTCGTGCTATTTTGCGCGTCGCACTGTTTTGTGCTGTTTATCACTCGCTCTATTTTGCGCGTCGCACTGTTTTGTGCAGTTTATCAATCGCGCTATTTTGCGCGTCGCACTCTTTTTTGAAGTTTATCACTCGCGCTATTTTGCGCGTCGCACGATTTTGTGCAGTTCACACTCCTGCTATTTTGCGCGTCGAACTCTTTTGTGCAGTTTATCACTCACGCTATTTTGCGCGTCACACTGTTTTGTGCAGTTGGCACTCGCGCTATTTTGCGCGTCGCACTGTTTTGTGCAGTTTATTGCTCGCGCTATTTTGCGCGTCGCACTGTTTTGTGCAGTTCACACTGGCGCTATTTTGTACGTCGCACTGTTTTGTGCAGTTTATCACTCGCGCTATTTTACGCGTCGCGCTGTTTTGTGCAGTTCACACTCGCGCTATCTTGCGCGTCGCACTGTTTTGTGCAGTTTACCACGCGCGCTATTTTGCTCGTCGCACTGTTTTGTCCAGTTGACACTAGCGCTTTTTTGCGCGTCGCACTGTTTTGTGCAGTTTATCACTCGCGCTATTTTGCGCGTCGCACTGTTTTGTGCAGTTTATCACTCGCGCTATTTTGCGTGTCGCACTATTTTGTGCAGTTTATCACTCGCGCTATTTTGCGCGTCGCACGGTTTTGTGCAGTTCACACTCCTGCTATTTTGCGCGTCGAACTCTTTTGTGCAGTTTATCGCCCCCGCTATTTTGCGCGTCACACTGTTTTGTGCAGTTGACACTCGCGCTATTTTGCGCGTCGCACTGTTTTGTGCAGTTTATCACTCGCGCTATTTTGCGCGTCGCACTGTTTTCTACAGTTCACACTCCCGCTATTTTGCGCGTCGCCCTCTTTTGTGCAGTTTATCACTCGCGCTATTTTGCGCGTCGCACTGCTTTGTGCTGTTTACACTCGTGCTATTTTGCGTGTCGCACTGTTTTGTGCAGTTTATCAATTGCGCTATTTTGCGCGTCGCACTGTTTTGTGTAGTTCACACTCCCGCTATTTTGCGCGTCGCACTCTTTTGTGCAGTTTATCACTCGCGCTATTTTGCGCGTCGCACTACTTTGTGCATTTTACACTCGCGCTATTTTGCGCGTCGCACTGTTTTGTGCTGTTTATCACTCGTGCTATTTTGCGCGTCGCACTGTTTTGTGCAGTTTGTCACTCCTGCTAAATTGCGCGTCGCACTATTTTTTGCAGTTTATCACTCGCGCTATTTTGCGCGTCGCACTGTTTTGTGCAGTTCACACTGGCGTTATTTTACGCGTCGCACTGTTTTTTACAGTTTATCACTCGCGCTATTTTGAGCGTCGCACTGTTTTGTGCAGTTTGTCACTCGCGCTATTTTGTGCGTGACACTGTTTTGTGCAGTTCATCACTCGCGCTATTTTGCGCGTCGCACTGTTTTGTGCAGTTTATAACTCGCGCTATTTTGCGCGTCGCACTGTTTTCTGCAGTTTACCACGCGCGCTATTTTGCACGTCGAACTGTTTTGTGCAGTTTACCACTCGCGCTATTTTGCGCGTCGCACTGTTTTGTGCAGTTTATCACTCGCGCTATTTTGCGGGTCCCACTTTTTGTGCAGTTTATCACTCGCGCTATGTTGCGCGTCGCACTGTTTTGTGCCGTTGACACTCGCGTTATATTGCGCGTCGCACTGTTTTGTGCAGTTTATCACTCGCGCTATTTTGCGGGTCACACTTTTTGTGCAGTTTATCACACGCGCGGTTTTGCGCGTCGCACAGTTTTGTGCAGTTTATCACTCGCGCTATTTTGCGCGTCGCACTGTTTTGTGCAGTTCACACTGGCGCTATTTTGTACGTCGCACTGTTTTGTGCAGTTTATCACTCGCGCTATGTTGCGCGTCGCGCTGTTTTGTGCAGTTGACACTCGCGCTATCTTGCGCATCGCACTGTTTTGTGCAGTTTACCACGCGCGCTATTTTGCTCGTCGCACTGTTTTGTGCAGTTGACACTCGCGCTTTTTTGCGCGTCGCACTGTTTTGTGCAGTTTATCACTCGCGCTATTTTGCGCGTCGCACTGTTTTGTGCAGTTTATCACTCGCGCTATTTTGCGCGTCGCACTGTTTTGTGCAGTTTATCACTCGCGCTATTTTGCGCGTCGCACGGTTTTGTGCAGTTCACACTCCTGCTCTTTTGCGCGTCGAACTCTTTTGTGCAGTTTATCACTCCCGCTATTTTGCGCGTCGCACTGTTTTGTGCAGTTGACACTCGCGCTATTTTGCGCGTCGCACTGTTTTGTGTAGTTTATCACTCGCGCTATTTTGCGCGTCGCACTGTTTTCTACAGTTCACACTCCCGCTATTTTGCACGTCGCCCTCTTTTGTGCAGTTTATCACTCGCGCTATTTTGCGCGTCGCACTGCTTTGTGCTGTTTACACTCGTGCTATTTTGCGTCTCGCACTGTTTTGTGCAGTTTATCAATTGCGCTATTTTGCGCGTCGCACTGTTTTGTGTAGTTCACACCCCCGCTATTTTGCGCGTCGCACTCTTTTGTACAGTTTATCACTCGCGCTATTTTGCGCGTCGCACTGCTTTGTGCCTTTTACACTCGCGCTATTTTGCGCGTCGCACTGTTTTGTGCAGTTTGTCACTCCTGCTAAATTGCGCGTCGCACTATTTTTTGCAGTTTGTCACTCGCGCTATTTTGCGCGTCGCACTGTTTTGTGCAGTTCACACTGGCGTTATTTTACGCGTCGTACTGTTTTTTACAGTTTATCACTCGCGCTATTTTGAGCGTCGCACTGTTTTGTGCAGTTTGTCACTCGCGCTATTTTGTGCGTGACACTGTTTTGTGCAGTTCATCACTCCCGCTATTTTGCGCGTCGCACTGTTTTGTGCAGTTTATAACTCGCGCTATTTTGCGCGTCGCACTGTTTTCTGCAGTTTACCACGCGCGCTATTTTGCACGTCGAACTGTTTTGTGCAGTTTACCACTCGCGCTATTTTGCGCGTCGCACTGTTTTGTGCAGTTTATCACTCGCGCTATTTTGCGGGTCACACTTTTTGTGCAGTTTATCACTCGCGCTATGTTGCGCGTCGCACTGTTTTGTGCCGTTGACACTCGCGCTATTTTGCGCGTCGCACTGTTTTGTGCAGTTTATCACTCGCGCTATTTTGCGTGTCGCACTGTTTTGTGCAGTTTATCACTCGCGCTATTTTGCGCGTCCCACGGTTTTGTGCAGTTCACACTCCTGCTATTTTGCGCGTCGAACTCTTTTGTGCAGTTTATCACTCGCGCTATGTTGCGCGTCGCGCTGTTTGTGCAGTTCACACTCGCGCTATCTTGCGCGTCGCACGGTTTGTGCAGTTTATCACTCGTGCTATTTTGCGCGTCGCACTGTTTTGTGCAGTTTGTCACTCCTGCTATATTGCGCGTCACACTACTTTTTGCAATTTATCACTCGCGATATTTTGCGCGTCGCACTGTTTTGTGCAGTTCACACTGGCGTTATTTTGCGCGTCGCACTGTTTTTTACAGTTTATCACTCGCGCTATTTTGAGCGTCGCACTGTTTCCTGCAGTTTGTCACTCGCGCTATTTTGTGCGTGACACTGTTTTGTGCAGTTCATCACTCGCGCTATTTTGCGCATCGCACTGTTTTGTGCAGTTTATCACTCGCGCTATTTTGCGTGTCGCACTGTTTTTTGCAGTTTATCACTCGCGCTATTTTGCACGTCGTACTGTTTTGTGCAGTTCACACTCGCGCTATTTTGCACGTCGCACTGTTTTGTACAGTTTACCACTCGCGCTATTTTGCGCGTCGCACTGTTTTGTGCAGTTGACACTCGCGCTATTTTGTGCGTCGCACTGTTTTGTGCAGTTTATCACTCGCGCTATTTTGCGGGTCACACTTTTTCTGCAGTTTATCACACGCGCGGTTTTGCGCGTCGCACTGTTTTGTGCAGTTTATCACTCGCGCTATTTTGCGCGTCGCACTGTTTTGTGCAGTTCACACTGGCGCTATTTTGTACGTCGCACTGTTTTGTGCAGTTTATCACTCGCGCTATTTGGCGCATCGCGCTGTTTTGTGCAGTTCACACTCGCGCTATCTTGCGCGTCGCACTGTTTTGTGCAGTTTACCACGCGCGCTATTTTGCTCGTCGCACGGTTTTGTGCAGTTGACACTCGTGCTATTTTGCGCGTCGCACTGTTTTGTGCTGTTTATCACTCGCTCTATTTTGCGCGTCGCACTGTTTTGTGCAGTTTATCAATCGCGCTATATTGCGCGTCGCACTCTTTTTTGAAGTTTATCACTCGCGCTATTTTGCGCGTCGCACGATTTTGTGCAGTTCACACTCCTGCTATTTTGCGCGTCGAACTCTTTTGTGCAGTTTATCACTCACGCTATTTTGCGCGTCACACTGTTTTGTGCAGTTGGCACTCGCGCTATTTTGCGCGTCGCACTGTTTTGTGCAGTTTATTGCTCGCGCTATTTTGCGCGTCGCACTGTTTTGTGCAGTTCACACTGGCGCTATTTTGTACGTCGCACTGTTTTGTGCAGTTTATCACTCGCGCTATGTTGCGCGTCGCGCTGTTTTGTGCAGTTGACACTCGCGCTATCTTGCGCATCGCACTGTTTTGTGCAGTTTACCACGCGCGCTATTTTGCTCGTCGCACTGTTTTGTGCAGTTGACACTCGCGCTTTTTTGCGCGTCGCACTGTTTTGTGCAGTTTATCACTCGCGCTATTTTGCGCGTCGCACTGTTTTGTGCAGTTTATCACTCGCGCTATTTTGCGCGTCGCACTGTTTTGTGCAGTTTATCACTCGCGCTATTTTGCGCGTCGCACGGTTTTGTGCAGTTCACACTCCTGCTCTTTTGCGCGTCGAACTCTTTTGTGCAGTTTATCACTCCCGCTATTTTGCGCGTCGCACTGTTTTGTGCAGTTGACACTCGCGCTATTTTGCGCGTCGCACTGTTTTGTGTAGTTTATCACTCGCGCTATTTTGCGCGTCGCACTGTTTTCTACAGTTCACACTCCCGCTATTTTGCACGTCGCCCTCTTTTGTGCAGTTTATCACTCGCGCTATTTTGCGCGTCGCACTGCTTTGTGCTGTTTACACTCGTGCTATTTTGCGTCTCGCACTGTTTTGTGCAGTTTATCAATTGCGCTATTTTGCGCGTCGCACTGTTTTGTGTAGTTCACACCCCCGCTATTTTGCGCGTCGCACTCTTTTGTGCAGTTTATCACTCGCGCTATTTTGCGCGTCGCACTGCTTTGTGCATTTTACACTCGCGCTATTTTGCGCGTCGCACTGTTTTGTGCAGTTTATCACTCGTGCTATTTTGCGCGTCGCACTGTTTTGTGCAGTTTGTCACTCCTGCTAAATTCCGCGTCGCACTATTTTTTGCAGTTTATCACTCGCGCTATTTTGCGCGTCGCACTGTTTTGTGCAGTTCACACTGGCGTTATTTTACGCGTCGCACTGTTTTTTACAGTTTATCACTCGCGCTATTTTGAGCGTCGCACTGTTTTGTGCAGTTTGTCACTTGCGCTATTTTGTGCGTGACACTGTTTTGTGCAGTTCATCACTCGCGCTATTTTGCGCGTCGCACTGTTTTGTGCAGTTTATCACTCGCGCTATTTTGTGCGTCTCACTGTTTTCTGCAGTTTACCACGCGCGCTATTTTGCACGTCGAACTGTTTTGTGCAGTTTACCACTCGCGCTATTTTGCGTGTCGCACTGTTTTGTGCAGTTTATCACTCGCGCTATTTTGCGGGTCACACTTTTTGTGCAGTTTATCACTCGGGCTATTTTGCGCGTCGCACTGTTTTGTGCAGTTGACACTCGCGCTATTTTGCGCGTCGCACTGTTTTGTGCAGTTTATCACTCGCGCTATTTTGCGGGTCACACTTTTTGTGCAGTTTATCACACGCGCGGTTTTGCGCGTCGCACTGTTTTGTGCAGTTTATCACTCGCGCTATTTTGCGCGTCGCACTGTTTTGTGCAGTTCACACTGGCGCTATTTTGTACGTCGCACTGTTTTGTGCTGTTTATCACTCGCGCTATTTTGCGCGTCGCGCTGTTTTGTGCAGTTCACACTCGCGCTATCTTGCGCGTCGCACTGTTTTGTGCAGTTTATCACTCGTGCTATTTTGCGCGTCGCACTGTTTTGTGCAGTTTGTCACTCCTGCTATATTGCGCGTCACACTATTTTTTGCAGTTTATCACTCGCGCTATTCTGCGCGTCACACTGTTTTGTGCAGTTCACACTGGCGTTATTTTGCACGTCGCACTGTTTTTTACAGTTTATCACTCGCGCTATTTTGAGCGTCGCACTGTTTCGTGCAGTTTGTCACTCGCTCTATTTTGTGCGTGACACTGTTTTGTGCAGTTCATCACTCGCGCTATTTTGCGCATCGCACTGTTTTGTGCAGTTTATCACTCGCGCTATTTTGCGCGTCGCACTGTTTTGTGCAGTTGACACTCGCGCTATTTTGCGCGTCGCACTGTTTTGTGCAGTTTATCACTCGCGCTATTTTGCGGGTCACACTTTTTCTGCAGTTTATCACACGCGCGGTTTTGCGCGTCGCACTGTTTTGTGCAGTTTATCACTCGCGCTGTTTTGCGCGTCGCACTGTTTTGTGCAGTTCACACTGGCGCTATTTTGTACGTCGCACTGTTTTGTGCAGTTTATCACTCGCGCTATTTTGCGCGTCGCGCTGTTTTGTGCAGTTCACACTCGCGCTATCTTGCGCGTCGCACTGTTTTGTGCAGTTTACCACGCGCGCTATTTTGCTCGTCGCACGGTTTTGTGCAGTTGACACTCGCGCTATTTTGCGCGTCGCACTGTTTTGTGCAGTTTATCACTCGCGCTATTTTGCGCGTCGCACTGTTTTGTGCAGTTTATCACTCGCGCTATTTTGCGCGTCGCACTCTTTTGTGCAGTTTATCACTCGCGCTATTTTGCGCGTCGAACTCTTTTGTGCAGTTTATCACTCACGCTATTTTGCGCGTCACACTGTTTTGTGCAGTTGGCACTCGCGCTATTTTTGCGCGTCGCACTGTTTTGTGCAGTTTATCACTCGCGCTATTTTGCGCGTCGCACTGTTTTGTGCAGTTCACACTGGCGCTATTTTGTACGTCGCACTGTTTTGTGCAGTTTATCACTCGCGCTATTTTGCGCGTCGCGCTGTTTTGTGCAGTTCACACTCGCGCTATCTTGCGCGTCGCACTGTTTTGTGCAGTTTACCACGCGCGCTATTTTGCTCGTCGCACTGTTTTGTGCAGTTGACACTCGCGCTTTTTTGCGCGTCGCACTGTTTTGTGCAGTTTATCACTCGCGCTATTTTGCGCGTCGCACTGTTTTGTGCAGTTTATCACTCGCGCTATTTTGCGCGTCGCACTGTTTTGTGCAGTTCACACTGGCGCTATTTTGTACGTCGCACTGTTTTGTGCAGTTTATCACTCGCGCTATTTTGCGCGTCGCGCTGTTTTGTGCAGTTCACACTCGCGCTATCTTGCGCGTCGCACTGTTTTGTGCAGTTTACCACGCGCGCTATTTTGCTCGTCGCACTGTTTTGTGCAGTTGACACTCGCGCTTTTTTGCGCGTCGCACTGTTTTGTGCAGTTTATCACTCGCGCTATTTTGCGCGTCGCACTGTTTTGTGCAGTTTATCACTCGCGCTATTTTGCGGGTCGCACTGTTTTGTGCAGTTTATCACTCGCGCTATTTTGCGCGTCGCACGGTTTTGTGCAGTTCACACTCCTGCTATTTTGCGCGTCGAACTCTTTTGTGCAGTTTATCACTCCCGTTATTTTGCGCGTCACACTGTTTTGTGCAGTTGACACTCGCGCTATTTTGCGCGTCGCACTGTTTTGTGCAGTTTATCACTCGCGCTATTTTGCGCGTCGCACTGTTTTCTACAGTTCACACTCCCGCTATTTTGCGCGTCGCCCTCTTTTGTGCAGTTTATCACTCGCGCTATTTTGCGCGTCGCACTGCTTTGTGCTATTTACACTCGTGCTATTTTGCGTGTCGCACTGTTTTGTGCAGTTTATCAATTGCGCTATTTTGCGCGTCGCACTGTTTTGTGTAGTTCACACCCCCGCTATTTTGCGCGTCGCACTCTTTTGTGCAGTTTATCACTCGCGCTATTTTGCGCGTCGCACTACTTTGTGCATTTTACACTCGCGCTATTTTGCGCGTCGCACTGTTTTGTGCAGTTTATCACTCGTGCTATTTTGCGCGTCGCACTGTTTTGTGCAGTTTGTCACTCCTGCTAAATTGCGCGTCGCACTATTTTTTGCAGTTTATCACTCGCGCTATTTTGCGCGTCGCACTGTTTTGTGCAGTTCACACTGGCGTTATTTTACGCGTCGCACTGTTTTTTACAGTTTATCACTCGCGCTATTTTGAGCGTCGCACTGTTTTGTGCAGTTTGTCACTCGCGCTATTTTGTGCGTGACACTGTTTTGTGCAGTTCATCACTCGCGCTATTTTGCGCGTCGCACTGTTTTGTGCAGTTTATTACTCGCGCTATTTTGCGCGTCGCACTGTTTTCTGCAGTTTACCACGCGCGCTATTTTGCACGTCGAACTGTTTTGTGCAGTTTACCACTCGCGCTATTTTGCGCGTCACACTGTTTTGTGCCGTTTATCACTCGCGCTATTTTGCGGGTCACACTTTTTGTGCAGTTTATCACTCGCGCTATGTTGCGCGTCGCACTGTTTTGTGCCGTTGACACTCGCGCTATTTTGCGCGTCGCACTGTTTTGTGCAGTTTATCATTCGCGCTATTTTGCGTGTCGCACTGTTTTGTGCAGTTTATCACTCGCGCTATTTTGCGCGTCGCACGGTTTTGTGCAGTTCACACTCCTGCTATTTTGCGCGTCGAACTCTTTTGTGCAGTTTATCACTCCCGCTATTTTGCACGTCCCACTGTTTTGTGCAGTTGACACTCGCGCTATTTTGCGCGTCGCACTGTTTTGTGCAGTTTATCACTCGCGCTATTTTGCGCGTCGCACTGTTTTCTACAGTTCACACTCCCGCTATTTTGCACGTCGCCCTCTTTTGTGCAGTTTATCACTCGCGCTATTTTGCGCGTCGCACTGCTTTGTGCTGTTTACACTCGTGCTATTTTGCGTGTCGCACTGTTTTGTGCAGTTTATCAATTGCGCTATTTTGCGCGTCGCACTGTTTTGTGTAGTTCACACCCCCGCTATTTTGCGCGTCGCACTCTTTTGTGCAGTTTATCACTCGCGCTATTTTGCGCGTCGCACTGCTTTGTGCATTTTACACTTGCGCTATTTTGCGCGTCGCACTGTTTTATGCAGTTTATCACACGTGCTATTTTGCGCGTCGCACTGTTTTGTGCAGTTTGTCACTCCTGCTAAATTGCGCGTCGCACTATTTTTTGCAGTTTATCACTCGCGCTATTTTGCGCGTCGCACTGTTTTGTGCAGTTCACACTGGCGTTATTTTACGCGTCGCACTGTTTTTTACAGTTTATCACTCGCGCTATTTTGAGCGTCGCACTGTTTTGTGCAGTTTGTCACTTGCGCTATTTTGTGCGTGACACTATTTTGTGCAGTTCATCACTCGCGCTATTTTGCGCGTCGCACTGTTTTCTGCAGTTTATCACTCGCGCTATTTTGCGCGTCTCACTGTTTTCTGCAGTTTACCACGCGCGCTATTTTGCACGTCGAACTGTTTTGTGCAGTTTACCACTCGCGCTATTTTGCGCGTCGCACTGTTTTGTGCAGTTTATCACTCGCGCTATTTTGCGGGTCACACTTTTTGTGCAGTTTATCACTCGCGCTATTTTGCGCGTCGCACTGTTTTGTGCAGTTGACACTCGCGCTATTTTGCGCGTCGCACTGTTTTGTGCAGTTTATCACTCGCGCTATTTTGCGGGTCACACTTTTTGTGCAGTTTATCACACGCGCGGTTTTGCGCGTCGCACTGTTTTGTGCAGTTTATCACTCGCGCTATTTTGCGCGTCGCACTGTTTTGTGCAGTTCACACTGGCGCTATTTTGTACGTCGCACTGTTTTGTGCTGTTTATCACTCGCGCTATTTTGCGCGTCGCGCTGTTTTGTGCAGTTCACACTCGCGCTATCTTGCGCGTCGCACTGTTTTGTGCAGTTTATCACTCGTGCTATTTTGCGCGTCGCACTGTTTTGTGCAGTTTGTCACTCCTGCTATATTGCGCGTCACACTATTTTTTGCAGTTTATCACTCGCGCTATTCTGCGCGTCGCACTGTTTTGTGCAGTTCACATTGGCGTTATTTTGCGCGTCGCACTGTTTTTTACAGTTTATCACTCGCGCTATTTTGAGCGTCGCACTGTTTCGTGCAGTTTGTCACTCGCTCTATTTTGTGCGTGACACTGTTTTGTGCAGTTCATCACTCGCGCTATTTTGCGCATCGCACTGTTTTGTGCAGTTTATCACTCGCGCTATTTTGCGCGTCGCACTGTTTTGTGCAGTTGACACTCGCGCTATTTTGCGCGTCGCACTGTTTTGTGCAGTTTATCACTCGCGCTATTTTGCGGGTCACACTTTTTCTGCAGTTTATCACACGCGCGGTTTTGCGCGTCGCACTGTTTTGTGCAGTTTATCACTCGCGCTGTTTTGCGCGTCGCACTGTTTTGTGCAGTTCACACTGGCGCTATTTTGTACGTCGCACTGTTTTGTGCAGTTTATCACTCGCGCTATTTTGCGCGTCGCGCTGTTTTGTGCAGTTCACACTCGCGCTATCTTGCGCGTCGCACTGTTTTGTGCAGTTTACCACGCGCGCTATTTTGCTCGTCGCACGGTTTTGTGCAGTTGACACTCGCGCTATTTTGCGCGTCGCACTGTTTTGTGCAGTTTATCACTCGCGCTATTTTGCGCGTCGCACTCTTTTGTGCAGTTTATCACTCGCGCTATTTTGCGCGTCGAACTCTTTTGTGCAGTTTATCACTCACGCTATTTTGCGCGTCACACTGTTTTGTGCAGTTGGCACTCGCGCTATTTTTGCGCGTCGCACTGTTTTGTGCAGTTTATCACTCGCGCTATTTTGCGCGTCGCACTGTTTTGTGCAGTTCACACTGGCGCTATTTTGTACGTCGCACTGTTTTGTGCAGTTTATCACTCGCGCTATTTTGCGCGTCGCGCTGTTTTGTGCAGTTCACACTCGCGCTATCTTGCGCGTCGCACTGTTTTGTGCAGTTTACCACGCGCGCTATTTTGCTCGTCGCACTGTTTTGTGCAGTTGACACTCGCGCTTTTTTGCGCGTCGCACTGTTTTGTGCAGTTTATCACTCGCGCTATTTTGCGCGTCGCACTGTTTTGTGCAGTTTATCACTCGCGCTATTTTGCGCGTCGCACTGTTTTGTGCAGTTCACACTGGCGCTATTTTGTACGTCGCACTGTTTTGTGCAGTTTATCACTCGCGCTATTTTGCGCGTCGCGCTGTTTTGTGCAGTTCACACTCGCGCTATCTTGCGCGTCGCACTGTTTTGTGCAGTTTACCACGCGCGCTATTTTGCTCGTCGCACTGTTTTGTGCAGTTGACACTCGCGCTTTTTTGCGCGTCGCACTGTTTTGTGCAGTTTATCACTCGCGCTATTTTGCGCGTCGCACTGTTTTGTGCAGTTTATCACTCGCGCTATTTTGCGGGTCGCACTGTTTTGTGCAGTTTATCACTCGCGCTATTTTGCGCGTCGCACGGTTTTGTGCAGTTCACACTCCTGCTATTTTGCGCGTCGAACTCTTTTGTGCAGTTTATCACTCCCGTTATTTTGCGCGTCACACTGTTTTGTGCAGTTGACACTCGCGCTATTTTGCGCGTCGCACTGTTTTGTGCAGTTTATCACTCGCGCTATTTTGCGCGTCGCACTGTTTTCTACAGTTCACACTCCCGCTATTTTGCGCGTCGCCCTCTTTTGTGCAGTTTATCACTCGCGCTATTTTGCGCGTCGCACTGCTTTGTGCTATTTACACTCGTGCTATTTTGCGTGTCGCACTGTTTTGTGCAGTTTATCAATTGCGCTATTTTGCGCGTCGCACTGTTTTGTGTAGTTCACACCCCCGCTATTTTGCGCGTCGCACTCTTTTGTGCAGTTTATCACTCGCGCTATTTTGCGCGTCGCACTACTTTGTGCATTTTACACTCGCGCTATTTTGCGCGTCGCACTGTTTTGTGCAGTTTATCACTCGTGCTATTTTGCGCGTCGCACTGTTTTGTGCAGTTTGTCACTCCTGCTAAATTGCGCGTCGCACTATTTTTTGCAGTTTATCACTCGCGCTATTTTGCGCGTCGCACTGTTTTGTGCAGTTCACACTGGCGTTATTTTACGCGTCGCACTGTTTTTTACAGTTTATCACTCGCGCTATTTTGAGCGTCGCACTGTTTTGTGCAGTTTGTCACTCGCGCTATTTTGTGCGTGACACTGTTTTGTGCAGTTCATCACTCGCGCTATTTTGCGCGTCGCACTGTTTTGTGCAGTTTATTACTCGCGCTATTTTGCGCGTCGCACTGTTTTCTGCAGTTTACCACGCGCGCTATTTTGCACGTCGAACTGTTTTGTGCAGTTTACCACTCGCGCTATTTTGCGCGTCACACTGTTTTGTGCCGTTTATCACTCGCGCTATTTTGCGGGTCACACTTTTTGTGCAGTTTATCACTCGCGCTATGTTGCGCGTCGCACTGTTTTGTGCCGTTGACACTCGCGCTATTTTGCGCGTCGCACTGTTTTGTGCAGTTTATCATTCGCGCTATTTTGCGTGTCGCACTGTTTTGTGCAGTTTATCACTCGCGCTATTTTGCGCGTCGCACGGTTTTGTGCAGTTCACACTCCTGCTATTTTGCGCGTCGAACTCTTTTGTGCAGTTTATCACTCCCGCTATTTTGCACGTCCCACTGTTTTGTGCAGTTGACACTCACGCTATTTTGCGCGTCGCACTGTTTTGTGCAGTTTATCACTCGCGCTATTTTGCGCGTCGCACTGTTTTCTACAGTTCACACTCCCGCTATTTTGCACGTCGCCCTCTTTTGTGCAGTTTATCACTCGCGCTATTTTGCGCGTCGCACTGCTTTGTGCTGTTTACACTCGTGCTATTTTGCGTCTCGCACTGTTTTGTGCAGTTTATCAATTGCGCTATTTTGCGCGTCGCACTGTTTTGTGTAGTTCACACCCCCGCTATTTTGCGCGTCGCACTCTTTTGTGCAGTTTATCACTCGCGCTATTTTGCGCCTCGCACTGCTTTGTGCATTTTACACTTGCGCTATTTTGCGCGTCGCACTATTTTATGCAGTTTATCACACGTGCTATTTTGCGCGTCGCACTGTTTTGTGCAGTTTGTCACTCCTGCTAAATTGCGCGTCGCACTATTTTTTGCAGTTTATCACTCGCGCTATTTTGCGCGTCGCACTGTTTTGTGCAGTTCACACTGGCGTTATTTTACGCGTCGCACTGTTTTTTACAGTTTATCACTCGCGCTATTTTGAGCGTCGCACTGTTTTGTGCAGTTTGTCACTTGCGCTATTTTGTGCGTGACACTATTTTGTGCAGTTCATCACTCGCGCTATTTTGCGCGTCGCACTGTTTTCTGCAGTTTATCACTCGCGCTATTTTGCGCGTCTCACTGTTTTCTGCAGTTTACCACGCGCGCTATTTTGCACGTCGAACTGTTTTGTGCAGTTTACCACTCGCGCTATTTTGCGCGTCGCACTGTTTTGTGCAGTTTATCACTCGCGCTATTTTGCGGGTCACACTTTTTGTGCAGTTTATCACTCGCGCTATTTTGCGCGTCGCACTGTTTTGTGCAGTTGACACTCGCGCTATTTTGCGCGTCGCACTGTTTTGTGCAGTTTATCACTCGCGCTATTTTGCGGGTCACACTTTTTGTGCAGTTTATCACACGCGCGGTTTTGCGCGTCGCACTGTTTTGTGCAGTTTATCACTCGCGCTATTTTGCGCGTCGCACTGTTTTGTGCAGTTCACACTGGCGCTATTTTGTACGTCGCACTGTTTTGTGCTGTTTATCACTCGCGCTATTTTGCGCGTCGCGCTGTTTTGTGCAGTTCACACTCGCGCTATCTTGCGCGTCGCACTGTTTTGTGCAGTTTATCACTCGTGCTATTTTGCGCGTCGCACTGTTTTGTGCAGTTTGTCACTCCTGCTATATTGCGCGTCACACTATTTTTTGCAGTTTATCACTCGCGCTATTGTGCGCGTCGCACTGTTTTGTGCAGTTCACATTGGCGTTATTTTGCGCGTCGCACTGTTTTTTACAGTTTATCACTCGCGCTATTTTGAGCGTCGCACTGTTTCGTGCAGTTTGTCACTCGCTCTATTTTGTGCGTGACACTGTTTTGTGCAGTTCATCACTCGCGCTATTTTGCGCATCGCACTGTTTTGTGCAGTTTATCACTCGCGCTATTTTGCGCGTCGCACTGTTTTGTGCAGTTGACACTCGCGCTATTTTGCGCGTCGCACTGTTTTGTGCAGTTTATCACTCGCGCTATTTTGCGGGTCACACTTTTTCTGCAGTTTATCACACGCGCGGTTTTGCGCGTCGCACTGTTTTGTGCAGTTTATCACTCGCGCTGTTTTGCGCGTCGCACTGTTTTGTGCAGTTTACACTGGCGCTATTTTGTACGTCGCACTGTTTTGTGCAGTTTATCACTCGCGCTATTTTGCGCGTCGCGCTGTTTTGTGCAGTTCACACTCGCGCTATCTTGCGCGTCGCACTGTTTTGTGCAGTTTACCACGCGCGCTATTTTGCTCGTCGCACGGTTTTGTGCAGTTGACACTCGCGCTATTTTGCGCGTCGCACTGTTTTGTGCAGTTTATCACTCGCGCTATTTTGCGCGTCGCACTCTTTTGTGCAGTTTATCACTCGCGCTATTTTGCGCGTCGAACTCTTTTGTGCAGTTTATCACTCACGCTATTTTGCGCGTCACACTGTTTTGTGCAGTTGGCACTCGCGCTATTTTTGCGCGTCGCACTGTTTTGTGCAGTTTATCACTCGCGCTATTTTGCGCGTCGCACTGTTTTGTGCAGTTCACACTGGCGCTATTTTGTACGTCGCACTGTTTTGTGCAGTTTATCACTCGCGCTATTTTGCGCGTCGCGCTGTTTTGTGCAGTTCACACTCGCGCTATCTTGCGCGTCGCACTGTTTTGTGCAGTTTACCACGCGCGCTATTTTGCTCGTCGCACTGTTTTGTGCAGTTGACACTCGCGCTTTTTTGCGCGTCGCACTGTTTTGTGCAGTTTATCACTCACGCTATTTTGCGCGTCGCACTGTTTTGTGCAGTTTATCACTCGCGCTATTTTGCGCGTCGCACTGTTTTGTGCAGTTCACACTGGCGCTATTTTGTACGTCGCACTGTTTTGTGCAGTTTATCACTCGCGCTATTTTGCGCGTCGCGCTGTTTTGTGCAGTTCACACTCGCGCTATCTTGCGCGTCGCACTGTTTTGTGCAGTTTACCACGCGCGCTATTTTGCTCGTCGCACTGTTTTGTGCAGTTGACACTCGCGCTTTTTTGCGCGTCGCACTGTTTTGTGCAGTTTATCACTCGCGCTATTTTGCGCGTCGCACTGTTTTGTGCAGTTTATCACTCGCGCTATTTTGCGCGTCGCCCTCTTTTGTGCAGTTTATCACTCGCGCTATTTTGCGCGTCGCACGGTTTTGTGCAGTTCACACTCCTGCTATTTTGCGCGTCGAACTCTTTTGTGCAGTTTATCACTCCCGTTATTTTGCGCGTCACACTGTTTTGTGCAGTTGACACTCGCGCTATTTTGCGCGTCGCACTGTTTTGTGCAGTTTATCACTCGCGCTATTTTGCGCGTCGCACTGTTTTCTACAGTTCACACTCCCGCTATTTTGCGCGTCGCCCTCTTTTGTGCAGTTTATCACTCGCGCTATTTTGCGCGTCGCACTGCTTTGTGCTATTTACACTCGTGCTATTTTGCGTGTCACACTGTTTTGTGCAGTTTATCAATTGCGCTATTTTGCGCGTCGCACTCTTTTGTGTAGTTCACACCCCCGCTATTTTGCGCGTCGCACTCTTTTGTGCAGTTTATCACTCGCGCTAATTTGCGCGTCGCACTACTTTGTGCATTTTACACTCGCGCTATTTTGCGCGTCGCACTGTTTTGTGCAGTTTATCACTCGTGCTATTTTGCGCGTCGCACTGTTTTGTGCAGTTTGTCACTCCTGCTAAATTGCGCGTCGCACTATTTTTTGCAGTTTATCACTCGCGCTATTTTGCGCGTCGCACTGTTTTGTGCAGTTCACACTGGCGTTATTTTATGCGTCGCACTGTTTTTTACAGTTTATCACTCGCGCTATTTTGAGCGTCGCACTGTTTTGTGCAGTTTGTCACTCGCGCTATTTTGTGCGTGACACTGTTTTGTGCAGTTCATCACTCGCGCTATTTTGCGCGTCGCACTGTTTTGTGCAGTTTATTACTCGCGCTATTTTGCGCGTCGCACTGTTTTCTGCAGTTTACCACGCGCGCTATTTTGCACGTCGAACTGTTTTGTGCAGTTTACCACTCGCGCTATTTTGCGCGTCACACTGTTTTGTGCAGTTTATCACTCGCGCTATTTTGCGGGTCACACTTTTTGTGCAGTTTATCACTCGCGCTATGTTGCGCGTCGCACTGTTTTGTGCCGTTGACACTCGCGCTATTTTGCGCGTCGCACTGTTTTGTGCAGTTTATCACTCGCGCTATTTTGCGTGTCGCACTGTTTTGTGCAGTTTATCACTCGCGCTATTTTGCGCGTCGCACGGTTTTGTGCAGTTCACACTCCTGCTATTTTGCGCGTCGAACTCTTTTGGGCAGTTTATCACTCCCGCTATTTTGCGCGTCCCACTGTTTTGTGCAGTTGACACTCGCGCTATTTTGCGCGTCGCACTGTTTTCTACAGTTCACACTCCCGCTATTTTGCACGTCGCCCTCTTTTGTGCAGTTTATCACTCGCGCTATTTTGCGCGTCGCACTGCTTTGTGCTGTTTACACTCGTGCTATTTTGCGTGTCGCACTGTTTTGTGCAGTTTATCAATTGCGCTATTTTGCGCGTCGCACTGTTTTGTGTAGTTCACACCCCCGCTATTTTGCGCGTCGCACTCTTTTGTGCAGTTTATCACTCGCGCTATTTTGCGCGTCGCACTGCTTTGTGCATTTTACACTTGCGCTATTTTGCGCGTCGCACTGTTTTGTGCAGTTTATCACACGTGCTATTTTGCGGGTCGCACTGTTTTGTGCAGTTTGTCACTCCTGCTAAATTGCGCGTCGCACTATTTTTTGCAGTTTATCAATCGCGCTATTTTGCGCGTCGCACTGTTTTGTGCAGTTCACACTGGCGTTATTTTACGCGTCGCACTGTTTTTTACAGTTTATCACTCGCGCTATTTTGAGCGTCGCACTGTTTTGTGCAGTTTGTCACTTGCGCTATTTTGTGCGTGACACTATTTTGTGCAGTTCATCACTCGCGCTATTTTGCGCGTCGCACTGTTTTGTCCAGTTTATCACTCGCGCTATTTTGCGCGTCTCACTGTTTTCTGCAGTTTACCACGCGCGCTATTTTGCACGTCGAACTGTTTTGTGCAGTTTACCACTCGCGCTATTTTGCGCGTCGCACTGTTTTGTGCAGTTTATCACTCGCGCTATTTTGCGGGTCACACTTTTTGTGCAGTTTATCACTCGCGCTATTTTGCGCGTCGCACTGTTTTGTGCAGTTGACACTCGCGCTATTTTGCGCGTCGCACTGTTTTGTGCAGTTTATCACTCGCGCTATTTTGCGGGTCACACTTTTTGTGCAGTTTATCACACGCGCGGTTTTGCGCGTCGCACTGTTTTGTGCAGTTTATCACTCGCGCTATTTTGCGCGTCGCACTGTTTTGTGCAGTTCACACTGGCGCTATTTTGTACGTCGCACTGTTTTGTGCTGTTTATCACTCGTGCTATTTTGCGCGTCGCGCTGTTTTGTGCAGTTCACACTCGCGCTATCTTGCGCGTCGCACTGTTTTGTGCAGTTTATCACTCGTGCTATTTTGCGCGTCGCACTGTTTTGTGCAGTTCACATTGGCGTTATTTTGCGCGTCGCACTGTTTTTTACAGTTTATCACTCGCGCTATTTTGAGCGTCGCACTGTTTCGTGCAGTTTGTCACTCGCTCTATTTTGTGCGTGACACTGTTTTGTGCAGTTCATCACTCGCGCTATTTTGCGCATCGCACTGTTTTGTGCAGTTTATCACTCGCGCTATTTTGCGCGTCGCACTGTTTTGTGCAGTTGACACTCGCGCTATTTTGCGCGTCGCACTGTTTTGTGCAGTTTATCACTCGCGCTATTTTGCGGGTCACACTTTTTCTGCAGTTTATCACACGCGCGGTTTTGCGCGTCGCACTGTTTTGTGCAGTTTATCACTCGCGCTGTTTTGCGCGTCGCACTGTTTTGTGCAGTTCACACTGGCGCTATTTTGTACGTCGCACTGTTTTCTGCAGTTTATCACTCGCGCTATTTTGCGCGTCGCGCTGTTTTGTGCAGTTCACACTCGCGCTATCTTGCGCGTCGCACTGTTTTGTGCAGTTTACCACGCGCGCTATTTTGCTCGTCGCACGGTTTTGTGCAGTTGACACTCGCGCTATTTTGCGCGTCGCACTGTTTTGTGCAGTTTATCACTCGCGCTATTTTGCGCGTCGCACTCTTTTGTGCAGTTTATCACTCGCGCTATTTTGCGCGTCGAACTCTTTTGTGCAGTTTATCACTCACGCTATTTTGCGCGTCACACTGTTTTGTGCAGTTGGCACTCGCGCTATTTTTGCGCGTCGCACTGTTTTGTGCAGTTTATCACTCGCGCTATTTTGCGCGTCGCACTGTTTTGTGCAGTTCACACTGGCGCTATTTTGTACGTCGCACTGTTTTGTGCAGTTTATCACTCGCGCTATTTTGCGCGTCGCGCTGTTTTGTGCAGTTCACACTCGCGCTATCTTGCGCGTCGCACTGTTTTGTGCAGTTTACCACGCGCGCTATTTTGCTCGTCGCACTGTTTTGTGCAGTTGACACTCGCGCTTTTTTGCGCGTCGCACTGTTTTGTGCAGTTTATCACTCGCGCTATTTTGCGCGTCGCACTGTTTTGTGCAGTTTATCACTCGCGCTATTTTGCGCGTCGCACTGTTTTGTGCAGTTCACACTGGCGCTATTTTGTACGTCGCACTGTTTTGTGCAGTTTATCACTCGCGCTATTTTGCGCGTCGCGCTGTTTTGTGCAGTTCACACTCGCGCTATCTTGCGCGTCGCACTGTTTTGTGCAGTTTACCACGCGCGCTATTTTGCTCGTCGCACTGTTTTGTGCAGTTGACACTCGCGCTTTTTTGCGCGTCGCACTGTTTTGTGCAGTTTATCACTCGCGCTATTTTGCGCGTCGCACTGTTTTGTGCAGTTTATCACTCGCGCTATTTTGCGGGTCGCACTGTTTTGTGCAGTTTATCACTCGCGCTATTTTGCGCGTCGCACGGTTTTGTGCAGTTCACACTCCTGCTATTTTGCGCGTCGAACTCTTTTGTGCAGTTTATCACTCCCGTTATTTTGCGTGTCACACTGTTTTGTGCAGTTGACACTCGCGCTATTTTGCGCGTCGCACTGTTTTGTGCAGTTTATCACTCGCGCTATTTTGCGCGTCGCACTGTTTTCTACAGTTCACACTCCCGCTATTTTGCGCGTCGCCCTCTTTTGTGCAGTTTATCACTCGCGCTATTTTGCGCGTCGCACTGCTTTGTGCTATTTACACTCGTGCTATTTTGCGTGTCGCACTGTTTTGTGCAGTTTATCAATTGCGCTATTTTGCGCGTCGCACTGTTTTGTGTAGTTCACACCCCCGCTATTTTGCGCGTCGCACTCTTTTGTGCAGTTTATCACTCGCGCTATTTTGCGCGTCGCACTACTTTGTGCATTTTACACTCGCGCTATTTTGCGCGTCGCACTGTTTTGTGCAGTTTATCACTCGTGCTATTTTGCGCGTCGCACTGTTTTGTGCAGTTTGTCACTCCTGCTAAATTGCGCGTCGCACTATTTTTTGCAGTTTATCACTCGCGCTATTTTGCGCGTCGCACTGTTTTGTGCAGTTCACACTGGCGTTATTTTACGCGTCGCACTGTTTTTTACAGTTTATCACTCGCGCTATTTTGAGCGTCGCACTGTTTTGTGCAGTTTGTCACTCGCGCTATTTTGTGCGTGACACTGTTTTGTGCAGTTCATCACTCGCGCTATTTTGCGCGTCGCACTGTTTTGTGCAGTTTATTACTCGCGCTATTTTGCGCGTCGCACTGTTTTCTGCAGTTTACCACGCGCTCTATTTTGCACGTCGAACTGTTTTGTGCAGTTTACCACTCGCGCTATTTTGCGCGTCACACTTTTTGTGCAGTTTATCACTCGCGCTATGTTGCGCGTCGCACTGTTTTGTGCCGTTGACACTCACGCTATTTTGCGCGTCGCACTGTTTTGTGCAGTTTATCACTCGCGCTATTTTGCGTGTCGCACTGTTTTGTGCAGTTTATCACTCGCGCTATTTTGCGCGTCGCACGGTTTTGTGCAGTTCACACTCCTGCTATTTTGCGCGTCGAACTCTTTTGTGCAGTTTATCACTCCCGCTATTTTGCGCGTCCCACTGTTTTGTGCAGTTGACACTCGCGCTATTTTGCGCGTCGCACTGTTTTGTGCAGTTTATCACTCGCGCTATTTTGCGCGTCGCACTGTTTTCTACAGTTCACACTCCCGCTATTTTGCACGTCGCCCTCTTTTGTGCAGTTTATCACTCGCGCTATTTTGCGCGTCGCACTGCTTTGTGCTGTTTACACTCGTGCTATTTTGCGTGTCGCACTGTTTTGTGCAGTTTATCAATTGCGCTATTTTGCGCGTCGCACTGTTTTGTGTAGTTCACACCCCCGCTATTTTGCGCGTCGCACTCTTTTGTGCAGTTTATCACTCGCGCTATTTTGCGCGTCGCACTGCTTTGTGCATTTTACACTTGCGCTATTTTGCGCGTCGCACTGTTTTGTGCAGTTTATCACACGTGCTATTTTGCGCGTCGCACTGTTTTGTGCAGTTTGTCACTCCTGCTAAATTGCGCGTCGCACTATTTTTTGCAGTTTATCACTCGCGCTATTTTGCGCGTCGCACTGTTTTGTGCAGTTCACACTGGCGTTATTTTACGCGTCGCACTGTTTTTTACAGTTTATCACTCGCGCTATTTTGAGCGTCGCACTGTTTTGTGCAGTTTGTCACTTGCGCTATTTTGTGCGTGACACTATTTTGTGCAGTTCATCACTCGCGCTATTTTGCGCGTCGCACTGTTTTGTGCAGTTTATCACTCGCGCTATTTTGCGCGTCTCACTGTTTTCTGCAGTTTACCACGCGCGCTATTTTGCACGTCGAACTGTTTTGTGCAGTTTACCACTCGCGCTATTTTGCGTGTCGCACTGTTTTGTGCAGTTTATCAATCGCGCTATTTTGCGGGTCACACTTTTTGTGCAGTTTATCACTCGGGCTATTTTGCGCGTCGCACTGTTTTGTGCAGTTGACACTCGCGCTATTTTGCGCGTCGCACTGTTTTGTGCAGTTTATCACTCGCGCTATTTTGCGGGTCACACTTTTTGTGCAGTTTATCACACGCGCGGTTTTGCGCGTCGCACTGTTTTGTGCAGTTTATCACTCGCGCTATTTTGCGCGTCGCACTGTTTTGTGCAGTTCACACTGGCGCTATTTTGTACGTCGCACTGTTTTGTGCTGTTTATCACTCGCGCTATTTTGCGCGTCGCGCTGTTTTGTGCAGTTCACACTCGCGCTATCTTGCGCGTCGCACTGTTTTGTGCAGTTTATCACTCGTGCTATTTTGCGCGTCGCACTGTTTTGTGCAGTTTGTCACTCCTGCTATATTGCGCGTCACACTATTTTTTGCAGTTTATCACTCGCGCTATTCTGCGCGTCGCACTGTTTTGTGCAGTTCACACTGGCGTTATTTTGCGCGTCGCACTGTTTTTTACAGTTTATCACTCGCGCTATTTTGAGCGTCGCACTGTTTCGTGCAGTTTGTCACTCGCTCTATTTTGTGCGTGACACTGTTTTGTGCAGTTCATCACTCGCGCTATTTTGCGCATCGCACTGTTTTGTGCAGTTTATCACTCGCGCTATTTTGCGCGTCGCACTGTTTTGTGCAGTTGACACTCGCGCTATTTTGCGCGTCGCACTGTTTTGTGCAGTTTATCACTCGCGCTATTTTGCGGGTCACACTTTTTCTGCAGTTTATCACACGCGCGGTTTTGCGCGTCGCACTGTTTTGTGCAGTTTATCACTCGCGCTGTTTTGCGCGTCGCACTGTTTTGTGCAGTTCACACTGGCGCTATTTTGTACGTCGCACTGTTTTGTGCAGTTTATCACTCGCGCTATTTTGCGCGTCGCGCTGTTTTGTGCAGTTCACACTCGCGCTATCTTGCGCGTCGCACTGTTTTGTGCAGTTTACCACGCGCGCTATTTTGCTCGTCGCACGGTTTTGTGCAGTTGACACTCGCGCTATTTTGCGCGTCGCACTGTTTTGTGCAGTTTATCACTCGCGCTATTTTGCGCGTCGCACTGTTTTGTGCAGTTTATCACTCGCGCTATTTTGCGCGTCGCACTCTTTTGTGCAGTTTATCACTCGCGCTATTTTGCGCGTCGAACTCTTTTGTGCAGTTTATCACTCACGCTATTTTGCGCGTCACACTGTTTTGTGCAGTTGGCACTCGCGCTATTTTTGCGCGTCGCACTGTTTTGTGCAGTTTATCACTCGCGCTATTTTGCGCGTCGCACTGTTTTGTGCAGTTCACACTGGCGCTATTTTGTACGTCGCACTGTTTTGTGCAGTTTATCACTCGCGCTATTTTGCGCGTCGCGCTGTTTTGTGCAGTTCACACTCGCGCTATCTTGCGCGTCGCACTGTTTTGTGCAGTTTACCACGCGCGCTATTTTGCTCGTCGCACTGTTTTGTGCAGTTGACACTCGCGCTTTTTTGCGCGTCGCACTGTTTTGTGCAGTTTATCACTCGCGCTATTTTGCGCGTCGCACTGTTTTGTGCAGTTTCTCACTCGCGCTATTTTGCGCGTCGCACTGTTTTGTGCAGTTCACACTGGCGCTATTTTGTACGTCGCACTGTTTTGTGCAGTTTATCACTCGCGCTATTTTGCGCGTCGCGCTGTTTTGTGCAGTTCACACTCGCGCTATCTTGCGCGTCGCACTGTTTTGTGCAGTTTACCACGCGCGCTATTTTGCTCGTCGCACTGTTTTGTGCAGTTGACACTCGCGCTTTTTTGCGCGTCGCACTGTTTTGTGCAGTTTATCACTCGCGCTATTTTGCGCGTCGCACTGTTTTGTGCAGTTTATCACTCGCGCTATTTTGCGGGTCGCACTGTTTTGTGCAGTTTATCACTCGCGCTATTTTGCGCGTCGCACGGTTTTGTGCAGTTCACACTCCTGCTATTTTGCGCGTCGAACTCTTTTGTGCAGTTTATCACTCCCGTTATTTTGCGCGTCACACTGTTTTGTGCAGTTGACACTCGCGCTATTTTGCGCGTCGCACTGTTTTGTGCAGTTTATCACTCGCGCTATTTTGCGCGTCGCACTGTTTTCTACAGTTCACACTCCCGCTATTTTGCGCGTCGCCCTCTTTTGTGCAGTTTATCACTCGCGCTATTTTGCGCGTCGCACTGCTTTGTGCTATTTACACTCGTGCTATTTTGCGTGTCGCACTGTTTTGTGCAGTTTATCAATTGCGCTATTTTGCGCGTCGCACTGTTTTGTGTAGTTCACACCCCCGCTATTTTGCGCGTCGCACTCTTTTGTGCAGTTTATCACTCGCGCTATTTTGCGCGTCGCACTACTTTGTGCATTTTACACTCGCGCTATTTTGCGCGTCGCACTGTTTTGTGCAGTTTATCACTCGTGCTATTTTGCGCGTCGCACTGTTTTGTGCAGTTTGTCACTCCTGCTAAATTGCGCGTCGCACTATTTTTTGCAGTTTATCACTCGCGCTATTTTGCGCGTCGCACTGTTTTGTGCAGTTCACACTGGCGTTATTTTACGCGTCGCACTGTTTTTTACAGTTTATCACTCGCGCTATTTTGAGCGTCGCACTGTTTTGTGCAGTTTGTCACTCGCGCTATTTTGTGCGTGACACTGTTTTGTGCAGTTCATCACTCGCGCTATTTTGCGCGTCGCACTGTTTTGTGCAGTTTATTACTCGCGCTATTTTGCGCGTCGCACTGTTTTCTGCAGTTTACCACGCGCGCTATTTTGCACGTCGAACTGTTTTGTGCAGTTTACCACTCGCGCTATTTTGCGCGTCACACTGTTTTGTGCCGTTTATCACTCGCGCTATTTTGCGGGTCACACTTTTTGTGCAGTTTATCACTCGCGCTATGTTGCGCGTCGCACTGTTTTGTGCCGTTGACACTCGCGCTATTTTGCGCGTCGCACTGTTTTGTGCAGTTTATCATTCGCGCTATTTTGCGTGTCGCACTGTTTTGTGCAGTTTATCACTCGCGCTATTTTGCGCGTCGCACGGTTTTGTGCAGTTCACACTCCTGCTATTTTGCGCGTCGAACTCTTTTGTGCAGTTTATCACTCCCGCTATTTTGCACGTCCCACTGTTTTGTGCAGTTGACACTCGCGCTATTTTGCGCGTCGCACTGTTTTGTGCAGTTTATCACTCGCGCTATTTTGCGCGTCGCACTGTTTTCTACAGTTCACACTCCCGCTATTTTGCACGTCGCCCTCTTTTGTGCAGTTTATCACTCGCGCTATTTTGCGCGTCGCACTGCTTTGTGCTGTTTACACTCGTGCTATTTTGCGTGTCGCACTGTTTTGTGCAGTTTATCAATTGCGCTATTTTGCGCGTCGCACTGTTTTGTGTAGTTCACACCCCCGCTATTTTGCGCGTCGCACTCTTTTGTGCAGTTTATCACTCGCGCTATTTTGCGCGTCGCACTGCTTTGTGCATTTTACACTTGCGCTATTTTGCGCGTCGCACTGTTTTATGCAGTTTATCACACGTGCTATTTTGCGCGTCGCACTGTTTTGTGCAGTTTGTCACTCCTGCTAAATTGCGCGTCGCACTATTTTTTGCAGTTTATCACTCGCGCTATTTTGCGCGTCGCACTGTTTTGTGCAGTTCACACTGGCGTTATTTTACGCGTCGCACTGTTTTTTACAGTTTATCACTCGCGCTATTTTGAGCGTCGCACTGTTTTGTGCAGTTTGTCACTTGCGCTATTTTGTGCGTGACACTATTTTGTGCAGTTCATCACTCGCGCTATTTTGCGCGTCGCACTGTTTTCTGCAGTTTATCACTCGCGCTATTTTGCGCGTCTCACTGTTTTCTGCAGTTTACCACGCGCGCTATTTTGCACGTCGAACTGTTTTGTGCAGTTTACCACTCGCGCTATTTTGCGCGTCGCACTGTTTTGTGCAGTTTATCACTCGCGCTATTTTGCGGGTCACACTTTTTGTGCAGTTTATCACTCGCGCTATTTTGCGCGTCGCACTGTTTTGTGCAGTTGACACTCGCGCTATTTTGCGCGTCGCACTGTTTTGTGCAGTTTATCACTCGCGCTATTTTGCGGGTCACACTTTTTGTGCAGTTTATCACACGCGCGGTTTTGCGCGTCGCACTGTTTTGTGCAGTTTATCACTCGCGCTATTTTGCGCGTCGCACTGTTTTGTGCAGTTCACACTGGCGCTATTTTGTACGTCGCACTGTTTTGTGCTGTTTATCACTCGCGCTATTTTGCGCGTCGCGCTGTTTTGTGCAGTTCACACTCGCGCTATCTTGCGCGTCGCACTGTTTTGTGCAGTTTATCACTCGTGCTATTTTGCGCGTCGCACTGTTTTGTGCAGTTTGTCACTCCTGCTATATTGCGCGTCACACTATTTTTTGCAGTTTATCACTCGCGCTATTCTGCGCGTCGCACTGTTTTGTGCAGTTCACATTGGCGTTATTTTGCGCGTCGCACTGTTTTTTACAGTTTATCACTCGCGCTATTTTGAGCGTCGCACTGTTTCGTGCAGTTTGTCACTCGCTCTATTTTGTGCGTGACACTGTTTTGTGCAGTTCATCACTCGCGCTATTTTGCGCATCGCACTGTTTTGTGCAGTTTATCACTCGCGCTATTTTGCGCGTCGCACTGTTTTGTGCAGTTGACACTCGCGCTATTTTGCGCGTCGCACTGTTTTGTGCAGTTTATCACTCGCGCTATTTTGCGGGTCACACTTTTTCTGCAGTTTATCACACGCGCGGTTTTGCGCGTCGCACTGTTTTGTGCAGTTTATCACTCGCGCTGTTTTGCGCGTCGCACTGTTTTGTGCAGTTCACACTGGCGCTATTTTGTACGTCGCACTGTTTTGTGCAGTTTATCACTCGCGCTATTTTGCGCGTCGCGCTGTTTTGTGCAGTTCACACTCGCGCTATCTTGCGCGTCGCACTGTTTTGTGCAGTTTACCACGCGCGCTATTTTGCTCGTCGCACGGTTTTGTGCAGTTGACACTCGCGCTATTTTGCGCGTCGCACTGTTTTGTGCAGTTTATCACTCGCGCTATTTTGCGCGTCGCACTCTTTTGTGCAGTTTATCACTCGCGCTATTTTGCGCGTCGAACTCTTTTGTGCAGTTTATCACTCACGCTATTTTGCGCGTCACACTGTTTTGTGCAGTTGGCACTCGCGCTATTTTTGCGCGTCGCACTGTTTTGTGCAGTTTATCACTCGCGCTATTTTGCGCGTCGCACTGTTTTGTGCAGTTCACACTGGCGCTATTTTGTACGTCGCACTGTTTTGTGCAGTTTATCACTCGCGCTATTTTGCGCGTCGCGCTGTTTTGTGCAGTTCACACTCGCGCTATCTTGCGCGTCGCACTGTTTTGTGCAGTTTACCACGCGCGCTATTTTGCTCGTCGCACTGTTTTGTGCAGTTGACACTCGCGCTTTTTTGCGCGTCGCACTGTTTTGTGCAGTTTATCACTCGCGCTATTTTGCGCGTCGCACTGTTTTGTGCAGTTTATCACTCGCGCTATTTTGCGCGTCGCACTGTTTTGTGCAGTTCACACTGGCGCTATTTTGTACGTCGCACTGTTTTGTGCAGTTTATCACTCGCGCTATTTTGCGCGTCGCGCTGTTTTGTGCAGTTCACACTCGCGCTATCTTGCGCGTCGCACTGTTTTGTGCAGTTTACCACGCGCGCTATTTTGCTCGTCGCACTGTTTTGTGCAGTTGACACTCGCGCTTTTTTGCGCGTCGCACTGTTTTGTGCAGTTTATCACTCGCGCTATTTTGCGCGTCGCACTGTTTTGTGCAGTTTATCACTCGCGCTATTTTGCGCGTCGCCCTCTTTTGTGCAGTTTATCACTCGCGCTATTTTGCGCGTCGCACGGTTTTGTGCAGTTCACACTCCTGCTATTTTGCGCGTCGAACTCTTTTGTGCAGTTTATCACTCCCGTTATTTTGCGCGTCACACTGTTTTGTGCAGTTGACACTCGCGCTATTTTGCGCGTCGCACTGTTTTGTGCAGTTTATCACTCGCGCTATTTTGCGCGTCGCACTGTTTTCTACAGTTCACACTCCCGCTATTTTGCGCGTCGCCCTCTTTTGTGCAGTTTATCACTCGCGCTATTTTGCGCGTCGCACTGCTTTGTGCTATTTACACTCGTGCTATTTTGCGTGTCACACTGTTTTGTGCAGTTTATCAATTGCGCTATTTTGCGCGTCGCACTGTTTTGTGTAGTTCACACCCCCGCTATTTTGCGCGTCGCACTCTTTTGTGCAGTTTATCACTCGCGCTAATTTGCGCGTCGCACTACTTTGTGCATTTTACACTCGCGCTATTTTGCGCGTCGCACTGTTTTGTGCAGTTTATCACTCGTGCTATTTTGCGCGTCGCACTGTTTTGTGCAGTTTGTCACTCCTGCTAAATTGCGCGTCGCACTATTTTTTGCAGTTTATCACTCGCGCTATTTTGCGCGTCGCACTGTTTTGTGCAGTTCACACTGGCGTTATTTTACGCGTCGCACTGTTTTTTACAGTTTATCACTCGCGCTATTTTGAGCGTCGCACTGTTTTGTGCAGTTTGTCACTCGCGCTATTTTGTGCGTGACACTGTTTTGTGCAGTTCATCACTCGCGCTATTTTGCGCGTCGCACTGTTTTGTGCAGTTTATTACTCGCGCTATTTTGCGCGTCGCACTGTTTTCTGCAGTTTACCACGCGCGCTATTTTGCACGTCGAACTGTTTTGTGCAGTTTACCACTCGCGCTATTTTGCGCGTCACACTGTTTTGTGCAGTTTATCACTCGCGCTATTTTGCGGGTCACACTTTTTGTGCAGTTTATCACTCGCGCTATGTTGCGCGTCGCACTGTTTTGTGCCGTTGACACTCGCGCTATTTTGCGCGTCGCACTGTTTTGTGCAGTTTATCACTCGCGCTATTTTGCGTGTCGCACTGTTTTGTGCAGTTTATCACTCGCGCTATTTTGCGCGTCGCACGGTTTTGTGCAGCTCACACTCCTGCTATTTTGCGCGTCGAACTCTTTTGTGCAGTTTATCACTCCCGCTATTTTGCGCGTCCCACTGTTTTGTGCAGTTGACACTCGCGCTATTTTGCGCGTCGCACTGTTTTGTGCAGTTTATCACTCGCGCTATTTTGCGCGTCGCACTGTTTTCTACAGTTCACACTCCCGCTATTTTGCACGTCGCCCTCTTTTGTGCAGTTTATCACTCGCGCTATTTTGCGCGTCGCACTGCTTTGTGCTGTTTACACTCGTGCTATTTTGCGTGTCGCACTGTTTTGTGCAGTTTATCAATTGCGCTATTTTGCGCGTCGCACTGTTTTGTGTAGTTCACACCCCCGCTATTTTGCGCGTCGCACTCTTTTGTGCAGTTTATCACTCGCGCTATTTTGCGCGTCGCACTGCTTTGTGCATTTTACACTTGCGCTATTTTGCGCGTCGCACTGTTTTGTGCAGTTTATCACACGTGCTATTTTGCGGGTCGCACTGTTTTGTGCAGTTTGTCACTCCTGCTAAATTGCGCGTCGCACTATTTTTTGCAGTTTATCAATCGCGCTATTTTGCGCGTCGCACTGTTTTGTGCAGTTCACACTGGCGTTATTTTACGCGTCGCACTGTTTTTTACAGTTTATCACTCGCGCTATTTTGAGCGTCGCACTGTTTTGTGCAGTTTGTCACTTGCGCTATTTTGTGCGTGACACTATTTTGTGCAGTTCATCACTCGCGCTATTTTGCGCGTCGCACTGTTTTGTGCAGTTTATCACTCGCGCTATTTTGCGCGTCTCACTGTTTTCTGCAGTTTACCACGCGCGCTATTTTGCACGTCGAACTGTTTTGTGCAGTTTACCACTCGCGCTATTTTGCGCGTCGCACTGTTTTGTGCAGTTTATCACTCGCGCTATTTTGCGGGTCACACTTTTTGTGCAGTTTATCACTCGCGCTATTTTGCGCGTCGCACTGTTTTGTGCAGTTGACACTCGCGCTATTTTGCGCGTCGCTCTGTTTTGTGCAGTTTATCACTCGCGCTATTTTGCGGGTCCCACTTTTTGTGCAGTTTATCACACGCGCGGTTTTGCGCGTCGCACTGTTTTGTGCAGTTTATCACTCGCGCTATTTTGCGCGTCGCACTGTTTTGTGCAGTTCACACTGGCGCTATTTTGTACGTCGCACTGTTTTGTGCTGTTTATCACTCGCGCTATTTTGCGCGTCGCGCTGTTTTGTGCAGTTCACACTCGCGCTATCTTGCGCGTCGCACTGTTTTGTGCAGTTTATCACTCGTGCTATTTTGCGCGTCGCACTGTTTTGTGCAGTTCACATTGGCGTTATTTTGCGCGTCGCACTGTTTTTTACAGTTTATCACTCGCGCTATTTTGAGCGTCGCACTGTTTCGTGCAGTTTGTCACTCGCTCTATTTTGTGCGTGACACTGTTTTGTGCAGTTCATCACTCGCGCTATTTTGCGCATCGCACTGTTTTGTGCAGTTTATCACTCGCGCTATTTTGCGCGTCGCACTGTTTTGTGCAGTTGACACTCGCGCTATTTTGCGCGTCGCACTGTTTTGTGCAGTTTATCACTCGCGCTATTTTGCGGGTCACACTTTTTCTGCAGTTTATCACACGCGCGGTTTTGCGCGTCGCACTGTTTTGTGCAGTTTATCACTCGCGCTGTTTTGCGCGTCGCACTGTTTTGTGCAGTTCACACTGGCGCTATTTTGTACGTCGCACTGTTTTGTGCAGTTTATCACTCGCGCTATTTTGCGCGTCGCGCTGTTTTGTGCAGTTCACACTCGCGCTATCTTGCGCGTCGCACTGTTTTGTGCAGTTTACCACGCGCGCTATTTTGCTCGTCGCACGGTTTTGTGCAGTTGACACTCGCGCTATTTTGCGCGTCGCACTGTTTTGTGCAGTTTATCACTCGCGCTATTTTGCGCGTCGCACTCTTTTGTGCAGTTTATCACTCGCGCTATTTTGCGCGTCGAACTCTTTTGTGCAGTTTATCACTCACGCTATTTTGCGCGTCACACTGTTTTGTGCAGTTGGCACTCGCGCTATTTTTGCGCGTCGCACTGTTTTGTGCAGTTTATCACTCGCGCTATTTTGCGCGTCGCACTGTTTTGTGCAGTTCACACTGGCGCTATTTTGTACGTCGCACTGTTTTGTGCAGTTTATCACTCGCGCTATTTTGCGCGTCGCGCTGTTTTGTGCAGTTCACACTCGCGCTATCTTGCGCGTCGCACTGTTTTGTGCAGTTTACCACGCGCGCTATTTTGCTCGTCGCACTGTTTTGTGCAGTTGACACTCGCGCTTTTTTGCGCGTCGCACTGTTTTGTGCAGTTTATCACTCGCGCTATTTTGCGCGTCGCACTGTTTTGTGCAGTTTATCACTCGCGCTATTTTGCGCGTCGCACTGTTTTGTGCAGTTCACACTGGCGCTATTTTGTACGTCGCACTGTTTTGTGCAGTTTATCACTCGCGCTATTTTCCGCGTCGCGCTGTTTTGTGCAGTTCACACTCGCGCTATCTTGCGCGTCGCACTGTTTTGTGCAGTTTACCACGCGCGCTATTTTGCTCGTCGCACTGTTTTGTGCAGTTTATCACTCGCGCTATTTTGCGCGTCGCACTGTTTTGTGCAGTTTATCACTCGCGCTATTTTGCGGGTCGCACTGTTTTGTGCAGTTTATCACTCGCGCTATTTTGCGCGTCGCACGGTTTTGTGCAGTTCACACTCCTGCTATTTTGCGCGTCGAACTCTTTTGTGCAGTTTATCACTCCCGTTATTTTGCGTGTCACACTGTTTTGTGCAGTTGACACTCGCGCTATTTTGCGCGTCGCACTGTTTTGTGCAGTTTATCACTCGCGCTATTTTGCGCGTCGCACTGTTTTCTACAGTTCACACTCCCGCTATTTTGCGCGTCGCCCTCTTTTGTGCAGTTTATCACTCGCGCTATTTTGCGCGTCGCACTGCTTTGTGCTATTTACACTCGTGCTATTTTGCGTGTCGCACTGTTTTGTGCAGTTTATCAATTGCGCTATTTTGCGCGTCGCACTGTTTTGTGTAGTTCACACCCCCGCTATTTTGCGCGTCGCACTCTTTTGTGCAGTTTATCACTCGCGCTATTTTGCGCGTCGCACTACTTTGTGCATTTTACACTCGCGCTATTTTGCGCGTCGCACTGTTTTGTGCAGTTTATCACTCGTGCTATTTTGCGCGTCGCACTGTTTTGTGCAGTTTGTCACTCCTGCTAAATTGCGCGTCGCACTATTTTTTGCAGTTTATCACTCGCGCTATTTTGCGCGTCGCACTGTTTTGTGCAGTTCACACTGGCGTTATTTTACGCGTCGCACTGTTTTTTACAGTTTATCACTCGCGCTATTTTGAGCGTCGCACTGTTTTGTGCAGTTTGTCACTCGCGCTATTTTGTGCGTGACACTGTTTTGTGCAGTTCATCACTCGCGCTATTTTGCGCGTCGCACTGTTTTGTGCAGTTTATTACTCGCGCTATTTTGCGCGTCGCACTGTTTTCTGCAGTTTACCACGCGCGCTATTTTGCACGTCGAACTGTTTTGTGCAGTTTACCACTCGCGCTATTTTGCGCGTCACACTGTTTTGTGCAGTTTATCACTCGCGCTATTTTGCGGGTCACACTTTTTGTGCAGTTTATCACTCGCGCTATGTTGCGCGTCGCACTGTTTTGTGCCGTTGACACTCACGCTATTTTGCGCGTCGCACTGTTTTGTGCAGTTTATCACTCGCGCTATTTTGCATGTCGCACTGTTTTGTGCAGTTTATCACTCGCGCTATTTTGCGCGTCGCACGGTTTTGTGCAGTTCACACTCCTGCTATTTTGCGCGTCGAACTCTTTTGTGCAGTTTATCACTCCCGCTATTTTGCGCGTCCCACTGTTTTGTGCAGTTGACACTCGCGCTATTTTGCGCGTCGCACTGTTTTGTGCAGTTTATCACTCGCGCTATTTTGCGCGTCGCACTGTTTTCTACAGTTCACACTCCCGCTATTTTGCACGTCGCCCTCTTTTGTGCAGTTTATCACTCGCGCTATTTTGCGCGTCGCACTGCTTTGTGCTGTTTACACTCGTGCTATTTTGCGTGTCGCACTGTTTTGTGCAGTTTATCAATTGCGCTATTTTGCGCGTCGCACTGTTTTGTGTAGTTCACACCCCCGCTATTTTGCGCGTCGCACTCTTTTGTGCAGTTTATCACTCGCGCTATTTTGCGCGTCGCACTGCTTTGTGCATTTTACACTTGCGCTATTTTGCGCGTCGCACTGTTTTGTGCAGTTTATCACACGTGCTATTTTGCGCGTCGCACTGTTTTGTGCAGTTTGTCACTCCTGCTAAATTGCGCGTCGCACTATTTTTTGCAGTTTATCACTCGCGCTATTTTGCGCGTCGCACTGTTTTGTGCAGTTCACACTGGCGTTATTTTACGCGTCGCACTGTTTTTTACAGTTTATCACTCGCGCTATTTTGAGCGTCGCACTGTTTTGTGCAGTTTGTCACTTGCGCTATTTTGTGCGTGACACTATTTTGTGCAGTTCATCACTCGCGCTATTTTGCGCGTCGCACTGTTTTGTGCAGTTTATCACTCGCGCTATTTTGCGCGTCTCACTGTTTTCTGCAGTTTACCACGCGCGCTATTTTGCACGTCGAACTGTTTTGTGCAGTTTACCACTCGCGCTATTTTGCGCGTCGCACTGTTTTGTGCAGTTTATCACTCGCGCTATTTTGCGGGTCACACTTTTTGTGCAGTTTATCACTCGCGCTATTTTGCGCGTCGCACTGTTTTGTGCAGTTGACACTCGCGCTATTTTGCGCGTCGCACTGTTTTGTGCAGTTTATCACTCGCGCTATTTTGCGGGTCACACTTTTTGTGCAGTTTATCACACGCGCGGTTTTGCGCGTCGCACTGTTTTGTGCAGTTTATCACTCGCGCTATTTTGCGCGTCGCGCTGTTTTGTGCAGTTCACACTCGCGCTATCTTGCGCGTCGCACTGTTTTGTGCAGTTTATCACTCGTGCTATTTTGCGCGTCGCACTGTTTTGTGCAGTTTGTCACTCCTGCTATATTGCGCGTCACACTATTTTTTGCAGTTTATCACTCGCGCTATTCTGCGCGTCGCACTGTTTTGTGCAGTTCACATTGGCGTTATTTTGCACGTCGCACTGTTTTTTACAGTTTATCACTCGCGCTATTTTGAGCGTCGCACTATTTCGTGCAGTTTGTCACTCGCGCTATTTTGTGCGTGACACTGTTTTGTGCAGTTCATCACTCGCGCTATTTTGCGCATCGCACTGTTTTGTGCAGTTTATCACTCGCGCTATTTTGCGCGTCGCACTGTTTTTATGCAGTTTATCACTCGCACTGTTTTGTGCAGTTTATCACTCGCGCTATTTTGCGGGTCACACTTTTTCTGCAGTTTATCACACGCGCGGTTTTGCGCGTCGCACTGTTTTGTGCAGTTTATCACTCGCGCTGTTTTGCGCGTCGCACTGTTTTGTGCAGTTCACACTGGCGCTATTTTGTACGTCGCACTGTTTTGTGCAGTTTATCACTCGCGCTATTTTGCGCGTCGCGCTGTTTTGTGCAGTTCACACTCGCGCTATCTTGCGCGTCGCACTGTTTTGTGCAGTTTACCACGCGCGCTATTTTGCTCGTCGCACGGTTTTGTGCTGTTGACACTCGTGCTTTTTTTGCGCGTCGCACTGTTTTGTGCAGTTTATCACTCGCGCTATTTTGCGCGTCGCACTGTTTTGTGCAGTTTATCACTCGCGCTATTTTGCGCGTCGCACTCTTTTGTGCAGTTTATCACTCGCGCTATTTTGCGCGTCGCACGGTTTTGTGCAGTTCACACTCCTGCTATTTTGCGCGTCGAACTCTTTTGTGCAGTTTATCACTCACGCTATTTTGCGCGTCACACTGTTTTGTGCAGTTGGCACTCGCGCTATTTTTGCGCGTCGCACTGTTTTGTGCAGTTTATCACTCGCGCTATTTTGCGCGTCGCACAGTTTTGTGCAGTTCACACTGGCGCTATTTTGTACGTCGCACTGTTTTGTGCAGTTTATCACTCGCGCTATTTTGCGCGTCGCGCTGTTTTGTGCAGTTCACACTCGCGCTATCTTGCGCGTCGCACTGTTTTGTGCAGTTTACCACGCGCGCTATTTTGCTCGTCGCACTGTTTTGTGCAGTTGACACTCGCGCTTTTTTGCGCGTCGCACTGTTTTGTGCAGTTTATCACTCGCGCTATTTTGCGCGTCGCACTGTTTTGTGCAGTTTATCACTCGCGCTATTTTGCGGGTCGCACTGTTTTGTGCAGTTTATCACTCGCGCTATTTTGCGCGTCGCACGGTTTTGTGCAGTTCACACTCCTGCTATTTTGCGCGTCGAACTCTTTTGTGCAGTTTATCACTCCCGTTATTTTGCGCGTCACACTGTTTTGTGCAGTTGACACTCGCGCTATTTTGCGCGTCGCACTGTTTTGTGCAGTTTATCACTCGCGCTATTTTGCGCGTCGCACTGTTTTCTACAGTTCACACTCCCGCTATTTTGCGCGTCGCCCTCTTTTGTGTAGTTTATCACTCGCGCTATTTTGCGCGTCGCACTGCTTTCTGCTGTTTACACTCGTGCTATTTTGCGTGTCGCACTGTTTTGTGCAGTTTATCAATTGCGCTATTTTGCGCGTCGCACTGTTTTGTGTAGTTCACACCCCCGCTATTTTGCGCGTCGCACTCTTTTGTGCAGTTTATCACTCGCGCTATTTTGCGCGTCGCACTGCTTTGTGCATTTTACACTCGCGCTATTTTGCGCGTCGCACTATTTTGTGCAGTTTGTCACTCCTGCTAAATTGCGCGTCGCACTATTTTTTGCAGTTTGTCACTCGCGCTATTTTGCGCGTCGCACTGTTTTGTGCAGTTCACACTGGCGTTATTTTACGCGTCGCACTGTTTTTTACAGTTTATCACTCGCGCTATTTTGAGCGTCGCACTGTTTTGTGCAGTTTGTCACTCGCGCTATTTTGTGCGTGACACTGTTTTGTGCAGTTCATCACTCGCGCTATTTTGCGCGTCGCACTGTTTTGTGCAGTTTATAACTCGCGCTATTTTGCGCGTCGCACTGTTTTCTGCAGTTTACCACGCGCGCTATTTTGCACGTCGAACTGTTTTGTGCAGTTTACCACTCGCGCTATTTTGCGCGTCGCACTGTTTTGTGCAGTTTATCACTCGCGCTATTTTGCGGGTCACACTTTTTGTGCAGTTTATCACTCGCGCTATGTTGCGCGTCGCACTGTTTTGTGCCGTTGACACTCGCGCTATTTTGCGCGTCGCACAGTTTTGTGCAGTTTATCACTCGCGCTATTTTGCGTGTCGCACTGTTTTGTGCAGTTTATCACTCGCGCTATTTTGCGCGTCGCACGGTTTTGTGCAGTTCACACTCCTGCTATTTTGCGCGTCGAACTCTTTTGTGCAGTTTATCACTCGCGCTATGTTGCGCGTCGCGCTGTTTGTGCAGTTCACACTCGCGCTATCTTGCGCGTCGCACGGTTTGTGCAGTTTATCACTCGTGCTATTTTGCGCGTCGCACTATTTTGTGCAGTTTGTCACTCCTGCTATATTGCGCGTCACACTATTTTTTGCAATTTATCACTCGCGCTATTTTGCGCGTCGCACTGTTTTGTGCAGTTCACACTGGCGTTATTTTGCGCGTCGCACTGTTTTTTACAGTTTATCACTCGCGCTATTTTGAGCGTCGCACTGTTTCGTGCAGTTTGTCACTCGCGCTATTTTGTGCGTGACACTGTTTTGTGCAGTTCATCACTCGCGCTATTTTGCGCATCGCACTGTTTTGTGCAGTTTATCACTCGCGCTATTTTGCGTGTCGCACTGTTTTTTGCCGTTTATCACTCGCGCTATTTTGCACGTCGTACTGTTTTGTGCAGTTCACACTCGCGCTATTTTGCACGTCGCACTGTTTTGTACAGTTTACCACTCGCGCTATTTTGCGCGTCGCACTGTTTTGTGCAGTTGACACTCGCGCTATTTTGCGCGTCGCACTGTTTTGTGCAGTTTATCACTCGCGCTATTTTGCGGGTCACACTTTTTCTGCAGTTTATCACACGCGCGGTTTTGCGCGTCGCACTGTTTTGTGCAGTTTATCACTCGCGCTATTTTGCGCGTCGCACAGTTTTGTGCAGTTCACACTGGCGCTATTTTCTACGTCGCACTGTTTTGTGCAGTTTATCACTCGCGCTATGTTGCGCGTCGCGCTGTTTTGTGCAGTTCACACTCGCGCTATCTTGCGCGTCGCACTGTTTTGTGCAGTTTACCACGCGCGCTATTTTGCTCGTCGCACTGTTTTGTGCAGTTGACACTCGCGCTTTTTTGCGCGTCGCACTGTTTTGTGCAGTTTATCACTCGCGCTATTTTGCGCGTCGCACTGTTTTGTGCAGTTTATCACTCGCGCTATTTTGCGGGTCGCACTGTTTTGTGCAGTTTATCACTCGCGCTATTTTGCGCGTCGCACGGTTTTGTGCAGTTCACACTCCTGCTATTTTGCGCGTCGAACTCTTTTGTGCAGTTTATCACTCCCGTTATTTTGCGCGTCACACTGTTTTGTGCAGTTGACACTCGCGCTATTTTGCGCGTCGCACTGTTTTGTGCAGTTTATCACTCGCGCTATTTTGCGCGTCGCACTGTTTTCTACAGTTCACACTCCCGCTATTTTGCGCGTCCCCTCTTTTGTGTCGTTTATCACTCGCGCTATTTTGTGCGTCGCACTGCTTTGTGCTGTTTACAGTCGTGCTATTTTGCGTGTCGCACAGTTTTGTGCAGTTTATCAATTGCGCTATTTTGCGCGTCGCACTGTTTTGTGTAGTTCACACCCCCGCTATTTTGCGCGTCGCACTCTTTTGTGCAGTTTATCACTCGCGCTATTTTGCGCGTCGCACTGCTTTGTGCATTTTACACTCGCGCTATTTTGCGCGTCGCACTGTTTTGTGCAGTTTGTCACTCCTGCTAAATTGCGCGTCGCACTATTTTTTGCAGTTTGTCACTCGCGCTATTTTGCGCGTCGCACTGTTTTGTGCAGTTCACACTGGCGTTATTTTACGCGTCGCACTGTTTTTTACAGTTTATCACTCGCGCTATTTTGAGCGTCGCACTGTTTTGTGCAGTTTGTCACTCGCGCTATTTTGTGCGTGACACTGTTTTGTGCAGTTCATCACTCGCGCTATTTTGCGCGTCGCACTGTTTTGTGCAGTTTATAACTCGCGCTATTTTGCGCGTCGCACTGTTTTCTGCAGTTTACCACGCGCGCTATTTTGCACGTCGAACTGTTTTGTGCAGTTTACCACTCGCGCTATTTTGCGCGTCGCACTGTTTTGTGCAGTTTATCACTCGCGCTATTTTGCGGGTCACACTTTTTGTGCAGTTTATCACTCGCGCTATGTTGCGCGTCGCACTGTTTTGTGCAGTTTATCACTCGCGCTATTTTGCGTGTCGCACTGTTTTGTGCAGTTTATCACTCGCGCTATTTTGCGCGTCGCACGGTTTTGTGCAGTTCACACTCCTGCTATTTTGCGCGTCGAACTCTTTTGTGCAGTTTATCACTCGCGCTATGTTGCGCGTCGCGCTGTTTGTGCAGTTCACACTCGCGCTATCTTGCGCGTCGCACGGTTTGTGCAGTTTATCACTCGTGCTATTTTGCGCGTCGCACTGTTTTGTGCAGTTTGTCACTCCTGCTATATTGCGCGTCACACTATTTTTTGCAATTTATCACTCGCGCTATTTTGCGCGTCGCACTGTTTTGTGCAGTTCACACTGGCGTTATTTTGCGCGTCGCACTGTTTTTTACAGTTTATCACTCGCGCTATTTTGAGCGTCGCACTGTTTCGTGCAGTTTGTCACTCGCGCTATTTTGTGCGTGACACTGTTTTGTGCAGTTCATCACTCGCGCTATTTTGCGCATCGCACTGTTTTGTGCAGTTTATCACTCGCGCTATTTTGCGTGTCGCACTGTTTTTTGCAGTTTATCACTCGCGCTATTTTGCACGTCGTACTGTTTTGTGCAGTTCACACTCGCGCTATTTTGCACGTCGCACTGTTTTGTACAGTTTACCACTCGCGCTATTTTGCGCGTTGCACTGTTTTGTGCAGTTGACACTCGCGCTATTTTGCGCGTCGCACTGTTTTGTGCAGTTTATCACTCGCGCTATTTTGCGGGTCACACTTTTTCTGCAGTTTATCACACGCGCGGTTTTGCGCGTCGCACTGTTTTGTGCAGTTTATCACTCGCGCTATTTTGCGCGTCGCACTGTTTTGTGCAGTTCACACTGGCGCTATTTTGTACGTCGCACTGTTTTGTGCAGTTTATCACTCGCGCTATTTGGCGCGTCGCGCTGTTTTGTGCAGTTCACACTCGCGCTATCTTGCGCGTCGCACTGTTTTGTGCAGTTTACCACACGCGCTATTTTGCTCGTCGCACGGTTTTGTGCAGTTGACACTCGTGGTATTTTGCGCGTCGCACTGTTTTGTGCTGTTTATCACTCGCTGTATTTTGCGCGTCGCACTGTTTTGTGCAGTTTATCACTCGCGCTATTTTGCGCGTCGCACTGTTTTGTGCAGTTTATCACTCGAGCTATTTTGCGCGTCGCACTCTTTTGTGCAGTTTATCACTCGCGCTATTTTGCGCGTCGCACGATTTTGTGCAGTTCACACTCCTGCTATTTTGCGCGTCGAACTCTTTTGTGCAGTTTATCACTCACGCTATTTTGCGCGTCACACTGTTTTGTGCAGTTGGCACTCGCGCTATTTTGCGCGTCGCACTGTTTTGTGCAGTTTATTACTCGCGCTATTTTGCGCGTCGCACTGTTTTGTGCAGTTCACACTGGCGCTATTTTGTACGTCGCACTGTTTTGTGCAGTTTATCACTCGCGCTATTTTGCGCGTCGCGCTGTTTTGTGCAGTTCACACTCGCGCTATCTTGCGCGTCGCACTGTTTTGTGCAGTTTACCACGCGCGCTATTTTGCTCGTCGCACTGTTTTGTCCAGTTGACACTCGCGCTTTTTTGCGCGTCGCACTGTTTTGTGCAGTTTATCACTCGCGCTATTTTGCGCGTCGCACTGTTTTGTGCAGTTTATCACTCGCGCTATTTTGCGTGTCGCACTGTTTTGTGCAGTTTATCACTCGCGCTATTTTGCGCGTCGCACGGTTTTGTGCAGTTCACACTCCTGCTATTTTGCGCGTCGAACTCTTTTGTGCAGTTTATCACTCCCGTTATTTTGCGCGTCACACTGTTTTGTGCAGTTGACACTCGCGCTTTTTTGCACGTCGCACTGTTTTGTGCAGTTTATCACTCGCGCTATTTTGCGCGTCGCACTGTTTTGTGCAGTTTATCACTCGCGCTATTTTGCGTGTCGCACTGTTTTGTGCAGTTTATCACTCGCGCTATTTTGCGCGTCGCACTGCTTTGTGCTGTTTACACTCGTGCTATTCTGCGTGTCGCACTGTTTTGTGCAGTTTATCAATTGCGCTATTTTGCGCGTCGCACTGTTTTGTGTAGTTCACACTCCCGCTATTTTGCGCGTCGCACTCTTTTGTGCAGTTTATCAATCGCGCTATTTTGCGCGTCGCACTGCTTTGTGCATTTTACACTCGCGCTATTTTGCGCGTCGCACTGTTTTGTGCAGTTTATCACTCGCGCTATTTTGCGCGTCGCACTGTTTTGTGCAGTTTGTCACTCCTGCTAAATTGCGCGTCGCACTATTTTTTGCAGTTTATCACTCGCGCTATTTTGCGCGTCGCACTGTTTTGTGCAGTTCACACTGGCGTTATTTTACGCGTCGCACTGTTTTTTACAGTTTATCACTCGCGCTATTTTGAGCGTCGCACTGTTTTGTGCAGTTTGTCACTCGCGCTATTTTGTGCGTGACACTGTTTTGTGCAGTTCATCACTCGCGCTATTTTGCGCGTCGCACTGTTTTGTGCAGTTTATAACTCGCGCTATTTTGCGCGTCGCACTGTTTTCTGCAGTTTACCACGCGCGCTATTTTGCACGTCGAACTGTTTTGTGCAGTTTACCACTCGCGCTATTTTGCGCGTCGCACTGTTTTGTGCAGTTTATCACTCGCGCTATTTTGCGGGTCACACTTTTTGTGCAGTTCATCACTCGCGCTATGTTGCGCGTCGCACTGTTTTGTGCCGTTGACACTCGCGTTATATTGCGCGTCGCACTGTTTTGTACAGTTTATCACTCGCGCTATTTTGCGGGTCACACTTTTTGTGTAGTTTATCACACGCGCGGTTTTGCGCGTCGCACAGTTTTGTGCAGTTTATCACTCGCGCTATTTTGCGCGTCGCACTGTTTTGTGCAGTTCACACTGGCGCTATTTTGTACGTCGCATTGTTTTGTGCAGTTTATCACTCGCGCTATGTTGCGCGTCGCGCTGTTTTGTGCAGTTCACACTCGCGCTATCTTGCGCGTCGCACTGTTTTGTGCAGTTTATCACTCGTGCTATTTTGCGCGTCGCACTGTTTTGTGCAGTTTGTCACTCCTGCTATATTGCGCGTCACACTATTTTTTGCAGTTTATCACTCGCGCTATTTTGCGCGTCGCACTATTTTGTGCAGTTCACACTGGTGTTATTTCGCGCGTCGCACTGTTTTTTACAGTATATCACTCGCGCTATTTTGAGCGTCGCACTGTTTCGTGCAGTTTGTCAGTCGCGCTATTTTGTGCGTGACACTGTTTTGTGCAGTTCATCACTGGCGCTATTTTGCGCATCGCACTGTTTTGTGCAGTTTATCACTCGCGCTATTTTGCGCGTCGCACTGTTTTTTGCAGTTTATCACTCGCGCTATTTTGCACGTCGTACTGTTTTGTGCAGTTCACACTCGCGCTATTTTGCACGTCGCACTGTTTTGTACAGTTTACCACTCGTGCTATTTTGCGCGTCGCACTGTTTTGTGCTGTTGACACTCGCGCTATTTTGCGCGTCGCACTGTTTTGTGCAGTTTATCACTCGCGCTATTTTGCGGGTCACACTTTTTCTGCAGTTTATCACACGCGCGGTTTTGCGCGTCGCACTGTTTTGTGCAGTTTATCACTCGCGCTATTTTGCGCGTCGCACAGTTTTGTGCAGTTCACACTGGCGCTATTTTGTACGTCGCACTGTTTTGTGCAGTTTATCACTCGCGCTATTTTGCGCGTCGCGCTGTTTTGTGCAGTTCACACTCGCGCTATCTTGCGCGTCGCACTGTTTTGTGCAGTTTACCACGCGCGCTATTTTGCCTGTCGCACGGTTTTGTGCAGTTGACACTCGCGCTATTTTGCGCGTCGCACTGTTTTGTGCAGTTTATCACTCGCGCTATTTTGCGCGTCGCACTGTTTTGTGCAGTTAACACTGGCGCTATTTTGTACGTCGCACTGTTTTGTGCAGTTTATCACCCGCGCTATGTTGCGCGTCGCGCGGTTTTGTGCAGTTCACACTCGCGCTATCTTGCGCGTCGCACTGTTTTGTGCAGTTTATCACTCGTGCTATTTTGCGCGTCGCACTGTTTTGTGCAGTTTGTCACTCCTGCTATATTGCGCGTCACACTATTTTTTGCAGTTTATCACTCGCGCTATTTTGCGCGTCGCACTGTTTTGTGCAGTTCGCACTGGCGTTATTTTGCGCGTCGCACTGTTTTTTACAGTTTATCACTCGCGCTGTTTTGAGCGTCGCACTGTTACCTGCAGTTTGTCACTCGCGCTATTTTGTGCGTGACACTGTTTTGTGCAGTTCATCACTCGCGCTATTTTGCGCATCGCACTGTTTTGTGCAGTTTATCACTTGCGCTATTTTGCGCGTCGCAGTGTTTTTTGCAGTTTATCACTCGCGCTATTTTGCACGTCGTACTGTTTTGTGCAGGTCACACTCGCGCTATTTTGCACGTCGCACTGTTTTGTACAGTTTACCACTCGCGCTATTTTGCGCGTCGCACTGTTTTGTGCAGTTGACACTCGCGCTATTTTGAGCGTCGCACTGTTTTGTGCAGTTCGCACTAGCGCTATTTTGTACGTCGCACTGTTTTGGGCAGTTTATCACTCGCGCTATTTTGCGCGTCGCGCTGTTTTGTGCAATTCACACTCGCGCTATCTTCCGTGTCGCACTGTTTTGTGCAGTTTACCACGCGCGCTATTTTGCTCGTCGCACGGTTTTGTGCAGTTGACACTCGCGCTATTGTGCGCGTCGCACTGTTTTGTGCCGTTTATCACTCGCTGTATTTTGCGCGTCGCACTGTTTTGTGCAGTTTATCACTCGCGCTATTTTGCGCGTCGCACTGTTTTGTGCAGTTTATCACTCGCGCTATTTTGCGCGTCGCACGGTTTTGTGCAGTTCACACTCCTGCTATTTTGCGCGTCGAACTCTTTTCTGCAGTTTATCACTCACGCTATTTTGTGCGTCACACTGTTTTGTGCAGTTGACACTCGCGCTATTTTGCGCGTCGCACTGTTTTGTGTAGTTTATCACTCGCTATTTTGCGCGTCGCACTATTTTGTGCAGTTCACACTGGCGCTATTTTGTACGTCGCACTGTTTTGTGCAGTTTATCACTCGCGCTATTTTGCGCGTCGCGCTGTTTTGTGCAGTTCACACTCGCGCTATCTTGCGCGTCGCACTGTTTTGTGCAGTTTACCACGCGCGCTATTTTGCACGTCGCACTGTTTTGTGCAGTTGACACTCGCGCTATTTTGCGCGTCGCACTGTTTTGTGCAGTTTATCACTCGCGCTATTTTGCGCGTCGCACTGTTTTGTGCAGTTTATCACTCGCGCTGTTTTGCGCGTCGCACGGTTTTGTGCAGTTCACATTCCTGCTATTTTGCGCGTCGAACTCTTTTGTGCAGTTTATCACTCACGCTATTTTGCGCGTCACACTGTTTTGTGCAGTTGACCCTCGCGCTATTTTGCGCGTCGCACTATTTTGTGCAGTTTATCACTCGCGCTATGTTGCGCGTCGTGCTGTTTTGTGCAGTTCACACTCGCGCTATTTTGAGCGTCGCACTGTTTCGTGCAGTTTATCACTCGTGCTATTTTGCGCGTCGCACTGTTTTGTGCAGTTTGTCACTCCTGCTATATTGCGCGTCACACTATTTTTTGCAGTTTATCACTCGCGCTATTTTGCGCGTCGCACTATTTTGTGCAGTTCACACTGGCGTTATTTTGCGCGTCGCACTGTTTTTAACAGTATATCACTTCCGCTATTTTGAGCGTCGCACTGTTTCGTGCAGTTTGTCACTCGCGCTATTTTGTGCGTGACACTGTTTTGTGCAGTTTATCACTCGCGCTATTTTGCGCGTCGCACTGTTTTTTGCAGTTTATCACTCGCGCTATTTTGCACGTCGTACTGTTTTGTGCAGTTCACACTCGCGCTATTTTGCACGTCGCACTGTTTTATACAGTTTACCACTCGCGCTATTTTGCGCGTCGCACTGTTTTGTGCTGTTGACACTCGCGCTATTTTGCGCGTCGCACTGTTTTGTGCAGTTTATCACTCGCGCTATTTTGCGGGTCACACTTTTTCGGCAGTTTATCACTCGCGCGGTTTTGCGCGTCGTACTGCTTTGTGCAGTTTATCACTCGCGCTATTTTGCGCGTCGCACTGTTTTGTGCAGTTCACACTGGCGCTATTTTGTACGTCGCACTGTTTTGTGCAGTTTATCACTCGCGCTATTTTGCGCGTCGCGCTGTTTTGTGCAGTTCACACTCGCGCTATCCTGCGCGTCGCACTGTTTTGTGCAGTTTGCCACGCGCGCTATTTTGCTCGTCGCACGGTTTTGTGCAGTTGACACTCGCGCTATTTTGCGCATCACACTGTTTTGTGCTGTTTATCACTCGCTCTATTTTGCGCGTCGCACTGTTTTGTGCAGTTTATCACTCGCGCTATTTTGCGCGTCGCACTGTTTTGTGCAGTTTATCACTCGCGCTATTTTGCGCGTCGCACTGTTTTGTGCAGTTTATCACTCGCGCTATTTTGCGCGTCGCACGGTTTTGTGCAGTTCACACTCCTGCTATTTTGCGCGTCGAACTCTTTTCTGCAGTTTATCACTCACGCTATTTTGCGCGTCACACTGTTTTGTTGAGTTGACACTCGCGCTATTTTGCGCGTCGCACTGTTTTGTGCAGTTTATCACTCGCGCTATTTTGCGTGTCGCACTGTTTTGTGCAGTTCACACTGGCGCTATTTTGTACGTCGCACTGTTTTGTGCAGTTCACACTGGCGCTATCTTGCGCGTCGCACTGTTTTGTGCAGTTTACCACGCGCGCTATTTTGCTCGTCGCACTGTTTTGTGCAGTTAACACTCGCGCTATTTTGCTCGTCGCACTGTTTTGTGCAGTTTATCACTCGCGCTATTTTGCGCGTCGCACTGTTTTGTGCAGTTTATCACTCGCGCTATTTTGCGCGTCGCACTGTTTTGTGCAGTTCACACTGGCGCTATTTTGTACGTCGCACTGTTTTGTGCAGTTTATCACTCGCGCTATGTTGCGCGTCGCGCTGTTTTGTGCAGTTCACACTCGCGCTATCTTGCGCGTCGCATTGTTTTCGGCAGTTGATCACTCGTGCTATTTTGCGCGTCGCACTGTTTTGTGCAGTTTGTCACTCCTGCTATATTGCGCGTCACACTATTTTTTGCAGTTTATCACACGCGCTATTTTGCGCGTCGCAATGTTTTGTGCAGTTCACACTGGAGTTATTTTGCGCGTCGCACTGTTTTTTACAGTTTATCACTCGCGCTGTTTTGATCGTCGCACTGTTTCGTGCAGTTTGTCACTCGCCCTATTTTGTGCGTGACACTGTTTTGTGCAGTTCATCACTCGCGCTATTTTGCGCATCGCACTGTTTTGTGCAGTTTATCACTCGCGCTATTTTGCTCGTCGGACTGTTTTTTGCAGTTTATCACTCGCGCTATTTTGTACGTCGCACTGTTTTGTGCAGTTTATCACTCGCGCTATTTTGCGCGTCGCGCTGTTTCGTGCAGTTCACACTCGCGCTATCTTGCGCGTCGCACTGTTTTGTGCAGTTTACCACGCGCGCTATTTTGCTCGTCGCACGGTTTTGTGCAGTTGACACTCGCGCTATTTTGCGCGTCGCACTGTTTTGTGCAGTTTATCACTCGCGCTATTTTGCGCGTCGCACTGTTTTGTGCAGTTTATCACTCGCGCTATTTTGCGCGTCGCACTGTTTTGTGCAGTTTATCACTCGCGCTGTTTTGCGCGTCGCACGGTTTTGTGCAGTTCACACTCCTGCTATTTTGCGCGTCGAACTCTTTTGTGCAGTTTATCACTCACGGTATTTTGCGCGTCACACTGTTTTGTGCAGTTGACACTCGCGCTATTTTGCGCGTCGCACTATTTTTTGCAGTTTATCACTCGCGCTATGTTGCGCGTCGTGCTGTTTTGTGCAGTTCACACTCGCGCTATTTTGAGCGTCGCACTGTTTCGTGCAGTTTATCATTCGTGCTATTTTGCGCGTCGCACTGTTTTGTGCAGTTTGTCACTCCTGCTATATTGCGCGTCACACTATTTTTTGCAGTTTATCACTCGCGCTATTTTGCGCGTCGCACTATTTTGTACAGTTCACACTGGCGTTATTTTGCGCGTCGCACTGTTTTTTACAGTATATCACTTGCGCTATTTTGAGCGTCGCACTGTTTCGTGCAGTTTGTCACTCGCGCTATTTTGTGCGTGACACTGTTTTGTGCAGTTTATCACTCGCGCTATTTTGCGCGTCGCACTGTTTTTTGCAGTTTATCACTCGCGCTATTTTGCACGTCGTACTGTTTTGTGCAGTTCACACTCGCGCTATTTTGCACGTCGCACTGTTTTATACAGTTTACCACTCGCGCTATTTTGCGCGTCGCACTGTTTTGTGCTGTTGACACTCGCGCTATTTTGCGCGTCGCACTGTTTTGTGCAGTTTATCACTCGCGCTATTTTGCGGGTCACACTTTTTCTGCAGTTTATCACTCGCGCGGTTTTGCGTGTCGTACTGCTTTGTGCAGTTTATCACTCGCGCTATTTTGCGCGTCGCACTGTTTTGTGCAGTTCACACTGGCGCTATTTTGTACGTCGCACTGTTTTGTGCAGTTTATCACTCGCGCTATTTTGCGCGTCGCGCTGTTTTGTGCAGTTCACACTCGCGCTATCCTGCGCGTCGCACTGTTTTGTGCAGTTTGCCACGCGCGCTATTTTGCTCGTCGCACGGTTTTGTGCAGTTGACACTCGCGCTATTTTGCGCGTCACACTGTTTTGTGCTGTTTATCACTCGCTCTATTTTGCGCGTCGCACTGTTTTGTGCAGTTTATCACTCGCGCTATTTTGCGCGTCGCACTGTTTTGTGCAGTTTATCACTCGCGCTATTTTGCGCGTCGAACTGTTTTGTGCAGTTTATCACTCGCGCTATTTTGCGCGTTGCACGGTTTTGTGCAGTTCACACCCCTGCTATTTTGCGCGTCGAACTCTTTTCTGCAGTTTATCACTCACGCTATTTTGCGCGTCACACTGTTTTGTGCAGTTGACACTCGCGCTATTTTGCGCGTCGCACTGTTTTGTGCAGTTTATCACTCGCGCTATTTTGCGCGTCGCACTGTTTTGTGCAGTTCACACTGGCGCTATTTCGTACGTCGCACTGTTTTGTGCAGTTCACACTCGCGCTATCTTGCGCGTCGCACTGTTTTGTGCAGTTTACCACGCGCGCTATTTTCCTCGTCGCACTGTTTTGTGCAGTTAACACTCGCGCTATTTTGCGCGTCGCACTGTTTTGTGCAGTTTATCACTCGCGCTATTTTGCGCGTCGCACTGTTTTGTGCAGTTTATCACTCGCGCTATTTTGCGCGTCGCACTGTTTTGTGCAGTTCACACTGGCGCTATTTTGTACGTCGCACTGTTTTGTGTAGTTTATCACTCGCGCTATGTTGCGCGTCGCGCTGTTTTGTGCAGTTCACACTCGCGCTATCTTGCGCGTCGCACTGTTTTGGGCAGTTGATCACTCGTGCTATTTTGCGCGTCGCACTGTTTTGTGCAGTTTGTCACTCCTGCTATATTGCGCGTCACACTATTTTTTCCAGTTTATCACTAGCGCTATTTTGCGCGTCGCACTGTTTTGTGCAGTTCACACTGGCGTTATTTTGCGCGTCGCACTGTTTTTTACAGTTTATCACTCGCGCTGTTTTGATCGTCGCACTGTTTCGTGCAGTTTGTCACTCGCGCTATTTTGTGCGTGACACTGTTTTGTGCAGTTCATCACTCGCGCTATTTTGCGCATCACACTGTTTTGTGCAGTTTATCACTCGCGCTATTTTGCTCGTCGGACTGTTTTTTGCAGTTTATCACTCGCGCTATTTTGTACGTCGCACTGTTTTGTGCAGTTTATCACTCGCGCTATTTTGCGCGTCGCGCTGTTTCGTGCAGTTCACACTCGCGCTATCTTGCGCGTCGCACTGTTTTGTGCAGTTTACCACGCGCGCTATTTTGCTCGTCGCGCGGTTTTGTGCAGTTGACACTCGCGCTATTTTGCGCGTCGCCCTGTTTTGTGCAGTTTATCACTCGCGCTATTTTGCGCGTCGCACTGTTTTGTGCAGTTTATCACTCGCGCTATTTTGCGCGTCGCACTGTTTTGTGCAGTTTATCACTCGCGCTGTTTTGCGCGTCGCACGGTTTTGTGCAGTTCACACTCCTGCTATTTTGCGCGTCAAACTCTTTTGTGCAGTTTATCACTCACGCTATGTTGCGCGTCACACTGTTTTGTGCAGTTGACACTCGCGCTATTTTGCGCGTCGCACTGTTTTGTGCAGTTTATCACTCGCGCTATTTTGCGCGTCGCACTGTTTTGTGCATTTCACACTGGCGCTATTTTGTACGTCGCACTGTTGTGTGCAGGTTATCACTCGCGCTATTTTGCGCGTCGCGCTGTTTTGTGCAGTTCACACTCGCGCTATCTTGCGCGTCGCACTGTTTTGTGCAGTTTACCACGCGCGCTATTTTGCTCGTCGCACTATTTTGTGCAGTTGACACTCGCGCTATTTTGCGCGTCGCACTGTTTTGTGCAGTTTATCACTCGCGCTATTTTGCGCGTCGCACTGTTTTGTGCAGTTTATCACTCGCGCTATTTTGCGTGTCGCACTGTTTTGTGCAGTTTTTCACTCGCGCTATTTTGCGCGTCGCACGGTTTTGTGCAGTTCACACTCCTGCTATTTTGCGCGTCGAACTCTTTTGTGCAGTTTATCACTCCCGCTATTTTGCGCGTCACACTGTTTTGTGCAGTTGACACTCGCGCTATTTTGCGCGTCGCACTGTTTTGTGCAGTTTATCACTCGCGCTATTTTGCGCGTTGCACTGTTTTCTGCAGTTTACCACGCGCGCTATTTTGCACGTCGAACTGTTTTGTGCAGTTTACCACTCGCGCTATTTTGCGCGTCGCACTGTTTTGTGCAGTTTATCACTCGCGCTATTTTGCGGGTCCCACGTTTTGTGCAGTTTATCACTCGCGCTATTTTGTGCGTCGCACTGTTTTGTGCAGTTGACACTCGCGCTATTTTGCGCGTCGCACTATTTTGTGCAGTTTATCACTCGCGCTATTTTGCGGGTCACACTTTTTGTGCAGTTTATCACACGCGCGGTTTTGCGCGTCGCACTGTTTTGTGCAGTTTATCACTCGCGCTATTTTGCGCGTCGCACTGTTTTGTGCAGTTCACACTGGCGCTATTTTGTACGTCGCATTGTTTTGTGCAGTTCACACTGGCGCTATTTTGTACGTCGCACGGTTTTGTGCAGTTTATCACTCGCGCTATGTTGCGCGTCGCGCTGTTTTGTGCAGTTCACACTCGCGCTATCTTGCGCGTCGCACTGTTTTGTGCAGTTTATCACTCGTGCTATTTTGCGCGTCGCACTGTTTTGTGCAGTTTGTCACTCCTGCTATATTGCGCGTCACACTATTTTTTGCAGTTTATCACTCGCGCTATTTTGCGCGTCGCACTGTTTTGTGCAGTTCACACTGGCGTTATTTTGCGCGTCGCACTGTTTTTTACAGTTTATCACTCGCGCTATTTTGAGCGTCGCACTGTTTCGTGCAGTTTGTCACTCGCGCTATTTTGTGCGTGACACTGTTTTGTGCAGTTCATCACTCGCGCTATTTTGCGCATCGCACTGTTTTGTGCAGTTTATCACTCGCGCTATTTTGCGCGTCGCACTATTTTTTGCAGTTTATCACTCGCGCTATTTTGCACGTCGTACTGTTTTGTGCAGTTCACACACGCGCTTTTTTGCACGTCGCACTATTTTGTACAGTTTACCACTCGCGCTATTTTGCGCGTCGCACTGTTTTGTGCCGTTGACACTCGCGCTATTTTGCGCGTCGCACTGTTTTGTGCAGTTTATCACTCGCGCTATTTTGCGCGTCGCACTGTTTTGTGCAGTTCACGCTGGCGTTATTTTGTACGTCGCACTGTTTTGTGCAGTTTATCACTCGCCATATTTTGCGCGTCGCGCTGTTTTGTGCAGTTCACACTCGCGCTATCTTGCGCGTCGCACTGTTTTGTGCAGTTTACCACGCGCGCTATTTTGCTCGTCGCACGGTTTTGTGCAGTTGACACTCGCGCTATTTTGCGCGTCGCACTGTTTTGTGCTGTTTATCACTCGCGCTATTTTGCGCGTCGCACTGTTTTGTGCAGTTTATCACTCGCGCTATTTTGCGCGTCGCACTGTTTTGTGCAGTTTATCACTCGCGCTATTTTGCGCGTCACACGGTTTTGTGAAGTTCACACTCCTGCTATTTTGCGCGTCGAACTCTTTTGTGCAGTTTATCACTCATGCTATTTTGCGCGTGACACTGTTTTGTGCAGTTGACACTCGCGCTATTTTGCGCGTCGCACTGTTTTGTGCAGTTTATCACTCGCGCTATTTTGCGCGTTGCACTGTTTTGTGCAGTTCACACTGGCGCTATTTTGTACGTCGCACTGTTTTGTGCAGTTTATCACTCGCGCTATTTTGCGCGTCGCGCTGTTTTGTGCAGTTCACACTCGCGCTATCTTGCGCGTCGCACTGTTTTGTGCAGTTTACCACACGCGCTATTTTGTTCGTCGCACTGTTTTGTGCAGTTGACACTCGCGCTATTTTGCGCGTCGCACTGTTTTGTGCAGTTTATCACTCGCGCTATTTTGCACGTCGAACTGTTTTGTGCAGTTTACCACGCGCGCTATTTTGCACGTCGAACTGTTTTGTGCAGTTTGCCACTCGCGCTATTTTGCGCGTCGCACTGTTTTGTGCAGTTTATCACTCGCGCTATTTTGCGGGTCACACTTTTTGTGCAGTTTATCACTCGCGCTATGTTGCGCGTCGCACTGTTTTGTGCCGTTGACACTCGCGCTATTTTGCGCGTCGCACTGTTTTGTGCAGTTTATCACTCGCGCTATTTTGCGTGTCGCACTGTTTTGTGCAGTTTATCACTCGCGCTATTTTGCGCGTCGCACGGTTTTGTGCAGTTCACACTCCTGCTATTTTGCGCGTCGAACTCTTTTGTGCAGTTTATCACTCCCGCTATTTTGCGCGTCACACTGTTTTGTGCAGTTGACAGTCGCGCTATTTTGCGCGTCGCACTGTTTTGTGCAGTTTATCACTCGCGCTATTTTGCGCGTCGCACTGTTTTGTGCAGTTCACACTGGCGCTATTTTGTACGTCGCACTGTTTTGTGCAGTTTATCACTCGCGCTATTTTGCGCGTCGCACTGCTTTCTGCTGTTTACACTCGTGCTATTTTGCGTGTCGCACTGTTTTGTGCAGTTTATCAATTGCGCTATTTTGCGCGTCGCACTGTTTTGTGTAGTTCACACCCCCGCTATTTTGCGCGTCGCACTCTTTTGTGCAGTTTATCACTCGCGCTATTTTGCGCGTCGCACTGCTTTGTGCATTTTACACTCGCGCTATTTTGCGCGTCGCACTATTTTGTGCAGTTTGTCACTCCTGCTAAATTGCGCGTCGCACTATTTTTTGCAGTTTGTCACTCGCGCTATTTTGCGCGTCGCACTGTTTTGTGCAGTTCACACTGGCGTTATTTTACGCGTCGCACTGTTTTTTACAGTTTATCACTCGCGCTATTTTGAGCGTCGCACTGTTTTGTGCAGTTTGTCACTCGCGCTATTTTGTGCGTGACACTGTTTTGTGCAGTTCATCACTCGCGCTATTTTGCGCGTCGCACTCTTTTGTGCAGTTTATCACTCGCGCTATTTTGCGCGTCGCACTGCTTTGTGCATTTTACACTCGCGATATTTTGCGCGTCGCACTGTTTTGTGTAGTTTACCACTCGCGCTATTTTGCGCGTCGCACTGTTTTGTGCAGTTTGTCACTCCTGCTATATTGCGCGTCGCACTATTTTTTGCAGTTTATCACTCGCGCTATTTTGCGCGTCGCACTGTTTTGTGCAGTTCACACTGGCGTTATTTTGCGCGTCGCACTGTTTTTTACAGTTTATCACTCGCGCTATTTTGAGCGTCGCACTGTTTTGTACTGTTTGTCACTCGCGCTATTTTGTGCGTGACACTGTTTTGTGCAGTTCATCACTCGCGCTATTTTGCGCGTCCCACTGTTTTGTGCAGTTGACACTCCCGCTATTTTGCGCGTCGCACTGTTTTGTGCAGTTTATCACTCGGGCTATTTTGCCCGTCGCACTGTTTTCTACAGTTCACACTCCCGCTATTTTGCGCGTCGCCCTCTTTTGTGCAGTTTATCACTCGCGCTATTTTGCGCGTCGCACTGTTTTGTGCAGTTTATCACTCGCGCTATTTTGCGCGTCGCACGGTTTTGTGCAGTTCACACTCCTGCTATTTTGCGTGTCGAACTCTTTTGTGCAGTTTATCACTCACGCTATTTTGCGCGTCACACTGTTTTGTGCAGTTGACACTCGCGCTATTTTGCGCGTCGCACTGTTTTGTGCAGTTTATCACTCGCGCTATTTTGCGCGTCGCACTGTTTTGTGCAGTTCACACTGGCGCTATTTTGTACGTCGCACTGTTTTGTGCAGTTTATCACTCGCGCTATTTTGCGCGTCGCGCTGTTTTGTGCAGTTCACACTCGCGCTATCTTGCGCGTCGCACTGTTTTGTGCAGTTTACCACGCGCGCTATTTTGCTCGTCGCACTGTTTTGTGCAGTTGACACTCGCACTGTTTTGTGCAGTTTACCACGCGCGCTATTTTGCTCGTCGCACTGTTTTGTGCAGTTTATCACTCGCGCTATTTTGCAAGTCGCACTGTTTTGTGCAGTTTATCACTCGCGCTATTTTGCGTGTCGCACTGTTTTGTGCAGTTTATCACTCGCGCTATTTTGCGCGTCGCACGGTTTTGTGCAGTTCACACTCCTGCTATTTTGCGCGTCGAACTCTTTTGTGCAGTTTATCACTCCCGCTATTTTGCGCGTCACACTGTTTTGTGCAGTTGACACTCGCTCTATTTTGCGCGTCGCACTGTTTTGTGCAGTTTATCACTCGCGCTATTTTGCGCGCCGCACTGTTTTCTGCAGTTTACCACGCGCTCTATTTTGCACGTCGAACTGTTTTGTGCAGTTTACCACTCGCGCTATTTTGCGCGTCGCACTGTTTTGTGCAGTTTATCACTCGCGCTATTTTGCGGGTCACACTTTTTTTGCAGTTTATCACTCGCGCTATTTTGCGTGTCGCACTGTTTTGTGCAGTTGACACTCGCGCTATATTGCGCGTCGCACTGTTTTGTGCAGTTTGTCACTCGCGCTATTTTGCGGGTCACACTTTTTGTGCAGTTTATCACACGCGCGGTTTTGCGCGTCGCACTGTTTTGTGCAGTTTATCACTCCCGCTATTTTGCGCGTCGCACTGTTTTATGCAGTTCACACTGGCGCTATTTTGTACGTCGCACTGTTTTGTGCAGTTTATCACTCGCGCTATTTTGCGCGTCGCGCTGTTTTGTGCAGTTCACACTCGCGCTATCTTGCGCGTCGCACTGTTTTGTGCAGTTTACCACGCACGCTATTTTGCTCGTCGCACTGTTTTGTGCAGTTGACACTCGCGCTATTTTGCGCGTCGCACTGTTTTGTGCAGTTTATCACTCGCGCTATTTTGCGCGTCGCACTGTTTTGTGCAGTTTATCACTCGCGCTATTTTGCGTGTCGCACTGTTTTGTGCAGTTTATCACTCGCGCTATTTTGCGCGTCGCACGGTTTTGTGCAGTTCACACTCCTGCTATTTTGCGCGTGGAACTCTTTTGTGCAGTTTATCACTCCTGCTATTTTGCGCGTCACACTGTTTTGTGCAGTTGACACTCGCGCTATTTTGCGCGTCGCACTGTTTTGTGCAGTTTATCACTCGCGCTATTTTGCGCGTCGCACTGTTTTCTACAGTTCACACTCCCGCTATTTTGCTCGTCGCCCTCTTTTGTGCAGTTTATCACTCGCGCTATTTTGCGCGTCGCACTGCTTTGTGCTGTTTGCACTCGTGCTATTTTGCGTGTTGCACTGTTTTGTGCAGTTTATCAATTGCGCTATTTTGCGCGTCGCACTGTTTTGTGTAGTTCACACCCCCGCTATTTTGCGCGTCGCGCTATTTTGCACGTCGCACTGCTCTGTGCATTTTACACTCGCGCTATTTTGCGCGTCGCACTGTTTTGTGCAGTTTATCACTCGTGCTATTTTGCGCGTCGCACTGTTTTGTGCAGTTTGTCACTCCTGCTATATTGCGCGTCGCACTATTTTTTGCAGTTTATCACTCGCGCTATTTTGCGCGTCGCACTGTTTTGTGCAGTTCACACTGGCGTTATTTTGCGCGTCGCACTGTTTTTTACAGTTTATCACTCGCGCTATTTTGAGCGTCGCACTGTTTCGTGCAATTTGTCACTCGCGCTATTTTGTGCGTGACACTGTTTTGTGCAGTTCATCACTCGCGCTATTTTGCGCACCGCACTGCTTTGTGCAGTTTATCACTCGCGCTATTTTGCACGTCGTACTGTTTTGTGCAGTTCACACTCGCGCTATTTTGCACGTCGCACTGTTTTGTGCAGTTTACCACTCGCGCTATTTTGCGCGTCGCACTGTTTTGTGCAGTAGACACTCGCGCTATTTTGCGCGTCGTACTGTTTTGTGCAGTTTATCACTCGCGCTATTTTAAGGGACACACTTTTTCTGTAGTTTATCACACGCGCGGTTTTGCGCGTCGCACTGTTTTGTGCAGTTTATCACTCGCGCTATTTTGCGCGTCGCATTGTTTTGTGCAGTTCACACTGGCGCTATTTTGTACGTCGCACTGTTTTGTGCAGTTTATCACTCGCGCTATTTTGCGCGTCGCCCTGTTTTGTGCAGTTCACACTCGCGCTATCTTGCGCGTCGCACTGTTTTGTGTAGTTTACCACGCGCGCTATTTTGCTCGTCGCACGGTTTTGTGCAGTTGACACTCGCGCTATTTTGCGCGTCGGACTGTTTTGGGCTGTTTATCACTCCCTCTATTTTGCGCGTCGCACTGTTTTGTGCAGTTTATCACTCGCGCTATTTTGCGCGTCGCACTGTTTTGTGCAGTTTATCACTCGCGTTATTTTGCGCGTCGCACTGTTTTGTGCAGTTTATCACTCGCGCTATTTTGTGCGCCGTACGGTTTTGTGCAGTTCACACTCCTGCTATTTTGCGCGTCGAACTCTTTTGTGCAGTTTATCACTCACGCTATTTTGCGCGTCACACTGTTTTGTGCAGTTGACACTCGCGCTATTTTGCGCGTCGCACTGTTTTGTGCAGTTTATCACTGGCGCTATTTTGCGCGTCGCACTGTTTTCTACAGTTCACACTCCCACTATTTTGCGCGTCGCCCTCTTTTGCACGTCGCAATGCTTTGTGTTGTTTACACTCGTGCTATTTTGCGTGTCGCACTGTTTTGTGCAGTTTATCAATTGCGCTATTTTGCGCGTCGCACTGTTTTGTGTAGTTCACACCCCCGCTATTTTGTGCGTCGCACACTTTTGTGCAATTTATCACTCGCGCTATTTTGCGCGTCGCACTGCTTTGTGCATTTTACACTCGCGCTATTTTGCGCGTCGCACTGTTTTGTGCAGTTTATCACTCATGCTATTTTGCGCGTCGCACTGTTTTGTGCAGTTTGTCACTCCTGCTATATTGCGCGTCGCACTATTATTTGCAGTTTATCACTCGCGCTATTTTGCGCGTCGCACTGTTTTGTGCAGTTCACACTGGCGTTATTTTGCGCGTCGCACTGTTTTTTACTGTTTATCACTCGCGCTATTTTGAGCGTCGCACTGTTTTGTGCAGTTTGTCACTCGCGCTATTTTGTGCGTGACACTGTTTTGTGCAGTTCATCACTCGCGCTATTTTGCGCGTCGCACTGTTTTGTGCAGTTTATCACTCGCGCTATTTTGCGTGTCGCACTGTTTTGTGCAGTTGACACTCGCGCTATTTTGCGCGTCGCACTGTTTTGTGCAGTTTATCACTCGCGCTATTTTGCGGGTCACACTTTTTGTGCAGTTTATCACACGCGCGGTTTTGCGCGTCGCACTGTTTTGTGTAGTTTATCACTCGGGCTATTTTGCGCGTCGCACTGTTTTGTGCAGTTCACACTGGCGCTATTTTGTACGTCGCACTGTTTTGTGCAGTTTATCACTCGCGCTATTTTGCGCGTTGCACTGTTTTGTGCAGTTCACACTCGCGCTATCTTGCGCGTCGCACTGTTTTGTGCAGTTTACCACGCGTGCCATTTTGCTCGTCGCACTGTTTTGTGCAGTTTATCACTCGCGCTATTTTGCGCGTCGCACTGTTTTGTGCAGTTTACCACGCGCGCTATTTTGCGCGTCGCACTGTTTTGTGCAGTTTATCACTCGCGCTATTTTGCGCGTCGCACTGTTTTGTGCAGTTTATCACTCATCCTATTTTGCGTGTCGCACTGTTTTGTGCAGTTTATCACTCGCGCTATTTTGCGCGTCGCACGGTTTTGTGCAGTTCACACTCCTGCTATTTTGCGCGTCGAACTCTTTTGTGCAGTTTATCACTCACGCTATTTTGCGCGTCACACTGTTTTGTGCAGTTGACACTCGCGCTATTTTGCGCGTCGCACTGTTTTGTGCAGTTTATCACTGGCGCTATTTTGCGCGTCGCACTGCTTTGTGCTGTTTACACTCGTGCTATTTTGCGTGTCGCACTGTTTTGTGCAGTTTATCAATTGCGCTATTTTGCGCGTCGCACTGTTTTGTGTAGTTCACACCCCCGCTATTTTGCGCGTCGCACTCTTTTGTGCAGTTTATCACTCGCGCTATTTTGCGCGTCGCACTGCTTTGTGCATTTTACACTCGCGCTATTTTGCGCGTCGCACTGTTTTGTGCAGTTTATCACTCGTGCTATTTTGCGCGTCGCACTGTTTTGTGCAGTTCACACTGGCGCTATTTTGTACGTCGCACTGTTTTGTGCAGTTTATCACTCGCGCTATTTTGCGTGTCGCACTGTTTTGTGCAGTTGACACTCGTGCTATTTTGCGCGTCGCACTGTTTTGTGCAGTTTATCACTCGCGCTATTTTGCGTGTCGCACTGTTTTGTGCAGTTTATCACTCGCGCTATTTTGCGCGTCGCACGGTTTTGTGCAGTTCACACTCCTGCTATTTTGCGCGTGGAACTCTTTTGTGCAGTTTATCACTCCTGCTATTTTGCGCGTCACACTGTTTTGTGCAGTTGACACTCGCGCTATTTTGCGCGTCGCACTGTTTTGTGCAGTTTATCACTCGCGCTATTTTGCGCGTCGCACTGTTTTCTACAGTTCACACTCCCGCTATTTTGCTCGTCGCCCTCTTTTGTGCAGTTTATCACTCGCGCTATTTTGCGCGTCGCACTGCTTTGTGCTGTTTGCACTCGTGCTATTTTGCGTGTTGCACTGTTTTGTGCAGTTTATCAATTGCGCTATTTTGCGCGTCGCACTGTTTTGTGTAGTTCACACCCCCGCTATTTTGCTCGTCGCACTCTTTTGCGTAGTTTATCACTCGCGCTATTTTGCACGTCGCACTGCTTTGTGCATTTTACACTCGCGCTATTTTGCGCGTCGCACTGTTTTGTGCAGTTTATCACTCGTGCTATTTTGCGCGTCGCACTGTTTTGTGCAGTTTGTCACTCCTGCTATATTGCGCGTCGCACTATTTTTTGCAGTTTATCACTCGCGCTATTTTGCGCGTCGCACTGTTTTGTGCAGTTCACACTGGCGTTATTTTGCGCGTCGCACTGTTTTTTACAGTTTATCACTCGCGCTATTTTGAGCGTCGCACTGTTTCGTGCAATTTGTCACTCGCGCTATTTTGTGCGTGACACTGTTTTGTGCAGTTCATCACTCGCGCTATTTTGCGCACCGCACTGCTTTGTGCAGTTTATCACTCGCGCTATTTTGCACGTCGTACTGTTTTGTGCAGTTCACACTCGCGCTATTTTGCACGTCGCACTGTTTTGTGCAGTTTACCACTCGCGCTATTTTGCGCGTCGCACTGTTTTGTGCAGTTGACACTCGCGCTATTTTGCGCGTCGTACTGTTTTGTGCAGTTTATCACTCGCGCTATTTTAAGGCACACACTTTTTCTGTAGTTTATCACACGCGCGGTTTTGCGCGTCGCACTGTTTTGTGCAGTTTATCACTCGCGCTATTTTGCGCGTCGCATTGTTTTGTGCAGTTCACACTGGCGCTATTTTGTACGTCGCACTGTTTTGTGTAGTTTATCACTCGCGCTATTTTGCGCGTCGCCCTGTTTTGTGCAGTTCACACTCGCGCTATCTTGCGCGTCGCACTGTTTTGTGTAGTTTACCACGCGCGCTATTTTGCTCGTCGCACGGTTTTGTGCAGTTGACACTCGCGCTATTTTGCGCGTCGGACTGTTTTGGGCTGTTTATCACTCCCTCTATTTTGCGCGTCGCACTGTTTTGTGCAGTTTATCACTCGCGCTATTTTGCGCGTCGCACTGTTTTGTGCAGTTTATCACTCGCGTTATTTTGCGCGTCGCACTGTTTTGTGCAGTTTATCACTCGCGCTATTTTGTGCGCCGTACGGTTTTGTGCAGTTCACACTCCTGCTATTTTGCGCGTCGAACTCTTTTGTGCAGTTTATCACTCACGCTATTTTGCGCGTCACACTGTTTTGTGCAGTTGACACTCGCATTATTTTGCGCGTCGCACTGTTTTGTGCAGTTTATCACTGGCGCTATTTTGCGCGTCGCACTGTTTTCTACAGTTCACACTCCCACTATTTTGCGCGTCGCCCTCTTTTGCGCGTCGCAATGCTTTGTGTTGTTTACACTCGTGCTATTTTGCGTGTCGCACTGTTTTGTGCAGTTTATCAATTGCGCTATTTTGCGCGTCGCACTGTTTTGTGTAGTTCACACCCCCGCTATTTTGTGCGTCGCACACTTTTGTGCAATTTATCACTCGCGCTATTTTGCGCGTCGCACTGCTTTGTGCATTTTACACTCGCGCTATTTTGCGCGTCGCACTGTTTTGTGCAGTTTATCACTCATGCTATTTTGCGCGTCGCACTGTTTTGTGCAGTTTGTCACTCCTGCTACATTGCGCGTCGCACTATTATTTGCAGTTTATCACTCGCGCTATTTTGCGCGTCGCACTGTTTTGTGCAGTTCACACTGGCGTTATTTTGCGCGTCGCACTGTTTTTTACTGTTTATCACTCGCGCTATTTTGAGCGCCGCACTGTTTTGTGCAGTTTGTCACTCGCGCTATTTTGTGCGTGACACTGTTTTGTGCAGTTCATCACTCGCGCTATTTTGCGCGTCGCACTGTTTTGTGCAGTTTATCACTCGCGCTATTTTGCGTGTCGCACTGTTTTGTGCAGTTGACACTCGCGCTATTTTGCGCGTCGCACTGTTTTGTGCAGTTTATCACTCGCGCTATTTTGCGGGTCACACTTTTTGTGCAGTTTATCACACGCGCGGTTTTGCGCGTCGCACTGTTTTGTGTAGTTTATCACTCGGGCTATTTTGCGCGTCGCACTGTTTTGTGCAGTTCACACTGGCGCTATTTTGTACGTCGCACTGTTTTGTGCAGTTTATCACTCGCGCTATTTTGCGCGTTGCACTGTTTTGTGCAGTTCACACTCGCGCTATCTTGCGCGTCGCACTGTTTTGTGCAGTTTACCACGCGTGCTATTTTGCTCGTCGCACTGTTTTGTGCAGTTTATCACTCGCGCTATTTTGCGCGTCGCACTGTTTTGTGCAGTTTACCACGCGCGCTATTTTGCGCGTCGCACTGTTTTGTGCAGTTTATCACTCGCGCTATTTTGCGCGTCGCACTGTTTTGTGCAGTTTATCACTCATCCTATTTTGCGTGTCGCACTGTTTTGTGCAGTTTATCACTCGCGCTATTTTGCGCGTCGCACGGTTTTGTGCAGTTCACACTCCTGCTATTTTGCGCGTCGAACTCTTTTGTGCAGTTTATCACTCACGCTATTTTGCGCGTCACACTGTTTTGTGCAGTTGACACTCGCGCTATTTTGCGCGTCGCACTGTTTTGTGCAGTTTATCACTGGCGCTATTTTGCGCGTCGCACTGCTTTGTGCTGTTTACACTCGTGCTATTTTGCGTGTCGCACTGTGTTGTGCAGTTTATCAATTGCGCTATTTTGCGCGTCGCACTGTTTTGTGTAGTTCACACCCCCGCTATTTTGCGCGTCGCACTCTTTTGTGCAGTTTATCACTCGCGCTATTTTGCGCGTCGCACTGCTTTGTGCATTTTACACTCGCGCTATTTTGCGCGTCGCACTGTTTTGTGCAGTTTATCACTCGTGCTATTTTGCGCGTCGCACTGTTTTGTGCAGTTCACACTGGCGCTATTTTGTACGTCGCACTGTTTTGTGCAGTTTATCACTCGCGCTATTTTGCGTGTCGCACTGTTTTGTGCAGTTGACACTCGTGCTATTTTGCGCGTCGCACTGTTTTGTGCAGTTTATCACTCGCGCTATTTTGCGCGTCGCACTGTTTTCTACCGTTCACACTCCCACTATTTTGTACGTCGCCCTCTTTTGTGCAGTTTATCACTCGCGCTATTTTACGCGTCGCACTGCTTTGTGCTGTTTACACTCGTGCTATTTTGCGTGTCGCACTGTTTTGTGCAGTTTATCAATTGCGCTATTTTGCGCGTCGCACTGTTTTGTGTAGTTCACACCCCCGCTATTTTGCGCGTCGCACTCTTTTGTGCAGTTTATCACTCACGCTATTTTGCGCGTCGCACAGCTTTGTGCATTTTACAGTCGCGCTATTTTGCGCGTCGCACTGTTTTGTGCAGTTTATCACTCGTGCTATTTTGCGCGTCGCACTGTTTTGTGCAGTTTGTCACTCCTGCCGTATTGCGCGTCGCACTATTATTTGCAGTTTATCATTCGCGGTATTTTGCGTGTCGCACTGTTTTGTGCAGTTCACACTGGCGTTATTTTGCGCGTCGCACTGTTTTTTACTGTTTATCACTCGCGCTATTTTGAGCGTCGCACTGTTTTGTGCAGTTTGTCACTCGCGCTATTTTGTGCGTGACACTGTTTTGTGCAGTTCATCACTCGCGCTATTTTGCGCGTCGCATTGTTTTGTGCAGTTTATCACTCGCGCTATTTTGCGCGTCGCACTGTTTTGTGCAGTTTACCACGCGCGCTATTTTGCACGTCGAACTGTTTTGTGCAGTTTACCACTCGCGCTATTTTGCGCGTCGCACTGTTTTGTGCAGTTTATCACTCGCGCTATTTTGCGGGTCACACTTTTTGTGCAGTTTATCACTCGCGCTATTTTGCGCGTCGCACTGTTTTGTGCAGTTGACACTCGCGCTATTTTGCGCGTCGCACTGTTTTGTGCAGTTTATCACTCGCGCTATTTTTCCTCGTCGCACTGTTTTCTACAGTTCACACTGCCGCTATTTTGCGCGTCGCCCTCTTTTGTGCAGTTTATCACTCGCGCTATTTTGCGCGTCGCACTGCTTTGTGCTGTTTACACTCGTACTATTTTGCGTGTCGCACTGTTTTGTGCAGTTTATCAATTGCGCTATTTTGCGCGTCGCACTGTTTTGTGTAGTTCACACCCCCGCTATTTTGCGCGTCGCACTCTTTTGTGCAGTTTATCACTCGCGCTATTTTGCGCGTCGCACTGCTTTGTGCATTTTACACTCGCGCTATTTTGCGCGTCGCACTGTTTTGTGCAGTTTATCACTCGTGCTATTTTGCGCGTCGCACTGTTTTGTGCAGTTTGTCACTCCTGCTATATTGCGCGTCGCACTTTTTTTGCAGTTTATCACTCGCGCTATTTTGCACGTCGCACTGTTTTGTGCAGTTCACACTGGCGTTATTTTGCGCGTCGCACTGTTTTTTACAGTTTATCACTCGCGCTATTTTGAGCGTCGCACTGTTTTGTGCAGTTTGTCACTCGCGCTATTTTGCGTGTGACACTGTTTTGTGCAGTTCATCACTAGCGCTATTTTGCGCGTCGCACTGTTTTTTGCAGTTTATCACCCTCGCTATTTTGCGCGTCGGACTGTTTTGTGCAGCTCGCACTCGCGCTATTTTGCACGTCGCACTGTTTTGTGCAGTTTACCACTCGCGCTATTTTGCACGTCGCACTATTTTGTGCACTTCACACTCGCGCTATCTTGCGCGTCGCACTGTTTTGTGCAGTTTACCACGCGCGCTATTTTGCTCGTCGCACTGTTTTGTGCAGTTGACACTCGCGCTATTTTGCGCGTCGCACTGTTTTGTGCAGTCTATCACTCGCGCTATTTTGCGCGTCGCACTGTTTTGTGCAGTTTATCACTCGCGCTATTTTGCGTGTCGCACTGTTTTGTGCAGTTTATCACTCGTGCTATTTTGCGCGTCGCACAGTTTTGTGCAGTTCACACTCCTGCTATTTTGCGCGTCGAACTCTTTTGTGCAGTTTATCACTCCCGCTATTTTGCGCGTCACACTATTTTTGTGCAGTTGACACTCGAGCTATTTTGCGCGTCGCACTGTTTTGTGCAGTTTATCACTCGCGCTATTTTGCGCGTCGCACTGTTTTCTACAGTTCACACTCCCGCTATTTTGCGCGTCGCCCTCTTTTGTGCAGTTTATCACTCGCGCTATTTTGCGCGTCGCACTGCTTTGTGCTGTTTACACTCGTGCTATTTTGCGTGTCGCACTGTTTTGTGCAGTTTATCAATTGCGCTATTTTACGCGTCGCACTGTTTTGTGTAGTTCACACCCCCGCTATTATGCGCGTCGCACTCTTTTGTGCAGTTTATCACTCGCGCTATTTTGCGCGTCGCACTGCTTTGTGCATTTTACACTCGCGCTATTTTGCGCGTCGCACTGTTTTGTGCAGTTTATCACTCGTGCTATTTTGCGCGTCACACTGTTTTGTGCAGTTTGTCACTCCTGCTATATTGCGCGTCGCACTATTTTTTGCAGTTTATCACTCACGCTATTTTGCGCGTCGCACTGTTTTGTGCAGTTCACACTGGCGTTCTTTTGCGCGTTGCACTGTTTTTTACAGTTCATCACTCGCGCTATTTTGAGCGTCGCACTGTTTTGTGCAGTTTGTCACTCGCGCTATTTTGTGCGTGACACTGTTTTGTGCAGTTCATCACTCGCGCTATTTTGCGCGTCGCACTGTTTTGTGCAGTTTATCGCTCGCGCTATTTTGCGCGTCGCACTGTCTTGTCCAGTTCACACTGGCGCTATTTTGTACGTCGCACTGTTTTGTGCAGTTTATCACTCGCGCTATTTTGCGCGTCGCGCTGTTTTGTGCAGTTCACACTCGCGCTATCTTGCGCGTCGCCCTGTTTTGTGCAGTTTACCACGGCTGCTATTTTGCTCGTCGCACTGTTTTGTGCAGTTGACACTCGCGCTATTTTGCGCGTCGCACAGTTTTGTGCAGTCTATCACTCGCGCTATTTTGCGCGTCGCACTGTTTTGTGCAGTTTATCACTCGCGCTATTTTGCGTGTCGCACTGTCTTGTGCAGTTTATCACTCGTGCTATTTTGCACGTCGCACGGTTTTGTGCAGTTCACACTCCTGCTATTTTGCGCGTCGAACTCTTTTGTGCAGTTTATCACTCTCGCTATTTTGCGCGTCACACTGTTTTGTGCAGTTGACACTCGCGCTATTTTGCGCGTCGCACTGTTTTGTGCAGTTTATCACTCGCGCTATTTTGCGCGTCGCACTGTTTTCTACAGTTCACACTCCCGCTATTTTGCGCGTCGCCCTCTTTTGTGCAGTTTATCACTCGCGCTATTTTGTGCGTCGCACTGCTTTGTGCTGTTTACACTCGTGCTATTTTGCGTGTCGCACTGTTTTGTGCAGTTTATCAATTGCGCTATTTTACGCGTCGCACTGTTTTGTGTAGTTCACAACCCCGCTATTATGCGCGTCGCACTCTTTTGTGCAGTTTATCACTCGCGCTATTTTGCGCGTCGCACTGCTTTGTGCATTTTACACTCGCGCTATTTTGCGCGTCGCACTGTTTTGTGCAGTTTATCACTCGTGCTATTTTGCGCGTCGCACTGTTTTGTGCAGTTTGTCACTCCTGCTATTTTGCGCGTCGCACTGTTTTGTGCAGTTCACACTGGCGTTCTTTTGCGCGTTGCACTGTTTTTTACAGTTCATCACTCGCGCTATTTTGAGCGTCGCACTGTTTTGTGCAGTTTGTCACTCGCGCTATTTTGTGCGTGACACTGTTTTGTGCAGTTCATCACTCGCGCTATTTTGCGCGTCGCACTGTTTTGTGCAGTTCACACTGGCGCTATTTTGTACGTCGCACTGTTTTGTGCAGTTTATCACTCGCGCTATTTTGCGCGTCGCGCTGTTTTGTGCAGTTCACACTCGCGCTATCTTGCGCGTCGCACTGTTTTGTGCAGTTTACCACGGGCGCTATTTTGCTCGTCGCACTGTTTTGTGCAGTTGACACTCGCGCTATTTTGCGCGTCGCACTCTTTTGTGCAGTTTATCACTCGCGCTATTTTGCGCGTCGCACTGCTTTGTGCATTTTACACTCGCGCTATTTTGCGCGTCGCACTGTTTTGTGCAGTTTATCACTCGTGCTATTTTGCGCGTCGCACTGTTTTGTGCAGTTTGTCACTCCTGCTATATTGCGCGTCGCACTATTTTTTGCAGTTTATCACTCGCGCTATTTTGCGCGTCGCACTGTTTTGTGCAGTTCACACTGGCGTTCTTTTGCGCGTTGCACTGTTTTTTACAGTTCATCACTCGCGCTATTTTGAGCGTCGCACTGTTTTGTGCAGTTTGTCACTCGCGCTATTTTGTGCGTGACACTGTTTTGTGCAGTTCATCACTCGCGCTATTTTGCGCGTCGCACTGTTTTGTGCAGTTCACACTGGCGCTATTTTGTACGTCGCACTGTTTTGTGCAGTTTATCACTCGCGCTATTTTGCGCGTCGCGCTGTTTTGTGCAGTTCACACTCGCGCTATCTTGCGCGTCGCACTGTTTTGTGCAGTTTACCACGGGCGCTATTTTGCTCGTCGCACTGTTTTGTGCAGTTGACACTCGCGCTATTTTGCGCGTCGCACTCTTTTGTGCAGTTTATCACTCGCGCTATTTTGCGCGTCGCACTGCTTTGTGCATTTTACACTCGCGCTATTTTGCGCGTCGCACTGTTTTGTGCAGTTTATCACTCGTGCTATTTTGCGCGTCGCACTGTTTTGTGCAGTTTGTCACTCCTGCTATATTGCGCGTCGCACTATTTTTTGCAGTTTATCACTCGCGCTATTTTGCGCGTCGCACTGTTTTGTGCAGTTCACACTGGCGTTCTTTTGCGCGTTGCACTGTTTTTTACAGTTCATCACTCGCGCTATTTTGAGCGTCGCACTGTTTTGTGCAGTTTGTCACTCGCGCTATTTTGTGCGTGACACTGTTTTGTGCAGTTCATCACTCGCGCTATTTTGCGCGTCGCACTGTTTTGTGCAGTTTATCGCTCGCGCTATTTTGCGCGTCGCACTGTCTTGTCCAGTTCACACTGGCACTATTTTGTACGTCGCACTGTTTTGTGCAGTTTATCACTCGCGCTATTTTGCGCGTCGCGCTGTTTTGTGCACTTCACACTCGCGCTATCTTGCGCGTCGCACTGTTTTGTGCAGTTTACCACGCCTGCTATTTTGCTCGTCGCACTGTTTTGTGCAGTTGACACTCGCGCTATTTTGCGCGTCGCACTGTTTTGTGCAGTCTATCACTCGCGCTATTTTGCGCGTCGCACTGTTTTGTGCAGTTTATCACTCGCGCTATTTTGCGTGTCGCACTGTTTTGTGCAGTTTATCACTCGTGCTATTTTGCGCGTCGCACGGTTTTGTGCAGTTCACACTCCTGCTATTTTGCGCGTCGAACTCTTTTGTGCAGTTTATCACTCTCGCTATTTTGCGCGTCACACTGTTTTGTGCAGTTGACACTCGCGCTATTTTGCGCGTCGCACTGTTTTGTGCAGTTTATCACTCGCGCTATTTTGCGCGTCGCACTGTTTTCTACAGTTCACACTCCCGCTATTTTGCGCGTCGCCCTCTTTTGTGCAGTTTATCACTCGCGCTATTTTGCGCGTCGCACTGCTTTGTGCTGTTTACACTCGTGCTATTTTGCGTGTCGCACTGTTTTGTGCAGTTTATCAATTGCGCTATTTTACGCGTCGCACTGTTTTGTGTAGTTCACAACCCCGCTATTATGCGCGTCGCACTCTTTTGTGCAGTTTATCACTCGCGCTATTTTGCGCGTCGCACTGCTTTGTGCATTTTACACTCGCGCTATTTTGCGCGTCGCACTGTTTTGTGCAGTTTATCACTCGTGCTATTTTGCGCGTCGCACTGTTTTGTGCAGTTTGTCACTCCTGCTATATTGCGCGTCGCACTATTTTTTGCAGTTTATCACTCGCGCTATTTTGCGCGTCGCACTGTTTTGTGCAGTTCACACTGGCGTTCTTTTGCGCGTTGCACTGTTTTTTACAGTTCATCACTCGCGCCATTTTGAGCGTCGCACTGTTTTGTGCAGTTTGTCACTCGCGCTATTTTGTGCGTGACACTGTTTTGTGCAGTTCATCACTCGCGCTATTTTGCGCGTCGCACAGTTTTGTGCAGTTTATCGCTCGCGCTATTTTGCGCGTCGCACTGTCTTGTCCAGTTCACACTGGCACTATTTTGTACGTCGCACTGTTTTGTGCAGTTTATCACTCGCGCTATTTTGCGCGTCGCGCTGTTTTGTGCACTTCACACTCGCGCTATCTTGCGCGTCGCACTGTTTTGTGCAGTTTACCACGCCTGCTATTTTGCTCGTCGCACTGTTTTGTGCAGTTGACACTCGCGCTATTTTGCGCGTCGCACTGTTTTGTGCAGTCTATCACTCGCGCTATTTTGCGCGTCGCACTGTTTTGTGCAGTTTATCACTCGCGCTATTTTGCGTGTCGCACTGTTTTGTGCAGTTTATCACTCGTGCTATTTTGCGCGTCGCACTGTTTTGTGCAGTTCACACTCCTGCTATTTTGCGCGTCGAACTCTTTTGTGCAGTTTATCACTCTCGCTATTTTGCGCGTCACACTGTTTTGTGCAGTTGACACTCGCGCTATTTTGCGCGTCGCACTGTTTTGTGCAGTTTATCACTCGCGCTATTTTGCGCGTCGCACTGTTTTCTACAGTTCACACTCCCGCTATTTTGCGCGTCGCCCTCTTTTGTGCAGTTTATCACTCGCGCTATTTTGCGCGTCGCACTGCTTTGTGCTGTTTACACTCGTGCTATTTTGCGTGTCGCACTGTTTTGTGCAGTTTATCAATTGCGCTATTTTACGCGTCGCACTGTTTTGTGTAGTTCACAACCCCGCTATTATGCGCGTCGCACTCTTTTGTGCAGTTTATCACTCGCGCTATTTTGCGCGTCGCACTGCTTTGTGCATTTTACACTCGCGCTATTTTGCGCGTCGCACTGTTTTGTGCAGTTTATCACTCGTGCTATTTTGCGCGTCGCACTGTTTTGTGCAGTTTGTCACTCCTGCTATATTGCGCGTCGCACTATTTTTTGCAGTTTATCACTCGCGCTATTTTGCGCGTCGCACTGTTTTGTGCAGTTCACACTGGCGTTCTTTTGCGCGTTGCACTGTTTTTTACAGTTCATCACTCGCGCCATTTTGAGCGTCGCACTGTTTTGTGCAGTTTGTCACTCGCGCTATTTTGTGCGTGACACTGTTTTGTGCAGTTCATCACTCGCGCTATTTTGCGCGTCGCACTGTTTTGTGCAGTTCACACTGGCGCTATTTTGTACGTCGCACTGTTTTGTGCAGTTTATCACTCGCGCCATTTTGCGCGTCGTGCTGTTTTGTGCAGTTCACACTCGCGCTATCTTGCGCGTCGCACTGTTTTGTGCAGTTTACCACGGGCGCTATTTTGCTCGTCGCACTGTTTTGTGCAGTTGACACTCGCGCTATTTTGCGCGTCGCACTCTTTTGTGCAGTTTATCACTCGCGCTATTTTGCGCGTCGCACTGCTTTGTGCATTTTACACTCGCGCTATTTTGCGCGTCGCACTGTTTTGTGCAGTTTATCACTCGTGCTATTTTGCGCGTCGCACTGTTTTGTGCAGTTTGTCACTCCTGCTATATTGCGCGTCGCACTATTTTTTTCAGTTTATCACTCGCGCTATTTTGCGCGTCGCACTGTTTTGTGCAGTTCACACTGGCGTTCTTTTGCGCGTCGCACTGTTTTTTACAGTTCATCACTCGCGCTATTTTGAGCGTCGCACTGTTTTGTGCAGTTTGTCACTCGCGATATTTTGTGCGTGACACTGTTTTGTGCAGTTCATCACTCGTGCTATTTTGCGCGTCGCACTGTTTTGTGCAGTTTATCGCTCGCGCTATTTTGCGCGTCGCACTGTTTTGTGCAGTTCACACTGGCGCTATTTTGTACGTCGCACTGTTTTGTGCAGTTTATCACTCGCGCTATTTTGCGCGTCGCGCTGTTTTGTGCAGTTCACACTCGCGCTATCTTGCGCGTCGCACTGTTTTGTGCAGTTTACCACGGGCGCTATTTTGCTCGTCGCACTGTTTTGTGCAGTTGACACTCGCGCTATTTTGCGCGTCGCACTGTTTTGTGCAGTTTATCACTCGCGCTATTTTGCGCGTCGCACTGTTTTGTGCAGTTTATCACTCGCGCTATTTTGCGGGTCGCACTGTTTTGTGCAGTTTATCACTCGCGCTATTTTGCGCGTCGCACTGTTTTGTGCAGTTTATCACTCGCGCTATTTTGCGGGTCCCACTGTTTTGTGCAGTTTATCACTCGCGCTATTTTGCGCGTCGCACGGTTTTGTGCAGTTCACACTCCTGCTATTTTGCGCGTCGAACTCTTTTGTGCAGTTTATCACTCCCGCTATTTTGCGCGTCACACTGTTTTGTGCAGTTGACACTCGCGCTATTTTGCGCGTCGCACTGTTTTGTGCAGTTTATCACTCGCGCTATTTTGCGCGTCGCACTGTTTTCTACAGTTCACACTCCTGCTATTTTGCGCGTCGCCCTCTTTTGTGCAGTTTATCACTCCCGCTATTTTGCGCGTCGCACTGTTTTGTGCAGTTTATCAATTGCGCTATTTTGCGCGTCGCACTGTTTTGTGTAGTTCACACCCCCGCTATTATGCGCGTCGCACTCTTTTGTGCAGTTTATCACTCGCGCTATTTTGCGCGTCGCACTGCTTTGTGCTGTTTACACTCGTGTTATTTTGCGTGTCGCACTGTTTTGTGCAGTTTATCAATTGCGCTATTTTGCGCGCCGCACTGTTTTGTGTAGTTCACACCCCCACTATTATGCGCGTCGCACTCTTTTGTGCAGTTTATCGCTCGCGTTATTTTGCGCGTCGCACTGCTTTGTGCATTTTACACTCGCGCTATTTTGCGCGTCGCACTGTTTTGTGCAGTTTATCACTCGTGCTATTTTGCGCGTCGCACTGTTTTGTGCAGTTTGTCACTCCTGCTATATTGCGCGTCGCACTATTTTTTGCAGTTTATCACTCGCGCTATTTTGCGCGTCGCACTGTTTTGTGCAGTTCACACTGGCGTTCTTTTGCGCGTCGCACTGTTTTTTACAGTTCATCACTCGCGCTATTTTGAGCGTCGCACTATTTTGTGCAGTTTGTCACTCGCGCTATTTTGTGCGTGACACTGTTTTGTGCAGTTCATCACTCGCGCTATTTTGCACGTCGCATTGTTTTGTGCAGTTTATCGCTCGCGCTATTTTGCGCGTCGCACTGTTTTCTACAGTTCACACTCCCGCTATTTTGCGCGTCGCCCTCTTTTGTGCAGTTTATCACTCCCGCTATTTTGCGCGTCGCACTGTTTTGTGCAGTTTATCAATTGCGCTATTTTGCGCGTCGCACTGTTTTGTGTAGTTCACACCCCCCGCTATTATGCGCGTCGCACTCTTTTGTGCAGTTTATCACTCGCGCTATTTTGCGCGTCGCACTGCTTTGTGCTGTTTACACTCGTGCTATTTTGCGTGTCGCACTGTTTTGTGCAGTTTATCAATTGCGCTATTTTGCGCGTCGCACTGTTTTGTGTAGTTCACACCCCCACTATTATGCGCGTCGCACTCTTTTGTGCAGTTTATCACTCGCGCTATTTTGCGCGTCGCACTGCTTTGTGCATTTTACACTCGCGCTATTTTGCGCGTCGCACTGTTTTGTGCAGTTTATCACTCGTGCTATTTTGCGCGTCGCACTGTTTTGTGCAGTTTGTCACTCCTGCTATATTGCGCGTCGCACTATTTTTTGCAGTTTATCACTCGCGCTATTTTGCGCGTCGCACTGTTTTGTGCAGTTCACACTGGCATTCTTTTGCGCGTCGCACTGTTTTTTACAGTTCATCACTCGCGCTATTTTGAGCGTCGCACTGTTTTGTGCAGTTTGTCACTCGCGCTATTTTGTGCGTGACACTGTTTTGTGCAGTTCATCACTCGCGCTATTTTGCACGTCGCATTGTTTTGTGCAGTTTATCGCTCGCGCTATTTTGCGCGTCGCACTGTCTTGTGCAGTTCACACTGGCGCTATTTTGTACGTCGCACTGTTTTGTGCAGTTTATCACTCGCGCTATTTTGCGCGTCGCGCTGTTTTGTGCAGTTCACACTCGCGCTATCTTGCGCGTCGCACAGTTTTGTGCAGTTTACCACGCGCGCTATTTTGCTCGTCGCACTGTTTTGTGCAGTTGACACTCGCGCTATTTTGCGCGTCGCACTGTTTTGTGCAGTCTATCACTCGCGCTATGTTGCGCGTCGCACTGTTTTGTGCAGTTTATCACTCGCGCTATTTTGCGCGTCGCACGGTTTTGTGCAGTTCACACTCCTGCTATTTTGCGCGTCGAACTCTTTTGTGCAGTTTATCACTCCCGCTATTTTGCGCGTCACACTGTTTTGTGCAGTTGACACTCGCGCTATTTTGCGCGTCGCACTGTTTTGTGCAGTTTATCACTCGCGCTATTTTGCGCGTCGCACTGTTTTCTACAGTTCACACTGCCGCTATTTTGCGCGTCGCCCTCTTTTGTGCAGTTTATCACTCGCGCTATTTTGCGCGTCGCAATGCTTTGTGCTGTTTACACTCGTGCTATTTTGCGTGTCGCACTGTTTTGTGCAGTTTATCAATTGCGCTATTTTGCGCGTCGCACTGTTTTGTGTAGTTCACACCCCCGCTATTATGCGCGTCGCACTCTTTTGTGCAGTTTATCACTCGCGCTATTTTGCGCGTCGCACTGCTTTGTGCTGTTTACACTCGTGCTATTTTGCGTGTCGCACTGTTTTGTGCAGTTTATCAATTGCGCTATTTTGCGCGTCGCACTGTTTTGTGTAGTTCACACCCCCGCTATTATGCGCGTCGCACTCTTTTGTGCAGTTTATCACTCGCGCTATTTTGCGCGTCGCACTGCTTTGTGCATTTTACACTCGCGCTATTTTGCGCGTCGCACTGTTTTGTGCAGTTTATCACTCGTGCTATTTTGCGCGTCGCACTGTTTTGTGCAGTTTGTCACTCCTGCTATATTGCGCGTCGCACTATTTTTTGCAGTTTATCACTCGCGCTATTTTGCGCGTCGCACTGTTTTGTGCAGTTCACACTGGCGTTCTTTTGCGCGTCGCACTGTTTTTTACAGTTCATCACTCGCGCTATTTTGAGCGTCGCACTGTTTTGTGCAGTTTGTCACTCGCGCTATTTTGTGCGTGACACTGTTTTGTGCAGTTCATCACTCGTGCTATTTTGCGCGTCGCACTGTTTTGTGCAGTTTATCGCTCGCGCTATTTTGCGCGTCGCACTGTTTTGTGCAGTTCACACTGGCGCTATTTTGTACGTCGCACTGTTTTGTGCAGTTTATCACTCGCGCTATTTTGCGCGTCGCGCTGTTTTGTGCAGTTCACACTCGCGCTATCTTGCGCGTCGGACTGTTTTGTGCAGTTTACCACGGGCGCTATTTTGCTCGTCGCACTGTTTTGTGCAGTTGACACTCGCGCTATTTTGCGCGTCGCACTCTTTTGTGCAGTTTATCACTCGCGCTATTTTGCGCGTCGCACTGTTTTGTGCAGTTTATCACTCGCGCTATTTTGCGGGTCGCACGGTTTTGTGCAGTTTATCACTCGCGCTATTTTGCGCGTCGCACTGTTTTGGGCAGTTTATCACTCGCGCTATTTTGCGTGTCGCACTGTTTTGTGCAGTTTATCACTCGCGCTATTTTGCGCGTCGCACGGTTTTGTGCAGTTCACACTCCGGCTATTTTGCGCGTCGAACTCTTTTGTGCAGTTTATCACTCCCGCTATTTTACGAGTCACACTGTTTTGTGCAGTTGACACTCGCGCTATTTTTCGCGTCGCACTGTTTTGTGCAGTTTATCACTCGCGCTATTTTGCGCGTCGCACTGTTTTCTACAGTTCACACTCCCGCTATTTTGCGCGTCGCCCTCTTTTGTGTAGTTTATCACTCGCGCTATTTTGCGCGTCGCACTGCTTTGTGCGGTTTACACTCGTGCTATTTTGCGTGTCGCACTGTTTTGTGCAGTTTATCAATTGCGCTATTTTGCGCGTCGCACTGTTTTGTGTAGTTCACACCCCCGCTATTTTGCGCGTCGCACTCTTTTGTGCAGTTTATCACTCGCGCTATTTTGCGCGTCGCACTGCTTTGTGCATTTTACACTCGCGCTATTTTGCGCGTCGCACTGTTTTGTGCAGTTTATCACTCGTGCTATTTTGCGCGTCGCACTGTTTTGTGCAGTTTGTCACTCCTGCTATATTGCGCGTCGCACTGTTTTTTACAGTTTATCACTCGCGCTATTTTGAGCGTCGCACTGTTTTGTGCAGTTTGTCACTCGCGCTATTTTGTGCGTGACACTGTTTTGTGCAGTTCATCACTCGCGCTATTTTGCGCGTCGCACTGTTTTTTGCAGTTTATCACCCTCGCTATTTTGCGCGTCGCACTGTTTTGTGCAGTTTATCACTCGTGCTATTTTGCGCGTCGCACTGTTTTGTGCGGTTTGTCACTCCTGCTATATTGCGCGTCGCACTATTTTTTGCAGTTTCTCACTCGCGCTATTTTGCGCGTCGCACTGTTTTGTGCAGTTTATCACTCGCGCTATTTTGCGGGTCGCACTGTTTTGTGCAGTTTATCACACGCGCGGTTTTACGGGTCGCACTGTTTTGTGCAGTTTATCACTCGCGCTATTTTGCGCGTCGCACTGTTTTGTGCAGTTTATCACTCGTGCTATTTTGCGCGTCGTACTGTTTTGTGCAGTTTGTCACTCCTGCTATATTGCGCGTCGCACTATTTTTTGCAGTTTATCACTCGCGCTATTTTGCGCGTCGCACTGTTTTGTGCAGTTCACACTGGCGTTCTTTTGCGCGTCGCACAGTTTTTTACAGTTCATCACTCGCGCTATTCTGAGCGTCGCACTGTTTTGTGCAGTTTACCACGAGCGCTATTTTGCTTGTCGCACTGTTTTGTGCAGTTGACACTCGCGCTATTTTGCGCGTCGCACTGTTTTGTGCAGTTTATCACTCGCGCTATTTTGCGTGTCGCACTGTTTTGTGCAGTTTATCACTCGCGCTATTTTGCGCGTCGCACGGTTTTGTGCAGTTCACACTCCTGCTATTTTGCGCGTCGAACTCTTTTGTGCAGTTTATCACTCCCGCTATTTTGCGCGTCACACTGTTTTGTGCAGTTGACACTCGCGCTATTTTGGGCGTCGCACTGTTTTGTGCAGTTTATCACTCGCGCTATTTTGCGCGTCGCACTGTTTTCTACAGTTCACACTCCCGCTATTTTGCGCGTCGCCCTCTTTTGTGCAGTTTATCACTCGCGCTATTTTGCGCGTCGCACTGCTTTGTGCTGTTTACACTCGTGCTATTTTGCGTGTCGCACTGTTTTGTGCAGTTTATCAATTGCGCTATTTTACGCGTCGCACTGTTTTGTGTAGTTCACACCCCCGCTATTATGCGCGTCGCACTCTTTTGTGCAGTTTATCACTCGGGCTATTTTGCGCGTCGCACTGCTTTGTGCATTTTACACTCGCGCTATTTTGCGCGTCGCACTGTTTTGTGCAGTTTATCACTCGTGCTATTTTGCGCGTCGCACTATTTTGTGCAGTTTGTCACTCCTGCTATATTGCGCGTCGCACTATTTTTTGCAGTTTATCACTCGCGCTATTTTGCGCGTCGCACTGTTTTGTGCAGTTCACACTGGCGTTCTTTTGCGCGTCGCACTGTTTTTTACAGTTCATCACTCGCGCTATTTTGAGCGTCGCACTGTTTTGTGCAGTTTGTCACTCGCGCTATTTTGTGCGTGACACTGTTTTGTGCAGTTCATCACTCGTGCTATTTTGCGCGTCGCACTGTTTTGTGCAGTTTATCGCTCGCGCTATTTTGCGCGTCGCACTGTTTTGTGCAGTTCACACTGGCGCTATTTTGTACGTCGCACTGTTTTGTGCAGTTTATCATTCGCGCTATTTTGCGCGTCGCGCTGTTTTGTGCAGTTCACACTCGCGCTATCTTGCGCGTCGCACTGTTTTGTGCAGTTTACCACGGGCGCTATTTTGCTCGTCGCACTGTTTTGTGCAGTTGACACTCGCGCTATTTTGCGCGTCGCACTGCTTTGTGCATTTTACACTCGCGCTATTTTGCGCGTCGCACTGTTTTGTGCAGTTTATCACTCGTGCTATTTTGCGCGTCGTACTGTTTTCTGCAGTTTGTCACTCCTGCTATATTGGGCGTCGCACTATTTTTTGCAGTTTATCACTCGCGCTATTTTGCGCGTCGCACTGTTTTGTGCAGTTCACACTGGCGTTCTTTTGCGCGTCGCACAGTTTTTTACAGTTCATCACTCGCGCTATTTTGAGCGTCGCACTGTTTTGTGCAGTTTACCACGCGCGCTATTTTGCTCGTCGCACTGTTTTGTGCAGTTGACACTCCCGCTATTTTGCGCGTCGCACTGTTTTGTGCAGTCTATCACTCGCGCTATTTTGCGCGTCGCACTGTTTTGTGCAGTTTATCACTCGCGCTATTTTGCGTGTCGCACTGTTTTGTGCAGTTTATCACTCGCGCTATTTTGCGCGTCGCACGGTTTTGTGCAGTTCACACTCCTGCTATTTTGCGCGTCGAACTCTTTTGTGCAGTTTATCACTCCCGCTATTTTGCGCGTCACACTGTTTTGTGCAGTTGACACTCGCGCTATTTTGGGCGTCGCACTGTTTTGTGCAGTTTATCACTCGCGCTATTTTGCGCGTCGCACTGTTTTCTACAGTTCACACTCCCGCTATTTTGCGCGTCGCCCTCTTTTGTGCAGTTTATCACTCGCGCTATTTTGCGCGTCGCACTGCTTTGTGCTGTTTACACTCGTGCTATTTTGCGTGTCGCACTGTTTTGTGCAGTTTATCAATTGCGCTATTTTGCGCGTCGCACTGTTTTGTGTAGTTCACACCCCCGCTCTTATGCGCGTCGCACGCTTTTGTGCAGTTTATCACTCGCGCTATTTTGCGCGTCGCACTGCTTTGTGCCTTTTACACTCGCGCTATTTTGCGCGTCGCACTGTTTTGTGCAGTTTATCACTCGTGCTATTTTGCGCGTCGCACTGTTTTGTGCAGTTTGTCACTCCTGCTATATTGCGCGTCGCACTATTTTTTGCAGTTTATCACACGCGCTATTTTGCGCGTCGCACTGTTTTGTGCAGTTCACACTGGCGTTCTTTTGCGCGTCGCACTGTTTTTTACAGTTCATCACTCGCGCTATTTTGAGCGTCGCACTGTTTTGTGCAGTTTGTCACTCGTGCTATTTTGTGCGTGACACTGTTTTGTGCAGTTCATCACTCGCGCTATTTTGCGCGTCGCACTGTTTTGTGCAGTTTATCGCTCGCGCTATTTTGCGCGTCGCACTGTTTTGTGCAGTTCACACTGGCGCTATTTTGTACGTCGCACTGTTTTGTGCAGTTTATCACTCGCTATTTTGCGCGTCGCGCTGTTTTGTGCAGTTCACACTCGCGCTATCTTGCGCGTCGCACTGTTTTGTGCAGTTTACCACGCGCGCTATTTTGCTCGTCGCACTGTTTTGTGCAGTTGACACTCGCGCTATTTTGCGCGTGGCACTGTTTTGTGCAGTCTATCACTCGCGCTATTTTGCGCGTCGCACTGTTTTGTGCAGTTTATCACTCGCGCTATTTTGCGTGTCGCACTGTTTTGTGCAGTTTATCACTCGCGCTATTTTGCGCGTCGCACGGTTTTGTGCCGTTCACACTCCTGCTATTTTGCGCGTCGAACTCTTTTGTGCAGTTTATCACTCCCGCTATTTTGCGCGTCGCACTGTTTTCTACAGTTCACACTCCCGCTATTTTGCGCGTCGCCCTCTTTTGTGCAGTTTATCACTCGCGCTATTTTGCGCGTCGCACTGCTTTGTGCTGTTTACACTCGTGCTATTTTGCGTATCGCACTGTTTTGTGCAGTTTATCAATTGCGCTATTTTACGCGTCGCACTGTTTTGTGTAGTTCACACCCCCGCTATTATGCGCGTCGCACTCTTTTGTGTAGTTTATCACTCGCGCTATTTTGCGCGTCGCACTGCTATGTGCATTTTACACTCGCGCTATTTTGCGCGTCGCACTGTTTTGTGCAGTTTATCACTCGTGCTATTTTGCGCGTCGCACTGTTTTGTGCAGTTTGTCACTCCTGCTATATTGCGCGTCGCACTATTTTTTGCAGTTTATCACTCGCGCTATTTTGCGCGTCGCACTGTTTTGTGCTGTTCAGACTGGCGTTCTTTTGCGCGTCGCACTGTTTTTTACAGTTCATCACTCGCGCTATTTTGAGCGTCGCACTGTTTTGTGCAGTTTGTCACTCGCGCTATTTTGTGCGTGACACTGTTTTGTGCAGTTCATCACTCGTGCTATTTTGCGCGTCGCACTGTTTTGTGCAGTTTATCGCTCGCGCTATTTTGCGCGTCGCACTGTTTTGTGCAGTTCACACTGGCGCTATTTTGTACGTCGCACTGTTTTGTGTAGTTTATCATTCGCGCTATTTTGCGCGTCGCGCTGTTTTGTGCAGTTCACACTCGCGCTATCTTGCGCGTCGCACTGTTTTGTGCAGTTTACCACGGGCGCTATTTTGCTCGTCGCACTGTTTTGTGCAGTTGACAATCGCGCTATTTTGCGCGTCGCACTGTTTTGTGCAGTTTATCACTCGCGCTATTTTGCGCGTCGCACTGCTTTGTGCATTTTACACTCGCGCTATTTTGCGCGTCGCACTCTTTTGTGCAGTTTATCACTCGCGCTATTTTGCGCGTCGCACTGCTTTGTGCATTTTACACTCGCGCTATTTTGCGCGTCGCACTGTTTTGTGCAGTTTATCACTCGTGCTATTTTGCGCGTCGCACTGTTTTGTGCAGTTTATCACTCGCGCTATTTTGCGCGTCGCACTGTTTTGTGCAGTTGACACTCGCGCTATTTTGCGCGTCGCACTCTTTTGTGCAGTTTATCACTCGCGCTATTTTGCGCGTCGCACTGCTTTGTGCATTTTACACTCGCGCTATTTTGCGCGTCGCACTGTTTTGTGCAGTTTATCACTCGTGCTATTTTGCGCGTCGCACTGTTTTGTGCAGTTTGTCACTCCTGCTATATTGCGCGTCGCACTATTTTTTGCAGTTTATCACTCGCGCTATTTTGCGCGTCGCACTGTTTTGTGCTGTTCAGACTGGCGTTCTTTTGCGCGTCGCACTGTTTTTTACAGTTCATCACTCGCGCTATTTTGAGCGTCGCACTGTTTTGTGCAGTTTGTCACTCGCGCTATTTTGTGCGTGACACTGTTTTGTGCAGTTCATCACTCGTGCTACTTTGCGCGTCGCACTGTTTTGTGCAGTTTATCGCTCGCGCTATTTTGCGCGTCGCACTGTTTTGTGCAGTTCACACTGGCGCTATTTTGTACGTCGCACTGTTTTGTGTAGTTTATCATTCGCGCTATTTTGCGCGTCGCGCTGTTTTGTGCAGTTCACACTCGCGCTATCTTGCGCGTCGCACTGTTTTGTGCAGTTTACCACGGGCGCTATTTTGCTCGTCGCACTGTTTTGTGCAGTTGACAATCGCGCTATTTTGCGCGTCGCACTGTTTTGTGCAGTTTATCACTCGCGCTATTTTGCGCGTCGCACTGCTTTGTGCATTTTACACTCGCGCTATTTTGCGCGTCGCACTCTTTTGTGCAGTTTATCACTCGCGCTATTTTGCGCGTCGCACTGCTTTGTGCATTTTACACTCGCGCTATTTTGCGCGTCGCACTGTTTTGTGCAGTTTATCACTCGTGCTATTTTGCGCGTCGCACTGTTTTGTGCAGTTTATCACTCGCGCTATTTTGCGCGTCGCACTGTTTTGTGCAGTTGACACTCGCGCTATTTTGCGCGTCGCACTCTTTTGTGCAGTTTATCACTCGCGCTATTTTGCGCGTCGCACTGCTTTGTGCATTTTACACTCGCGCTATTTTGCGCGTCGCACTGTTTTGTGCAGTTTATCACTCGTGCTATTTTGCGCGTCGCACTGTTTTGTGCAGTTTGTCACTCCTGCTATATTGCGCGTCGCACTATTTTTTGCAGTTTATCACTCGCGCTATTTTGCGCGTCACACTGTTTTGTGCAGTTCACACTGGCGTTCTTTTGCGCGTCGCACAGTTTTTTACAGTTCATCACTCGCGCTATTTTGAGCGTCGCGCTGTTTTGTGCAGTTTACCACGCGCGCTATTTTGCTCGTCGCACTGTTTTGTGCAGTTGACACTCGCGCTATTTTGCGCGTCGCACTGTTTTGTGCAGTCTATCACTCGCGCTATTTTGCGCGTCGCACTGTTTTGTGCAGTTTATCACTCGCGCTATTTTGCGTGTCGCACTGTTTTGTGCAGTTTATCACTCGCGCTATTTTGCGCGTCGCACGGTTTTGTGCAGTTCACACTCCTGCTATTTTGCGCGTCGAACTCTTTTGTGCAGTTTATCACTCCCGCTATTTTGCGCGTCACACTGTTTTGTGCAGTTGACACTCGCGCTATTTTGGGCGTCGCACTGTTTTGTGCAGTTTATCACTCGCGCTATTTTGCGCGTCGCACTGTTTTCTACAGTTCACACTCCCGCTATTTTGCGCGTCGCCCTCTTTTGTGCAGTTTATCACTCGCGCTATTTTGCGCGTCGCACTGCTTTGTGCTGTTTACACTCGTGCTATTTTGCGTGTCGCACTGTTTTGTGCAGTTTATCAATTGCGCTATTTTGCGCGTCGCACTGTTTTGTGTAGTTCACACCCCCGCTCTTATGCGCGTCGCACGCTTTTGTGCAGTTTATCACTCGCGCTATTTTGCGCGTCGCACTGCTTTGTGCCTTTTACACTCGCGCTATTTTGCGCGTCGCACTGTTTTGTGCAGTTTATCACTCGTGCTATTTTGCGCGTCGCACTGTTTTGTGCAGTTTGTCACTCCTGCTATATTGCGCGTCGCACTATTTTTTGCAGTTTATCACTCGCGCTATTTTGCGCGTCGCACTGTTTTGTGCAGTTCACACTGGCGTTCTTTTGCGCGTCGCACTGTTTTTTACAGTTCATCACTCGCGCTATTTTGAGCGTCGCACTGTTTTGTGCAGTTTGTCACTCGTGCTATTTTGTGCGTGACACTGTTTTGTGCAGTTCATCACTCGCGCTATTTTGCGCGTCGCACTGTTTTGTGCAGTTTATCGCTCGCGCTATTTTGCGCGTCGCACTGTTTTGTGCAGTTCACACTGGCGCTATTTTGTACGTCGCACTGTTTTGTGCAGTTTATCACTCGCTATTTTGCGCGTCGCGCTGTTTTGTGCAGTTCACACTCGCGCTATCTTGCGCGTCGCACTGTTTTGTGCAGTTTACCACGCGCGCTATTTTGCTCGTCGCACTGTTTTGTGCAGTTGACACTCGCGCTATTTTGCGCGTGGCACTGTTTTGTGCAGTCTATCACTCGCGCTATTTTGCGCGTCGCACTGTTTTGTGCAGTTTATCACTCGCGCTATTTTGCGTGTCGCACTGTTTTGTGCAGTTTATCACTCGCGCTATTTTGCGCGTCGCACGGTTTTGTGCCGTTCACACTCCTGCTATTTTGCGCGTCGAACTCTTTTGTGCAGTTTATCACTCCCGCTATTTTGCGCGTCACACTGTTTTGTGCAGTTGACACTCGCGCTATTTTGGGCGTCGCACTGTTTTGTGCAGTTTATCACTCGCGCTATTTTGCGCGTCGCACTGTTTTCTACAGTTCACACTCCCGCTATTTTGCGCGTCGCCCTCTTTTGTGCAGTTTATCACTCGCGCTATTTTGCGCGTCGCACTGCTTTGTGCTGTTTACACTCGTGCTATTTTGCGTGTCGCACTGTTTTGTGCAGTTTATCAATTGCGCTATTTTACGCGTCGCACTGTTTTGTGTAGTTCACACCCCCGCTATTATGCACGTCGCACTCTTTTGTGCAGTTTATCACTCGCGCTATTTTGCGCGTCGCACTGCTTTGTGCATTTTACACTCGCGCTATTTTGCGCGTCGCACTGTTTTGTGCAGTTTATCACTCGTGCTATTTTGCGCGTCGCACTGTTTTGTGCAGTTTGTCACTCCTGCTATATTGCGCGTCGCACTATTTTTTGCAGTTTATCACTCGCGCTATTTTGCGCGTCGCACTGTTTTGTGCAGTTCACACTGGCGTTCTTTTGCGCGTTGCACTGTTTTTTACAGTTCATCACTCGCGCTATTTTGAGCGTCGCACTGTTTTGTGCAGTTTGTCACTCGCGCTATTTTGTGCGTGACACTGTTTTGTGCAGTTCATCACTCGTGCTATTTTGCGCGTCGCACTATTTTGTGCAGTTTATCGCTCGCGCTATTTTGCGCGTCGCACTGTTTTGTGCAGTTCACACTGGCGCTATTTTGTACGTCGCACTGTTTTGTGCAGTTTATCACTCGCGCTATTTTGCGCGTCGCGCTGTTTTGTGCAGTTCACACTCGCGCTATCTTGCGCGTCGCACTGCTTTGTGCAGTTTACCACGTGCGCTATTTTGCTCGTCGCCCTGTTTTGTGCAGTTGACACTCGCGCTATTTTGCGCGTCGCACTCTTTTGTGCAGTTTATCACTCGCGCTATTTTGCGCGTCGCACTGCTTTGTGCATTTTACACTCGCTCTATTTTGCGCGTCGCACTGTTTTGTGCAGTTTATCACTCGTGCTATTTTGCGCGTCGCACTGTTTTGTGCAGTTTGTCACTCCTGCTATATTGCGCGTCGCACTATTTTTTGCAGTTTATCACTCGCGCTATTTTGCGCGTCGCACTGTTTTGTGCAGTTCACACTGGCGTTCTTTTGCGCGTCGCACTGTTTTTTACGGTTCATCACTCGCGCTATTTTGAGCGTCGCACTGTTTTGTGCAGTTTGTCACTCGCGATATTTTGTGCGTGACACTGTTTTGTGCAGTTCACCACTCGTGCTATTTTGCGCGTCGCACTGTTTTGTGCAGTTTACCACGGGCGCTATTTTGCGCGTCGCACTGTTTTGTGCAGTTCACACTGGCGCTATTTTGTACGTCGCACTGTTTTGTGCAGTTTATCACTCGCGCTATTTTGCCCGTCGCACTGTTTTGTGCAGTTTATCACTCGCGCTATTTTGCGGGTCGCACTGTTTTCTGCAGTTTATCACTCGCGCTATTTTGCGCGTCGCACTGTTTTGTGCAGTTTATCACTCGCGCTATTTTGCGTGTCCCACTGTTTTGTGCAGTTTATCACTCGCGCTATTTTGCGCGTCGCACGGTTTTGTGCAGTTCACACTCCTGCTATTTTGCGCGTCGAACTCTTTTGTGCAGTTTATCACTCCCGCTATTTTGCGCGTCACACTGTTTTGTGCAGTTGACACTCGCGCTATTTTGCGCGTCGCACTGTTTTGTGCAGTTTATCACTCGCGCTATTTTGCGTGTCGCACTGTTTTCTACAGTTCACACTCCCGCTATTTTGCGCGTCGCCCTCTTTTGTGCAGTTTATCACTCCCGCTATTTTGCGCGTCGCACTGTTTTGTGCAGTTTATCAATTGCGCTATTTTGCGCGTCGCACTGTTTTGTGTAGTTCACAGCCCCGCTATTATGCGCGTCGCACTCTTTTGTGCAGTTTATCACTCGCGCTATTTTGCGCGTCGCACTGCTTTGTGCTGTTTACACTCGTGCTATTTTGCGTGTCGCACTGTTTTGTGCTGTTTATCAATTGCGCTATTTTGCGCGTCGCACTGTTTTGTGTAGTTCACACCCCCGCTATTATGCGCGTCGCACTCTTTTGTGCAGTTTATCACTCGCGCTATTTTGCGCGTCGCACTGCTTTGTGCATTTTACACTCGCGCTATTTTGCGCGTCGCACTGTTTTGTGCAGTTTATCACTCGTGCTATTTTGCGCGTCGCACTGTTTTGTGCAGTTTGTCACTCCTGCTATTATGCGCGTCGCACTATTTTTTGCAGTTTATCACTCGCGCTATTTTGCGCGTCGCACTGTTTTGTGCAGTTCACACTGGCGTTCTTTTGCGCGTCGCACTATTTTTTACAGTTCATCACTCGCGCTATTTTGAGCGTCGCACTGTTTTGTGCAGTTTGTCACTCGCGCTATTTTGTGCGTGACACTGTTTTGTGCAGTTCATCACTCGCGCTATTCTGCGCGTCGCATTGTTTTGTGCAGTTTATCGCTCGCGCTATTTTGCGCGTCGCACTGTCTTGTGCAGTTCACACTGGCGCTATTTTGTACGTCGCACTGTTTTGTGCAGTTTATCACTCTTGCTATTTTGCGCGTCGCACTGTTTTCTACAGTTCACATTCCCGCTATTTTGCGCGTCGCCCTCTTTTGTGCAGTTTATCACTCGCGCTATTTTCCGCGTGGCACTGCTTTGTGCCGTTTACACTCGTGCTATTTTGCGTGTCGCACTGTTTTGTGCAGTTCATCACTCGCGCTATTTTGCGCGTCGCACTGTTTTGTGCAGTTTATCGCTCGCGCTATTTTGCGCGTCGCACTGTTTTCTGCAGTTCACACTGGCGCTATTTTGTACGTCGCACTGTTTTGTGCAGTTTATCACTCGCGCTATTTTGCGCGTCGCGCTGTTTTGTGCAGTTCACACTCGCGCTATCTTGCGCGTCGCACTGTTTTGTGCAGTTTACCACGCGCGCTATTTTGCTCGTCGCACTGTTTTGTGCAGTTGACACTCGCGCTATTTTGCGCGTCGCACTGTTTTGTGCAGTCTATCACTCGCGCTATTTTGCGCGACGCACTGTTTTGTGCAGTTTATCACTCGCGCTATTTTGCGCGTCGCACGGTTTTGTGCAGTTCACACTCCTGCTATTTTGCGCGTCGAACTCTTTTGTGCAGTTTATCACTCCCGCTATTTTGCGCGTCACACTGTTTTGTGCAGTTGACACTCGCGCTATTTTGCGCGTCGCACTGTTTTGTGCAGTTTATCACTCGCGCTATTTTGCGCGTCGCACTGTTTTCTACAGTTCACACTCCCGCTATTTTGCGCGTCGCCCTCTTTTGTGCAGTTTATCACTCGCGCTATTTTGCGCGTCGCACTGCTTTGTGCTGTTTACACTCGTGTTATTTTGCGTGTCGCACTGTTTTGTGCAGTTTATCAATTGCGCTATTTTGCGCGTCGCACTGTTTTGTGTAGTTCACACCCCCGCTATTATGCGCGTCGCACTCTTTTGTGCAGTTTATCACTCGCGCTATTTTGCGCGTCGCACTGCTTTGTGCTGTTTACACTCGTGCTATTTTGCGTGTCGCACTGTTTTGTGCAGTTTATCAATTGCGCTATTTTGCGCGTCGCACTGTTTTGTGTAGTTCACACCCCCGCTATTATGCGCGTCGCACTCTTTTGTGCAGTTTATCACTCGCGCTATTTTGCGCGTCGCACTGCTTTGTGCATTTTACACTCGCGCTATTTTGCGCGTCGCACTGTTTTGTGCAGTTTATCACTCGTGCTATTTTGCGCGTCGCACTGTTTTGTGCAGTTTGTCACTCCTGCTATATTGCGCGTCGCACTATTTTTTGCAGTTTATCACTCGCGCTATTTTGCGCGTCGCACTATTTTTTGCAGTTTATCACTCGCGCTATTTTGCGCGTCGCACTGTTTTGTGCAGTTCACACTGGCGTTCTTTTGCGCGTCGCACTGTTTTTTACAGTTCATCACTCGCGCTATTTTGAGCGTCGCACTGTTTTGTGCAGTTTGTCACTCGCGCTATTTTGTGCGTGACACTGTTTTGTGCAATTCATCACTCGCGCTATTCTGCGCGTCGCATTGTTTTGTGCAGTTTATCACTCGCGCTATTTTGCGCGTCGCACTGTCTTGTGCAGTTTATCGCTCGCGCTATTTTGCGCGCCGCACTGTCTTGTGCAGTTCACACTGGCGCTATTTTGTACGTCGCACTGTTTTGTGCAGTTTATCACTCGCGCTATTTTGCGCGTCGCGCTGTTTTGTGCAGTTCACACTCGCGCTATCTTGCGCGTCGCACTGTTTTGTGCAGTTTACCACGCGCGCTATTTTGCTCGTCGCACTGTTTTGTGCAGTTGACACTCGCGCTATTTTGCGCGTCGCACTGTTTTGTGCAGTCTATCACTCGCGCTATTTTGCGCGTCGCACTGTTTTGTGCAGTTTATCACTCGCGCTATTTTGCGCGTCGCACGGTTTTGTGCAGTTCACACTCCTGCTATTTTGCGCGTCGAACTCTTTTGTGCAGTTTATCACTCCCGCTATTTTGCGCGTCACACTGTTTTGTGCAGTTGACACTCCCGCTATTTTGCGCGTCGCACTGTTTTGTGCAGTTTATCACTCGCGCTATTTTGCGCGTCGCACTGTTTTCTACAGTTCACACTCCCGCTATTTTGCGCGTCGCCCTCTTTTGTGCAGTTTATCACTCGCGCTATTTTGCGCGTCGCACTGCTTTGTGCTGTTTACACTCGTGTTATTTTGCGTGTCGCACTGTTTTGTGCAGTTTATCAATTGCGCTATTTTGCGCGTCGCACTGTTTTGTGTAGTTCACACCCCCGCTATTATGCGCGTCGCACTCTTTTGTGCAGTTTATCACTCGCGCTATTTTGCGCGTCGCACTGCTTTGTGCTGTTTACACTCGTGCTATTTTGCGTGTCGCACTGTTTTGTGCAGTTTATCAATTGCGCTATTTTGCGCGTCGCACTGTTTTGTGTAGTTCACACCCCCGCTATTATGCGCGTCGCACTCTTTTGTGCAGTTTATCACTCGCGCTATTTTGCGCGTCGCACTGCTTTGTGCATTTTACACTCGCGCTATTTTGCGCGTCGCACTGTTTTGTGCAGTTTATCACTCGTGCTATTTTGCGCGTCGCACTGTTTTGTGCAGTTTGTCACTCCTGCTATATTGCGCGTCGCACTATTTTTTGCAGTTTATCACTCGCGCTATTTTGCGCGTCGCACTATTTTTTGCAGTTTATCACTCGCGCTATTTTGCGCGTCGCACTGTTTTGTGCAGTTCACACTGGCGTTCTTTTGCGCGTCGCACTGTTTTTTACAGTTCATCACTCGCGCTATTTTGAGCGTCGCACTGTTTTGTGCAGTTTGTCACTCGCGCTATTTTGTGCGTGACACTGTTTTGTGCAATTCATCACTCGCGCTATTCTGCGCGTCGCATTGTTTTGTGCAGTTTATCACTCGCGCTATTTTGCGCGTCGCACTGTCTTGTGCAGTTTATCGCTCGCGCTATTTTGCGCGCCGCACTGTCTTGTGCAGTTCACACTGGCGCTATTTTGTACGTCGCACTGTTTTGTGCAGTTTATCACTCGCGCTATTTTGCGCGTCGCGCTGTTTTGTGCAGTTCACACTCGCGCTATCTTGCGCGTCGCACTGTTTTGTGCAGTTTACCACGCGCGCTATTTTGCTCGTCGCACTGTTTTGTGCAGTTGACACTCGCGCTATTTTGCGCGTCGCACTGTTTTGTGCAGTCTATCACTCGCGCTATTTTGCGCGTCGCACTGTTTTGTGCAGTTTATCACTCGCGCTATTTTGCGCGTCGCACGGTTTTGTGCAGTTCACACTCCTGCTATTTTGCGCGTCGAACTCTTTTGTGCAGTTTATCACTCCCGCTATTTTGCGCGTCACACTGTTTTGTGCAGTTGACACTCCCGCTATTTTGCGCGTCGCACTGTTTTGTGCAGTTTATCACTCGCGCTATTTTGCGCGTCGCACTGTTTTCTACAGTTCACACTCCCGCTATTTTGCGCGTCGCCCTCTTTTGTGCAGTTTATCACTCGCGCTATTTTGCGCGTCGCACTGCTTTGTGCTGTTTACACTCGTGTTATTTTGCGTGTCGCACTGTTTTGTGCAGTTTATCAATTGCGCTATTTTGCGCGTCGCACTGTTTTGTGTAGTTCACACCCCCGCTATTATGCGCGTCGCACTCTTTTGTGCAGTTTATCACTCGCGCTATTTTGCGCGTCGCACTGCTTTGTGCTGTTTACACTCGTGCTATTTTGCGTGTCGCACTGTTTTGTGCAGTTTATCAATTGCGCTATTTTGCGCGTCGCACTGTTTTGTGTAGTTCACACCCCCGCTATTATGCGCGTCGCACTCTTTTGTGCAGTTTATCACTCGCGCTATTTTGCGCGTCGCACTGCTTTGTGCATTTTACACTCGCGCTATTTTGCGCGTCGCACTGTTTTGTGCAGTTTATCACTCGTGCTATTTTGCGCGTCGCACTGTTTTGTGCAGTTTGTCACTCCTGCTATATTGCGCGTCGCACTATTTTTTGCAGTTTATCACTCGCGCTATTTTGCGCGTCGCACTATTTTTTGCAGTTTATCACTCGCGCTATTTTGCGCGTCGCACTGTTTTGTGCAGTTCACACTGGCGTTCTTTTGCGCGTCGCACTGTTTTTTACAGTTCATCACTCGCGCTATTTTGAGCGTCGCACTGTTTTGTGCAGTTTGTCACTCGCGCTATTTTGTGCGTGACACTGTTTTGTGCAATTCATCACTCGCGCTATTCTGCGCGTCGCATTGTTTTGTGCAGTTTATCACTCGCGCTATTTTGCGCGTCGCACTGTCTTGTGCAGTTTATCGCTCGCGCTATTTTGCGCGCCGCACTGTCTTGTGCAGTTCACACTGGCGCTATTTTGTACGTCGCACTGTTTTGTGCAGTTTATCACTCGCGCTATTTTGCGCGTCGCGCTGTTTTGTGCAGTTCACACTCGCGCTATCTTGCGCGTCGCACTGTTTTGTGCAGTTTACCACGCGCGCTATTTTGCTCGTCGCACTGTTTTGTGCAGTTGACACTCGCGCTATTTTGCGCGTCGCACTGTTTTGTGCAGTCTATCACTCGCGCTATTTTGCGCGTCGCACTGTTTTGTGCAGTTTATCACTCGCGCTATTTTGCGCGTCGCACGGTTTTGTGCAGTTCACACTCCTGCTATTTTGCGCGTCGAACTCTTTTGTGCAGTTTATCACTCCCGCTATTTTGCGCGTCACACTGTTTTGTGCAGTTGACACTCCCGCTATTTTGCGCGTCGCACTGTTTTGTGCAGTTTATCACTCGCGCTATTTTGCGCGTCGCACTGTTTTCTACAGTTCACACTCCCGCTATTTTGCGCGTCGCCCTCTTTTGTGCAGTTTATCACTCGCGCTATTTTGCGCGTCGCACTGCTTTGTGCTGTTTACACTCGTGCTATTTTGCGTGTCGCACTGTTTTGTGCAGTTTATCAATTGCGCTATTTTGCGCGTCGCACTGTTTTGTGTAGTTCACACCCCCGCTATTATGCGCGTCGCACTCTTTTGTGCAGTTTATCACTCGCGCTATTTTGCGCGTCGCACTGTTTTGTGCAGTTTATCAATTGCGCTATTTTGCGCGTCGCACTGTTTTGTGTAGTTCACACCCCCGCTATTATGCGCGCCGCACTCTTTTGTGCAGTTTATCACTCGCGCTATTTTGCGCGTCGCACTGCTCTGTGCATTTTACACTCGCGCTATTTTGCGCGTCGCACTGTTTTGTGCAGTTTATCACTCGCGCTATTTTGCGCGTCGCACTGTTTTCTACAGTTCACACTCCCGCTATTTTGCGCGTCGCCCTCTTTTGTGCAGTTTATCACTCGCGCTATTTTGCGCGTCGCACTGCTATGTGCTTTTTACACTCGTGCTATTTTGCGTGTCGCACTGTTTTGTGCAGTTTATCAATTGCGCTATTTTGCGCGTCGCACTGTTTTGTGTAGTTCACACCCCCGCTATTATGCGCGTCGCACTCTTTTGTGCAGTTTATCACTCGCGCTATTTTGCGCGTCGCACTGCTTTGTGCATTTTACACTCGCGCTATTTTGCGCGTCGCACTGTTTTGTGCAGTTTATCACTCATGCTATTTTGCGCGTCGCACTGTTTTGTGCAGTTTGTCACTCCTGCTATTATGCGCGTCGCACTATTTTTTACAGTTTATCACTCGCGCTATTTTGCGCGTCGCACTGTTTTGTGCAGTTCACACTGGCGTTCTTTTGCGCGTCGCACTATTTTTTACAGTTCATCACTCGCGCTATTTTGAGCGTCGCACTGTTTTGTGCAGTTTGTCACTCGCGCTATTTTGTGCGTGACACTGTTTTGTGCAGTTCATCACTCGCGCTATTCTGCGCGTCGCATTGTTTTGTGCAGTTTATCGCTCGCGCTATTTTGCGCGTCGCACTGTCTTGTGCAGTTCACACTGGCGCTATTTTGTACGTCGCACTGTTTTGTGCAGTTTATCACTCTTGCTATTTTGCGCGTCGCACTGTTTTCTACAGTTCACATTCCCGCTATTTTGCGCGTCGCCCTCTTTTGTGCAGTTTATCACTCGCGCTATTTTCCGCGTCGCACTGCTTTGTGCCGTTTACACTCGTGCTATTTTGCGTGTCGCACTGTTTTGTGCAGTTCATCACTCGCGCTATTTTGCGCGTCGCACTGTTTTGTGCAGTTTATCGCTCGCGCTATTTTGCGCGTCGCACTGTTTTCTGCAGTTCACACTGGCGCTATTTTGTACGTCGCACTGTTTTGTGCAGTTTATCACTCGCGCTATTTTGCGCGTCGCGCTGTTTTGTGCAGTTCACACTCGCGCTATCTTGCGCGTCGCACTGTTTTGTGCAGTTTACCACGCGCGCTATTTTGCTCGTCGCACTGTTTTGTGCAGTTGACACTCGCGCTATTTTGCGCGTCGCACTGTTTTGTGCAGTCTATCACTCGCGCTATTTTGCGCGACGCACTGTTTTGTGCAGTTTATCACTCGCGCTATTTTGCGCGTCGCACGGTTTTGTGCAGTTCACACTCCTGCTATTTTGCGCGTCGAACTCTTTTGTGCAGTTTATCACTCCCGCTATTTTGCGCGTCACACTGTTTTGTGCAGTTGACACTCGCGCTATTTTGCGCGTCGCACTGTTTTGTGCAGTTCATCACTCGCGCTATTTTGCGCGTCGCACTGTTTTCTACAGTTCACACTCCCGCTATTTTGCGCGTCGCCCTCTTTTGTGCAGTTTATCACTCGCGCTATTTTGCGCGTCGCACTGCTTTGTGCTGTTTACACTCGTGTTATTTTGCGTGTCGCACTGTTTTGTGCAGTTTATCAATTGCGCTATTTTGCGCGTCGCACTGTTTTGTGTAGTTCACACCCCCGCTATTATGCGCGTCGCACTCTTTTGTGCAGTTTATCACTCGCGCTATTTTGCGCGTCGCACTGCTTTGTGCTGTTTACACTCGTGCTATTTTGCGTGTCGCACTGTTTTGTGCAGTTTATCAATTGCGCTATTTTGCGCGTCGCACTGTTTTGTGTAGTTCACACCCCCGCTATTATGCGCGTCGCACTCTTTTGTGCAGTTTATCACTCGCGCTATTTTGCGCGTCGCACTGCTTTGTGCATTTTACACTCGCGCTATTTTGCGCGTCGCACTGTTTTGTGCAGTTTATCACTCGTGCTATTTTGCGCGTCGCACTGTTTTGTGCAGTTTGTCACTCCTGCTATATTGCGCGTCGCACTATTTTTTGCAGTTTATCACTCGCGCTATTTTGCGCGTCGCACTATTTTTTGCAGTTTATCACTCGCGCTATTTTGCGCGTCGCACTGTTTTGTGCAGTTCACACTGGCGTTCTTTTGCGCGTCGCACTGTTTTTTACAGTTCATCACTCGCGCTATTTTGAGCGTCGCACTGTTTTGTGCAGTTTGTCACTCGCGCTATTTTGTGCGTGACACTGTTTTGTGCAATTCATCACTCGCGCTATTCTGCGCGTCGCATTGTTTTGTGCAGTTTATCACTCGCGCTATTTTGCGCGTCGCACTGTCTTGTGCAGTTTATCGCTCGCGCTATTTTGCGCGCCGCACTGTCTTGTGCAGTTCACACTGGCGCTATTTTGTACGTCGCACTGTTTTGTGCAGTTTATCACTCGCGCTATTTTGCGCGTCGCGCTGTTTTGTGCAGTTCACACTCGCGCTATCTTGCGCGTCGCACTGTTTTGTGCAGTTTACCACGCGCGCTATTTTGCTCGTCGCACTGTTTTGTGCAGTTGACACTCGCGCTATTTTGCGCGTCGCACTGTTTTGTGCAGTCTATCACCCGCGCTATTTTGCGCGACGCACTGTTTTGTGCAGTTTATCACTCGCGCTATTTTGCGCGTCGCACGGTTTTGTGCAGTTCACACTCCTGCTATTTTGCGCGTCGAACTCTTTTGTGCAGTTTATCACTCCCGCTATTTTGCGCGTCACACTGTTTTGTGCAGTTGACACTCGCGCTATTTTGCGCGTCGCACTGTTTTGTGCAGTTTATCACTCGCGCTATTTTGCGCGTCGCACTGTTTTCTACAGTTCACACTCCCGCTATTTTGCGCGTCGCCCTCTTTTGTGCAGTTTATCACTCGCGCTATTTTGCGCGTCGCACTGCTTTGTGCTGTTTACACTCGTGTTATTTTGCGTGTCGCACTGTTTTGTGCAGTTTATCAATTGCGCTATTTTGCGCGTCGCACTGTTTTGTGTAGTTCACACCCCCGCTATTATGCGCGTCGCACTCTTTTGTGCAGTTTATCACTCGCGCTATTTTGCGCGTCGCACTGCTTTGTGCTGTTTACACTCGTGCTATTTTGCGTGTCGCACTGTTTTGTGCAGTTTATCAATTGCGCTATTTTGCGCGTCGCACTGTTTTGTGTAGTTCACACCCCCGCTATTATGCGCGTCGCACTCTTTTGTGCAGTTTATCACTCGCGCTATTTTGCGCGTCGCACTGCTTTGTGCATTTTACACTCGCGCTATTTTGCGCGTCGCACTGTTTTGTGCAGTTTATCACTCGTGCTATTTTGCGCGTCGCACTGTTTTGTGCAGTTTGTCACTCCTGCTATATTGCGCGTCGCACTATTTTTTGCAGTTTATCACTCGCGCTATTTTGCGCGTCGCACTATTTTTTGCAGTTTATCACTCGCGCTATTTTGCGCGTCGCACTGTTTTGTGCAGTTCACACTGGCGTTCTTTTGCGCGTCGCACTGTTTTTTACAGTTCATCACTCGCGCTATTTTGAGCGTCGCACTGTTTTGTGCAGTTTGTCACTCGCGCTATTTTGTGCGTGACACTGTTTTGTGCAATTCATCACTCGCGCTATTCTGCGCGTCGCATTGTTTTGTGCAGTTTATCACTCGCGCTATTTTGCGCGTCGCACTGTCTTGTGCAGTTTATCGCTCGCGCTATTTTGCGCGCCGCACTGTCTTGTGCAGTTCACACTGGCGCTATTTTGTACGTCGCACTGTTTTGTGCAGTTTATCACTCGCGCTATTTTGCGCGTCGCGCTGTTTTGTGCAGTTCACACTCGCGCTATCTTGCGCGTCGCACTGTTTTGTGCAGTTTACCACGCGCGCTATTTTGCTCGTCGCACTGTTTTGTGCAGTTGACACTCGCGCTATTTTGCGCGTCGCACTGTTTTGTGCAGTCTATCACTCGCGCTATTTTGCGCGTCGCACTGTTTTGTGCAGTTTATCACTCGCGCTATTTTGCGCGTCGCACGGTTTTGTGCAGTTCACACTCCTGCTATTTTGCGCGTCGAACTCTTTTGTGCAGTTTATCACTCCCGCTATTTTGCGCGTCACACTGTTTTGTGCAGTTGACACTCGCGCTATTTTGCGCGTCGCACTGTTTTGTGCAGTTTATCACTCGCGCTATTTTGCGCGTCGCACTGTTTTCTACAGTTCACACTCCCGCTATTTTGCGCGTCGCCCTCTTTTGTGCAGTTTATCACTCGCGCTATTTTGCGCGTCGCACTGCTTTGTGCTGTTTACACTCGTGCTATTTTGCGTGTCGCACTGTTTTGTGCAGTTTATCAATTGCGCTATTTTGCGCGTCGCACTGTTTTGTGTAGTTCACACCCCCGCTATTATGCGCGTCGCACTCTTTTGTGCAGTTTATCACTCGCGCTATTTTGCGCGTCGCACTGTTTTGTGCAGTTTATCAATTGCGCTATTTTGCGCGTCGCACTGTTTTGTGTAGTTCACACCCCCGCTATTATGCGCGTCGCACTCTTTTGTGCAGTTTATCACTCGCGCTATTTTGCGCGTCGCACTGCTCTGTGCATTTTACACTCGCGCTATTTTGCGCGTCGCACTGTTTTGTGCAGTTTATCACTCGTGCTATTTTGCGCGTCGCACTGTTTTGTGCAGTTTGTCACTCCTGCTATATTGCGCGTCGCACTATTTTTTGCAGTTTATCACTCGCGCTATTTTGCGCGTCGCACTGTTTTGTGCAGTTCACACTAGCGTTCTTTTGCGCGTCGCACTGTTTTGTACAGTTCATCACTCGCGCTATTTTGAGCGTCGCACTGTTTTCTGCAGTTTGTCACTCGCGCTATTTTGGGCGTGACACTGTTTTGTGCAGTTCATCACTCGCGCTATTTTGCGCGTCGCACTGTTTTGTGCAGTTTATCGCTCGCGCTATTTTGCGCGCCGCACTGTCTTGTGCAGTTCGCACTGGCGCTATTTTGTACGTCGCACTGTTTTGTGCAGTTTATCACTCGCGCTATTTTTCGCGTCGCGCTGTTTTGTGCAGTTCACACTCGCGCTATCTTGCGCGTCGCACTGTTTTGTGCAGTTTACCACGCGCGCTATTTTGCGCGTCGCACGGTTTTGTGCAGTTCACACTCCTACTATTTTGCGCGTCGAACTCTTTTGTGTAGTTTATCACTCCCGCTATTTTGCGCGTCACACTGTTTTGTGCAGTTGACACTCGCGCTATTTTGCGCGTCGCACTGTTTTGTGCAGTTTATCACTCGCGCTATTTTGCGCGTCGCACTGTTTTCTACAGTTCACACTCCCGCTATTTTGCGCGTCGCCCTCTTTTGTGCAGTTTATCACTCGCGCTATTTTGCGCGTCGCACTGCTTTGTGCTGTTTACACTCGTGCTATTCTGCGTGTCGCACTGTTTTGTGCAGTTTATCAATTGCGCTATTTTACGCGTCGCACTGTTTTGTGTAGTTCACACCCCCGCTATTATGCGCGTCGCTCTCTTTTGTGCAGTTTATCACTCGCGCTATTTTGCGCGTCGCACTGCTTTGTGCATTTTACACTCGCGCTATTTCGCGCGTCGCACTGTTTTGTGCAGTTTATCACTCGTGCTATTTTGCGCGTCGCACTGTTTTGTGCAGTTTGTCACTCCTGCTATATTGCGCGTCGCACTATTTTTTGCAGTTTATCACTCGCGCTATTTTGAGCGTCGCACTGTTTTGTGCAGTTTGTCACTCGCGCTATTTTGTGCGTGACACTGTTTTGTGCAGTTCATCACTCGCGCTATTCTGCGCGTCGCATTGTTTTGTGCAGTTTATCGCTCGCGCTATTTTGCGCGTCGCACTGTCTTGTGCAGTTCACACTGGCGCTATTTTGTACGTCGCACTGTTTTGTGCAGTTTATCACTCGCGCTATTTTGCCCGTCGCACGGTTTTCTACAGTTCACACTCCCGCTATTTTGCGCGTCGCCCTCTTTTGTGCAGTTTATCACTTGCGCTATTTTCCGCGTCGCACTGCTTTGTGCCGTTTACACTCGTGCTATTTTGCGTGTCGCACTGTTTTGTGCAGTTCATCACTCGCGCTATTTTGCGCGTCGCACTGTTTTGTGCAGTTTATCGCTTGCGCTATTTTGCGCGTCGCACTGTTTTGTGCAGTTCACACTGGCGCTATTTTGTACGTCGCACTGTTTTGTGCAGTTTATCACTCGCGCTATTTTACGCGTCGCGCTGTTTTGTGCAGTTCACACTCGCGCTATCTTGCGCGTCGCACTGTTTTGTGCAGTTTACCACGCGCGCTATTTTGCTCGTCGCACTGTTTTGTGCAGTTGACACTCGCGCTATTTTGCGCGTCGCACTGTTTTGTGCAGTCTATCACTCGCGCTATTTTGCGCGTCGCACTATTTTGTGCAGTTTATCACTCGCGCTATTTTGCGCGTCGCACGGTTTTGTGCAGTTCACACTCCTGCTATTTTGCGCGTCGAACTCTTTTGTGCAGTTTATCACTCCCGCTATTTTACGCGTCACACTATTTTGTGCAGTTGACACTCGCGCTATTTTGCGCGTCGCACTGTTTTGTGCAGTTTATCACTCGCGCTATTTTCCGCGTCGCACTGTTTTCTACAGTTCACACTCCCGCTATTTTGCGCGTCGCCCTCTTTTGTGCAGTTTATCACTCGCGCTATTTTGCGCGTCGCACTGCTTTGTGCTGTTTACACTCGTGCTATTTTGCGTGTCGCACTGTTTTGTGCAGTTTATCAATTGCGCTATTTTGCGCGTCGCACTGTTTTGTGTAGTTCACACCCCCGCTATTATGCGCGTCGCACTCTTTTGTGCAGTTTATCACTCGCGCTATTTTGCGCGTCGCACTGCTTTGTGCTGTTTACACTCGTGCTATTTTGCGTGTCGCACTGTTTTGTGCAGTTTATCAATTGCGCTATTTTGCGCGGCGCACTGTTTTGTGTAGTTCACACCCCCGCTATTATGCGCGTCGCACTCTTTTGTGCAGTTTATCACTCGCGCTATTTTGCGCGTCGCACTGCTTTGTGCATTTTACACTCGCGCTATTTTGCGCGTCGCACTGTTTTGTGCAGTTTATCACTCGTGCTATTTTGCGCGTCGCACTGTTTTGTGCAGTTTGTCACTCCTGCTATATTGCGCGTCGCACTATTTTTTGCAGTTTATCACTCGCGCTATTTTGCGCGTCGCACTGTTTTGTGCAGTTCACACTAGCGTTCTTTTGCGCGTCGCACTGTTTTGTACAGTTCATCACTCGCGCTATTTTGAGCGTCGCACTGTTTTCTGCAGTTTGTCACTCGCGCTATTTTGTGCGTGACACTGTTTTGTGCAGTTCATCACTCGCGCTATTTTGCGCGTCGCACTGTTTTGTGCAGTTTATCGCTCGCGCTATTTTGCGCGCCGCACTGTCTTATGCAGTTCACACTGGCGCTATTTTGTACGTCGCACTGTTTTGTGCAGTTTATCACTCGCGCTATTTTTCGCGTCGCGCTATTTTGTGCAGTTCACACTCGCGCTATCTTGCGCGTCGCACTGTTTTGTGCAGTTTACCACGCGCGCTATTTTGCGCGTCGCACGGTTTTGTGCAGTTCACACTCCTACTATTTTGCGCGTCGAACTCTTTTGTCTAGTTTATCACTCCCGCTATTTTGCGCGTCACACTGTTTTGTGCAGTTGACACTCGCGCTATTTTGCGCGTCGCACTGTTTTGTGCAGTTTATCACTCGCGCTATTTTGCACGTCGCACTGTTTTCTACAGTTCACACTCCCGCTATTTTGCGCGTCGCCCTCTTTTGTGCAGTTTATCACTCGCGCTATTTTGCGCGTCGCACTGCTTTGTGCTGTTTACACTCGTGCTATTTTGCGTGTCGCACTGTTTTGTGCAGTTTATCAATTGCGCTATTTTACGCGTCGCACTGTTTTGTGTAGTTCACACCCCCGCTATTATGCGCGTCGCACTCTTTTGTGCAGTTTATCACTCGCGCTATTTTGCGCGTCGCACTGCTTTGTGCATTTTACACTCGCGCTATTTTGCGCGTCGCACTGTTTTGTGCAGTTTATCACTCGTGCTATTTTGCGCGTCGCACTGTTTTGTGCAGTTTGTCACTCCTGCTATATTGCGCGTCGCACTATTTTTGCAGTTTATCACTCGCGCTATTTTGCGCGTCGCACTGTTTCGTGCAGTTCACACTGGCGTTCTTTTGCGCGTCGCACTGTTTTTTACAGTTCATCACTCGCGCTATTTTGAGCGTCGCACTGTTTTGTGCAGTTTGTCACTCGCGCTATTTTGTGCGTGACACAGTTTTGTGCAGTTCATCACTCGTGCTATTTTGCGCGTCGCACTGTTTTGTGCAGTTTATCGCTCGCGCTATTTTGCGCGTCGCACTGTTTTGTGCAGTTCACACTGGCGCTATTTTGTACGTCGCACTGTTTTGTGCATTTTATCACTCGCGCTATTTTGCGCGTCGCGCTGTTTTGTGCAGTTCACCCTCGCGCTATCTTGCGCGTCGCACTGTTTTGTGCAGTTTACCACGGGCGCTATTTTGCTCGTCGCACTGTTTTGTGCAGTTGACACTCGCGCTATTTTGCGCGTCGCACTGTTTTGTGCAGTTTATCACTCGCGCTATTTTGCGCGTCGCACTGTTTTGTGCAGTTTATCACTCGCGCTATTTTGCGGGTCGCACTGTTTTGTGCAGTTTATCACTCGCGCTATTTTGCGCGTCGCACTGTTTTGTGCAGTTTATCACTCGCGCTATTTTGCGGGTCGCACTGTTTTGTGCAGTTTATCACTCGCACTCTTTTGTGCAGTTTATCACTCGCGCTATTTTGCGCGTCGCACTGCTTTGTGCTGTTTACACTCGTGCTATTTTGCGTGTCGCACTGTTTTGTGCAGTTTATCAATTGCGCTATTTTGCGCGTCGCACTGTTTTGTGTAGTTCACACCCCCGCTATTATGCGCGTCGCACGCTTTTGTGCAGTTTATCACTCGCGCTATTTTGCGCGTCGCACTGCTTTGTGCCTTTCACACTCGCGCTATTTTGCGTGTCGCACTGTTTTGTGCAGTTTATCACTCGTGCTATTTTGCGCATCGCACTGTTTTGTGCAGTTTGTCACTCCTGCTATATTGCGCGTCGCACTATTTTTTGCAGTTTATCACTCGCGCTATTTTGCGCGTCGCACTGTTTTGTGCAGTTCACACTGGCGTTCTTTTGCGCGTCGCACTGTTTTTTACAGTTCACCACTCGCGCTATTTTGAGCGTCGCACTGTTTTGTGCAGTTTGTCACTCGCGCTATTTTGTGCGTGACACTGTTTTGTGCAGTTCATCACTCGCGCTATTTTGCGCGTCGCACTGTTTTGTGCAGTTTATCGCTCGCGCTATTTTGCGCGTCGCACTGTTTTGTGCAGTTCACACTGGCGCTATTTTGTACGTCGCACTGTTTTGTGCAGTTTATCACTCGCGCTATTTTGCGCGTCGCGCTGTTTTGTGCAGTTCAAACTAGCGCTATCTTCCGCGTCGCACTGTTTTGTGCAGTTTACCACGCGCGCTATTTTGCTCGTCGCACTGTTTTGTGCAGTTGACACTCGCGCTATTTTGCGCGTCGCACTGTTTTGTGCAGTCTATCACTCGCGCTATTTTGCGCGTCGCACTGTTTTGTGCAGTTTATCACTTGCGCTATTTTGCGGGTCGCACTGTTTTGTGCAGTTTGTCACTGGCGCTATTTTGCGCGTCGCACGGTTTTGTGCCGTTCACACTCCTGCTATTTTGCGCGTCGAACTCTTTTGTGAAGTTTATCACTCCCGCTATTTTGCGCGTCACACTGTTTTGTGCAGTTGACACTTGCGCTGTTTTGCGCGTCGCACTGTTTTGTGCAGTTTATCACTCGCGCTATTTTGCGCGTCGCACTGTTTTCTACAGTTCACACTCCCGCTATTTTGCGCGTCGCCCTCTTTTGTGTAGTTTATCACTCGCGCTATTTTCCGCGTCGCACTGCTTTGTGCCGTTTACACTCGTGCTATTTTGCGTGTCGCACTGTTTTGTGCAGTTCATCACTCGCGCTATTTTGCGCGTCGCACTGTTTTGTGCAGTTTATCGGTCGCGCTATTTTGCGCGTCGCACTGTTTTGTGCAGTTCACACTGGCACTATTTTGTACGTCGCACTGTTTTGTGCAGTTTATCACTCGCGCTATTTTGCGCGTCGCGCTGTTTTGTGCAGTTCACACTCGCGCTATCTTGCGCGTCGCACTGTTTTGTGCAGTTTACCACGCGCGCTATTTTGCTCGTCGCACTGTTTTGTGCAGTTGACACTCGCGCTATTTTGCGCGTCGCACTGTTTTGTGCAGTCTATCACTCGCGCTATTTTGCGCGTCGCACTGTTTTGTGCAGTTTATCACTCGCGCTATTTTGCGTGTCGCACTGTTTTGTGCAGTTTATCACTCGCGCTATTTTGCGCATCGCACGGTTTTGTGCCGTTCACACTCCTGCTATTTTGCGCGTCGAACTCTTTTGTGCAGTTTATCACTCCCGCTATTTTGCGCATCACACTGTTTTGTGCAGTTGACACTTGCGCTATTTTGCGCGTCGCACTGTTTTGTGCAGTTTATCACTCGCGCTATTTTGCGCGTCGCACTGTTTTCTACAGTTCACACTCCCGCTATTTTGCGCGTCGCCCTCTTTTGTGCAGTTTATCACTCGCGCTATTTTCCGCGTCGCACTGCTTTGTGCCGTCTACACTCGTGCTATTTTGCGTGTCGCACTGTTTTGTGCAGTTTATCAATTGCGCTATTTTGCGCGTCGCACTATTTTGTGTAGTTCACACCCCCGCTATTATGCGCGTCGCACTCTTTTGTGCAGTTTATCACTCGCGCTATTTTGCGCGTCGCACTGCTTTGTGCATTTTACACTCGCGCTATTTTGCGCGTCGCACTGTTTTGTGCAGTTTATCACTCGTGCTATTTTGCGCGTCGCACTGTTTTGTGCAGTTTGTCACTCCTGCTATATTGCGCGTCGCACTATTTTTTGCAGTTTATCACTCGCGCTATTTTGCGCATCGCACTGTTTTGTGTAGTTCACACTGGCGTTATTTTGCGCGTCGCACTGTTTTTTACAGTTTATCACTCGCGCTATTTTGAGCGTCGCACTGTTTTGTGCAGTTTGTCACTCGCGCTATTTTGTGCGTGACACTGTTTTGTGCAGTTCATCACTCGCGTTATTTTGCGCGTCGCACTGTTTTGTGCAGTTTATCACTCGCGCTTTTTTGCGCGTCGCACTGTTTTGTGCAGTTTACCACGCGCGCTATTTTGCACGTCGAACTGTTTTGTGCAGTTTACCACTCGCGCTATTTTGCGCGTCGCACTGTTTTATGCAGTTTATCACTCGCGCTATTTTGCGGGTCACACTTTTTGTGCAGTTTATCACTCGCGCTATTTTGCGCGTCGCACTGTTTTGTGCAGTTGACACTCACGCTATTTTGCGCGTCGCACTGTTTTGTGCAGTTTATCACTCGCGCTATTTTGCGCGTCGCACTGTTTTCTACAGTTCACACTCCCGCTATTTTGCGCGTCGCCCCCTTTTGTGCAGTTTATCACTCGCGCTATTTTGCGCGTCGCACTGCTTTGTCCTGTTTACACTCGTACTATTTTGCGTGTCGCACTGTTTTGTGCAGTTTATCAATTGCGCTATTTTGCGCGTCGCACTGTTTTGTGTAGTTCAAACCCCCGCTATTTTGCGCGTCGCACTCTTTTGTGCAGTTTATCACTCGCGCTATTTTGCGCGTCGCACTGCTTTATGCATTTTACACTCGCGCTATTTTGCGCGTCGCACTGTTTTGTGCAGTTTATCACTCGTGCTATTTTGCGCGTCGCACTGTTTTGTGCAGTTTGTCACTCCTGCTATATTGCGCGTCGCACTATTTTTTGCAGTTTATCACTCGCGCTATTTTGCGCGTCGCACTGTTTTGTGCAGTTCACACTGGCGTTATTTTGCGCGTCGCACTGTTTTTTACAGTTTATCACTCGCGCTGTTTTGACCGTCGCACTGTTTTGTGCAGTTTGTCACTCGCGCTATTTTGTGCGTGACACTGTTTTGTGCAGTTCATCACTCGCGCTATTTTGCGCGTCGCACTGTTTTGTGCAGTTTATCACTCGCGCTATTTTGCGCGTCGCACTGTTTTGTGCAGTTTACCACGCGCGCTATTTTGCACGTCGAACTGTTTTGTGCAGTTTACCACTCGCGCTATTTTGCGCGTCGCACTGTTTTATGCAGTTTATCACTCGCGCTATTTTGCGGGTCACACTTTTTGTGCAGTTTATCACTCGCGCTATTTTGCGCGTCGCACTGTTTTGTGCAGTTGACACTCACGCTATTTTGCGCGTCGCACTGTTTTGTGCAGTTTATCACTCGCGCTATTTTGCGCGTCGCACTGTTTTCTACAGTTCACACTCCCGCTATTTTGCGCGTCGCCCCCTTTTGTGCAGTTTATCACTCGCGCTATTTTGCGCGTCGCACTGCTTTGTCCTGTTTACACTCGTACTATTTTGCGTGTCGCACTGTTTTGTGCAGTTTATCAATTGCGCTATTTTGCGCGTCGCACTGTTTTGTGTAGTTCACACCCCCGCTATTTTGCGCGTCGCACTCTTTTGTGCAGTTTATCACTCGCGCTATTTTGCGCGTCGCACTGCTTTGTGCATTTTACACTCGCGCTATTTTGCGCGTCGCACTGTTTTGTGCAGTTTATCACTCGTGCTATTTTGCGCGTCGCACTGTTTTGTGCAGTTTGTCACTCCTGCTATATTGCGCGTCGCACTATTTTTTGCAGTTTATCACTCGCGCTATTTTGCGCGTCGCACTGTTTTGTGCAGTTCACACTGGCGTTATTTTGCGTGTCGCACTGTTTTTTACAGTTTATCACTCGCGCTATTTTGAGCGTCGCACTGTTTTGTGCAGTTTGTCACTCGCGCTATTTTGTGCGTGACACTGTTTTGTGCAGTTCATCACTCGCGCTATTTTGCGCGTCGCACTGTTTTTTACAGTTTATCACCCTCGCTATTTTGCGCGTCGGACTGTTTTGTGCAGCTCGCACTCGCGCTATTTTGCACGTCGCACTGTTTTGTGCAGTTTACCACTCGCGCTATTTTGCGTGTCGCACTGTTTTGTGCAATTGACAATCGCGCTATTTTGCGCGTCGCACTGTTTTGTGCGGTTTATCACTCGCGCTATTTTGCGGGTCGCACTGTTTTGTGCAGTTTATCACACGCGCGGTTTTACGCGTCGCACTGTTTTGTGCAGTTTATCACTCGCGCTATTTTGCGCGTCGCACTGTTTTGTGCAGTTCACACTGGCGCTATTTTGGACGTCGCACAGTTTTGTGCAGTTTATCACTCGCGCTATTTTGCGCGTCGCGCTGTTTTGTGCAGTTCACACTCGCGCTATCTTGCGCGTCGCACTGTTTTATGCAGTTTACCACGCGCGCTATTTTGCTCGTCGCACTGTTTTGTGCAGTTGACACTCGCGCTATTTTGCGCGTCGCACTGTTTTGTGCAGTTTATCACTCGCGCTATTTTGCGCGTCGCACTGTTTTGTGCAGTTTATCACTCGCGCTATTTTGCGGGTCGCACTGTTTTGTGCAGTTTATCACTCGCGCTATTTTGCACGTCGCACGGTTTTGTGCAGTTTATCAATCGCGCTATTTTGCGGGTCGCACTGTTTTGTGCAGTTTATCACTCGCGCTATTTTGCGCGTCGCACAGTTTCGTGCAGTTCACACTCCTGCTATTTTGCGCGTCGAACTCTTTTGAGCAGTTTATCACTCCCGCTATTTTGCGCGTCACACTGTTTTGTGCAGTTGACACTCGCGCTATTTTGCGCGTCGCACTGTTTTGTGCAGTTTATCACTCGCGCTATTTTGCGCGTCGCACTGTTTTCTACAGTTCACACTCCCGCTATTTTGCGCGTCGCCCTCTTTTGTGCAGTTTATCACTCGCGCTGTTTTGCGCGTCGCACTGCTTTGTGCTGTTTACACTCGTGCTATTTTGCGTGTCGCACTGTTTTGTGCAGTTTATCAATTGCGCTATTTTGCGCGTCGCACTGTTTTGTGTAGTTCACACCCCCGCTCTTATGCGCGTCGCACGCTTTTGTGCAGTTTATCACTCGCGCTATTTTGCGCGTCGCACTGCTTTGTGCCTTTTACACTCGCGCTATTTTGCGCGTCGCACTGTTTTGTGCAGTTTATCACTCATGCTATTTTGCGCGTCGCACTGTTTTGTGCAGTTTGTCACTCCTGCTATATTGCGCGTCGCACTATTTTTTGCAGTTTATCACTCGCGCTATTTTGCGCGTCGCACTGTTTTGTGCAGTTCACACTGGCGTTCTTTTGCGCGTCGCACTGTTTTTTACAGTTCATCACTCGCGCTATTTTGAGCGTCGCACTGTTTTGTGCAGTTTGTCACTCGCGCTATTTTGTGCGTGACACTGTTTTGTGCAGTTCATCACTCGCGCTATTTTGCGCGTCGCACTGTTTTGTGCAGTTTATCGCTCGCGCTATTTTGCGCGTCGCACTGTTTTGTGCAGTTCACACTGGCGCTATTTTGTACGTCGCACTGTTTTGTGCAGTTTATCACTCGCGCTATTTTGCGCGTCGCGCTGTTTTGTGCAGTTCACACTGGCGCTATTTTGTACGTCGCACTGTTTTGTGCAGTTTATCACTCGCTATTTTGCGCGTCGCGCTGTTTTGTGCAGTTCACACTCGCGCTATCTTGCGCGTCGCACTGTTTTGTGCAGTTTACCACGCGCGCTATTTTGCTCGTCGCACTGTTTTGTGCAGTTGACACTCGCGCTATTTTGCGCGTCGCACTGTTTTGTGCAGTCTATCACTCGCGCTATTTTGCGCGTCGCACTGTTTTGTGCAGTTTATCACTCGCGCTATTTTGCGTGTCGCACTGTTTTGTGCAGTTTATCACTCGCGCTATTTTGCGTGTCGCACGGTTTTGTGCCGTTCACACTCCTGCTATTTTGCGCGTCGAACTCTTTTCTGCAGTTTATCACTCCCGCAATTTTGCGCGTCACACAGTTTTGTGCAGTTGACACTCGCGCTATTTTGCGCGTCGCACTGTTTTCTACAGTTCACACTCCCCCTATTTTGCGCGTCGCCCTCTTTTGTGCAGTTTATCACTCGCGCTATTTTCCGCGTCGCACTGCTTTGTGCCGTTTACACTCGTGCTATTTTGCGTGTCGCACTGTTTTGTGCAGTTCATCACTCGCGCTATTTTGCGCGTCGCACTGTTTTGTGTAGTTTATCGCTCGCGCTATTTTGCGCGTCGCACTGTTTTGTGCAGTTCACACTGGCGCTATTTTGTACGTCGCACTGTTTTGTGCAGTTTATCACTCGCGCTATTTTGCGCGTCGCGCTGTTTTGTGCAGTTCACACTCGCGCTATCTTGCGCGTCGCACTGTTTTGTGCAGTTTACCACGCGCGCTATTTTGCTCGTCGCACTGTTTTGTGCAGTTGACACTCGCGCTATTTTGCGCGTCGCACTGTTTTGTGCAGTCTATCACTCGCGCTATTTTGCGCGTCGCACTGTTTTGTGCAGTTTATCACTCGCGCTATTTTGCGTGTCGCACTGTTTTGTGCAGTTTATCACTCGCGCTATTTTGCGCGTCGCACGGTTTTTTGCCGTTCACACTCCTGCTATTTTGCGCGTCGAACTCTTTTCTGCATTTTATCACTCCCGCTATTTTGCGCGTCACACAGTTTTGTGCAGTTGACACTTGCGCTATTTTGCGCGTCGCACTGTTTTGTGCAGTTTATCACTCGCGCTATTTTGCGCGTCGCACTGTTTTCTACAGTTCACACTCCCCCTATTTTGCGCGTCGCCCTCTTTTGTGCAGTTTATCACTCGCGCTATTTTCCGCGTCGCACTGCTTTGTGCCGTTTACACTCGTGCTATTTTGCGTGTCGCACTGTTTTGTGCAGTTCATCACTCGCGCTATTTTGCGCGTCGCACTGTTTTGTGCAGTTTATCGCTCGCGCTATTTTGCGCGTCGCACTGTTTTGTGCAGTTCACCCTGGCGCTATTTTGTACGTCGCACTGTTTTGTGCAGTTTATCACTCGCGCTATTTTGCGCGTCGCGCTGTTTTGTGCAGTTCACACTCGCGCTATCTTGCGCGTCGCCCTGTTTTGTGCAGTTTACCACGCGCGCTATTTTGCTCGTCGCACTGTTTTGTGCAGTTGACACTCGCGCTATTTTGCGCGTCGCACTGTTTTGTGCAGTCTATCACTCGCGCTATTTTGCGCGTCGCACTGTTTTGTGCAGTTTATCACTCGCGCTATTTTGCGGGTCGCACTGTTTTGTGCAGTTTATCACTCGCGCTATTTTGCGCGTCGCACGGTTTTGTGCCGTTCACACTCCTGCTATTTTGCGCGTCGAACTCTTTTGTGCAGTTTATCACTCCCGCTATTTTGCGCGTCACACTGTTTTGTGCAGTTGACACTTGCGCTATTTTGCGCGTCGCACTGTTTTGTGCAGTTTATCACTCGCGCTATTTTGCGCGTCGCACTGTTTTCTACAGTTCACACTCCCGCTATTTTGCGCGTCGCCCTCTTTTGTGCAGTTTATCACTCGCGCTATTTTCCGCGTCGCACTGCTTTGTGCCGTTTACACTCGTGCTATTTTGCGTGTCGCACAGTTTTGTGCAGTTTATCAATTGCGCTATTTTGCGCGTCGCACTGTTTTGTGTAGTTCACACCCCCGCTATTTTGCGCGTCGCACTCTTTTGTGCAGTTTACCACTTGTGCAGTTTACCACTCGCGCTATTTTGCGCGTCGCACTGCTTTGTGCATTTTACATTCGCGGTATTTTGCGCGTCGCACTGTTTTGTGCAGTTTATCACTCGTGCTATTTTGCGCGTCGCACTGTTTTGTGCAGTTTGTCACTCCTGCTATATTGCGCGTCGCACTATTTTTTGAAGTTTATCACTCGCGCTATTTTGCGCGTCGCACTGTTTTGTGCAGTTCACACTGGCGTTATTTTGCGCGTCGCACTATTGTTTACAGTTTATCACTCGCGCTATTTTGAGCATCGCACTGTTTTGTGCAGTTTGTCACTCGCGCTATTTTGTGCGTGACACTGTTTTGTGCAGTTCATCACTCGCGCTATTTTGCGCGTCGCACTGTTTTGTGCAGTTTATCACTCGCGCTATTTTGCGCGTCGCACTGTTTTGTGCAGTTTACCACGCGCGCTATTTTGCCCGTCGAACTGTTTTGTGCAGTTTACCACTCGCGCTATTTTGCGCGTCGCACTGTTTTGTGCAGTTTATCACTCGCGCACTTTTGCGGGTCACACTTTTTGTGCAGTTTATCACTCGCGCTATTTTGCGCGTCGCACTGTTTTGTGCAGTTGACACTCACGCTATTTTGCGCGTCGCACTGTTTTGTGCAGTTTATCACTCGCGCTATTTTGCGCGTCGCACTGTTTTCTACAGTTCACACTCCCGCTATTTTGCGCATCGCCCTCTTTTGTGCAGTTTATCACTCGCGCTATTTTGCGCGTCGCACTGCTTTGTCCTGTTTACACTCGTACTATTTTGCGTGTCGCACTGTTTTGTGCAGTTTATCAATTGCGCTATTTTGCGCGTCGCACTGTTTTGTGTAGTTCACACCCCCGCTATTTTGCGCGTCGCACTCTTTTGTGCAGTTTATCACTCGCACTATTTTGCGCGTCGCACTGCTTTGTGCATTTTACACTCGCGCTATTTTGCGCGTCGCACTGTTTTGTGCAGTTTATCACTCGTGCTATTTTGCGCGTCGCACTGTTTTGTGCAGTTTGTCACTCCTGCTATATTGCGCGTCGCACTATTTTTTACAGTTTATCACTCGCGCTATTTTGCGCGTCGCACTGTTTTGTGCAGTTCACACTGGCGTTATTTTGCGCGTCGCACTGTTTTTTACAGTTTATCACTCGCGCTATTTTGAGCGTCGCACTGTTTTGTGCAGTTTGTCACTCGCGCTATTTTGTGCGTGACACTGTTTTGTGCAGTTCATCACTCGCGCTATTTTGCGCGTCGCACTGTTTTTTGCAGTTTATCACCCTCGCTATTTTGCGCGTCGGACTGTTTTGTGCAACTCGCACTCGCGCTATTTTGCACGTCCCACTGTTTTGTGCAGTTTACCACTCGCGCTATTTTGCGTGTCGCACTGTTTTGTGCAATTGACAATCGCGCTATTTTGCGCGTCGCACTGTTTTGTGCAGTTTATCACTCGCGCTATTTTGCGGGTCGCACTGTTTTGTGCAGTTTATCACACGCGCGGTTTTACGCGTCGCACTGTTTTGTGCAGTTTATCACTCGCGCTATTTTGCGCGTCGCACTGTTTTGTGCAGTTCACACTGGCGCTATTTTGGACGTCGCACTGTTTTGTGCAGTTTATCACTCGCGCTATTTTGCGCGTCGCGCTGTTTTGTGCAGTTCACACTCGCGCTATCTTGCGCGTCGCACTGTTTTGTGCAGTTTACCACGCGCGCTATTTTGCTCGTCGCACTGTTTTGTGCAATTGACACTCGCGCTATTTTTCGCGTCGCACTGTTTTGTGCAGTTTATCACTCGCGCTATTTTGCGCGTCGCACTGTTTTGTGCAGTTTATCACTCGCGCTATTTTAAGGGTCGCACTGTTTTATGCAGTTTATCACTCGCGCTATTTTGCGCGTCGCAATGTTTTGTGCAGTTTATCACTCGCGCTATTTTGCGGGTCGCACTATTTTGTGCAGTTTATCACTCGCGCTATTTTGCGCGTCGCACAGTTTTGTGCAGTTCACACTCCTGCTATTTTGCGCGTCGAACTCTTTTGAGCAGTTTATCACTCCCGCTATTTTGCGCGTCACACTGTTTTGTGCAGTTGACACTCGCGCTATTTTGCGCGTCGCACTGTTTTGTGCAGTTTATCACTCGCGCTATTTTGCGCGTCGCACTTTTTCTACAGTTCACACTCCCGCTATTTTGCGCGTCGCCCTCTTTTGTGCAGTTTATCACTCGCGCTATTTTGCGCGTCGCACTGCTTTGTGCTGTTTACACTCGTGCTATTTTGCGTGTCGCACTGTTTTGTGCAGTTTATCAATTGCGCTATTTTACGCGTCGCACTGTTTTGTGTAGTTCACACCCCCGCTATTATGCGCGTCGCACTCTTTTGTGCAGTTTATCACTCGCGCTATTTTGCGCGTCGCACTGCTTTGTGCATTTTACACTCGCGCTAGTTTGCGCGTCGCACTGTTTTGTGCAGTTTATCACTCGTGCTATTTTGCGCGTCGCACTGTTTTGTGCAGTTTGTCACTCCTGCTATATTGCGCGTCGCACTATTTTTTGCAGTTTATCACTCGTGCTATTTTGCGCGTCGCACTGTTTTGTGCAGTTCACACTGGCGTTCTTTTGCGCGTCGCACTGTTTTTTACAGTTCATCACTCGCGCTATTTTGAGCGTCGCACTGTTTTGTGCAGTTTGTCACTCGCGCTATTTTGTGCGTGACACTGTTTTGTGCAGTTCATCACTCGTGCTATTTTGCGCGTCGCACTGTTTTGTGCAGTTTATCGCTCGCGCTATTTTGCGCGTCGCACTGTTTTGTGCAGTTCACACTGGCGCTATTTTGTACGTCGCACTGTTTTGTGCAGTTTATCACTCGCGCTATTTTGCGCGTCGCGCTGTTTTGTGCAGTTCACACTCGCGCTATCTTGCGCGTCGCACTGTTTTGTGCAGTTTACCACGGGCGCTATTTTGCTCGTCGTACTGTTTTGTGCAGTTGACACTCGCGCTATTTTGCGCGTCGCACTGTTTTGTGCAGTTTATCACTCGCGCTATTTTGCGCGTCGCACTGTTTTGTGCAGTTTATCACTCGCGCTATTTTAAGGGTCGCACTGTTTTATGCAGTTTATCACTCGCGCTATTTTGCGCGTCGCAATGTTTTGTGCAGTTTATCACTCGCGCTATTTTGCGGGTCGCACTATTTTGTGCAGTTTATCACTCGCGCTATTTTGCGCGTCGCACAGTTTTGTGCAGTTCACACTCCTGCTATTTTGCGCGTCGAACTCTTTTGAGCAGTTTATCACTCCCGCTATTTTGCGCGTCACACTGTTTTGTGCAGTTGACACTCGCGCTATTTTGCGCGTCGCACTGTTTTGTGCAGTTTATCACTCGCGCTATTTTGCGCGTCGCACTGTTTTCTACAGTTCACACTCCCGCTATTTTGCGTGTCGCCCTCTTTTGTGCAGTTTATCACTCGCGCTATTTTGCGCGTCGCACTGCTTTGTGCTGTTTACACTCGTGCTATTTTGCGTGTCGCACTGTTTTGTGCAGTTTATCAATTGCGCTATTTTACGCGTCGCACTGTTTTGTGTAGTTCACACCCCCGCTATTATGCGCGTCGCACTCTTTTGTGCAGTTTATCACTCGCGCTATTTTGCGCGTCGCACTGCTTTGTGCATTTTACACTCGCGCTAGTTTGCGCGTCGCACTGTTTTGTGCAGTTTATCACTCGTGCTATTTTGCGCGTCGCACTGTTTTGTGCAGTTTGTCACTCCTGCTATATTGCGCGTCGCACTATTTTTTGCAGTTTATCACTCGAGCTATTTTGTGCGTCGCACTGTTTTGTGCAGTTCACACTGGCGTTCTTTTGCGCGTCGCACTGTTTCTTACAGTTCATCACTCGCGCTATTTTGAGCGTCGCACTGTTTTGTGCAGTTTGTCACTCGCGCTATTTTGTGCGTGACACTGTTTTGTGCAGTTCATCACTCGTGCTATTTTGCGCGTCGCACTGTTTTGTGCAGTTTATCGCTCGCGCTATTTTGCGCGTCGCACTGTCTTGTGCAGTTCACACTGGCGCTATTTTGTACGTCGCACTGTTTTGTGCAGTTTATCACTCGCGCTATTTTGCGCGTCGCGCTGTTTTGTGCAGTTCACACTCGCGCTATCTTGCGCGTCGCACTGTTTTGTGCAGTTTACCACGGGCGCTATTTTGCTCGTCGTACTGTTTTGTGCAGTTGACACTCGCGCTATTTTGCGCGTCGCACTGTTTTGTGCAGTTTATCACTCGCGCTATTTTGCGCGTCGCACTGTTTTGTGCAGTTTATCACTCGCGCTATTTTAAGGGTCGCACTGTTTTATGCAGTTTATCACTCGCGCTATTTTGCGCGTCGCAATGTTTTGTGCAGTTTATCACTCGCGCTATTTTGCGGGTCGCACTATTTTGTGCAGTTTATCACTCGCGCTATTTTGCGCGTCGCACAGTTTTGTGCAGTTCACACTCCTGCTATTTTGCGCGTCGCACTGTTTTGTGCAGTTTATCGGTCGCGCTATTTTGCGCGTCGCACTGTTTTGTGCAGTTCACACTGGCACTATTTTGTACGTCGCACTGTTTTGTGCAGTTTATCACTCGCGCTATTTTGCGCGTCGCGCTGTTTTGTGCAGTTCACACTCGCGCTATCTTGCGCGTCGCACTGTTTTGTGCAGTTTACCACGCGCGCTATTTTGCTCGTCGCACTGTTTTGTGCAGTTGACACTCGCGCTATTTTGCGCGTCGCACTGTTTTGTGCAGTCTATCACTCGCGCTATTTTGCGCGTCGCACTGTTTTGTGCAGTTTATCACTCGCGCTATTTTGCGTGTCGCACTGTTTTGTGCAGTTTATCACTCGCGCTATTTTGCGCATCGCACGGTTTTGTGCCGTTCACACTCCTGCTATTTTGCGCGTCGAACTCTTTTGTGCAGTTTATCACTCCCGCTATTTTGCGCATCACACTGTTTTGTGCAGTTGACACTTGCGCTATTTTGCGCGTCGCACTGTTTTGTGCAGTTTATCACTCGCGCTATTTTGCGCGTCGCACTGTTTTCTACAGTTCACACTCCCGCTATTTTGCGCGTCGCCCTCTTTTGTGCAGTTTATCACTCGCGCTATTTTCCGCGTCGCACTGCTTTGTGCCGTCTACACTCGTGCTATTTTGCGTGTCGCACTGTTTTGTGCAGTTTATCAATTGCGCTATTTTGCGCGTCGCACTATTTTGTGTAGTTCACACCCCCGCTATTATGCGCGTCGCACTCTTTTGTGCAGTTTATCACTCGCGCTATTTTGCGCGTCGCACTGCTTTGTGCATTTTACACTCGCGCTATTTTGCGCGTCGCACTGTTTTGTGCAGTTTATCACTCGTGCTATTTTGCGCGTCGCACTGTTTTGTGCAGTTTGTCACTCCTGCTATATTGCGCGTCGCACTATTTTTTGCAGTTTATCACTCGCGCTATTTTGCGCATCGCACTGTTTTGTGCAGTTCACACTGGCGTTATTTTGCGCGTCGCACTGTTTTTTACAGTTTATCACTCGCGCTATTTTGAGCGTCGCACTGTTTTGTGCAGTTTGTCACTCGCGCTATTTTGTGCGTGACACTGTTTTGTGCAGTTCATCACTCGCGTTATTTTGCGCGTCGCACTGTTTTGTGCAGTTTATCACTCGCGCTTTTTTGCGCGTCGCACTGTTTTGTGCAGTTTACCACGCGCGCTATTTTGCACGTCGAACTGTTTTGTGCAGTTTACCACTCGCGCTATTTTGCGCGTCGCACTGTTTTATGCAGTTTATCACTCGCGCTATTTTGCGGGTCACACTTTTTGTGCAGTTTATCACTCGCGCTATTTTGCGCGTCGCACTGTTTTGTGCAGTTGACACTCACGCTATTTTGCGCGTCGCACTGTTTTGTGCAGTTTATCACTCGCGCTATTTTGCGCGTCGCACTGTTTTCTACAGTTCACACTCCCGCTATTTTGCGCGTCGCCCCCTTTTGTGCAGTTTATCACTCGCGCTATTTTGCGCGTCGCACTGCTTTGTCCTGTTTACACTCGTACTATTTTGCGTGTCGCACTGTTTTGTGCAGTTTATCAATTGCGCTATTTTGCGCGTCGCACTGTTTTGTGTAGTTCACACCCCCGCTATTTTGCGCGTCGCACTCTTTTGTGCAGTTTATCACTCGCGCTATTTTGCGCGTCGCACTGCTTTATGCATTTTACACTCGCGCTATTTTGCGCGTCGCACTGTTTTGTGCAGTTTATCACTAGTGCTATTTTGCGCGTCGCACTGTTTTGTGCAGTTTGTCACTCCTGCTATATTGCGCGTCGCACTATTTTTTGCAGTTTATCACTCGCGCTATTTTGCGCGTCGCACTGTTTTGTGCAGTTCACACTGGCGTTATTTTGCGCGTCGCACTGTTTTTTACAGTTTATCACTCGCGCTGTTTTGACCGTCGCACTGTTTTGTGCAGTTTGTCACTCGCGCTATTTTGTGCGTGACACTGTTTTGTGCAGTTCATCACTCGCGCTATTTTGCGCGTCGCACTGTTTTGTGCAGTTTATCACTCGCGCTATTTTGCGCGTCGCACTGTTTTGTGCAGTTTACCACGCGCGCTATTTTGCACGTCGAACTGTTTTGTGCAGTTTACCACTCGCGCTATTTTGCGCGTCGCACTGTTTTATGCAGTTTATCACTCGCGCTATTTTGCGGGTCACACTTTTTGTGCAGTTTATCACTCGCGCTATTTTGCGCGTCGCACTGTTTTGTGCAGTTGACACTCACGCTATTTTGCGCGTCGCACTGTTTTGTGCAGTTTATCACTCGCGCTATTTTGCGCGTCGCACTGTTTTCTACAGTTCACACTCCCGCTATTTTGCGCGTCGCCCCCTTTTGTGCAGTTTATCACTCGCGCTATTTTGCGCGTCGCACTGCTTTGTCCTGTTTACACTCGTACTATTTTGCGTGTCGCACTGTTTTGTGCAGTTTATCAATTGCGCTATTTTGCGCGTCGCACTGTTTTGTGTAGTTCACACCCCCGCTATTTTGCGCGTCGCACTCTTTTGTGCAGTTTATCACTCGCGCTATTTTGCGCGTCGCACTGCTTTGTGCATTTTACACTCGCGCTATTTTGCGCGTCGCACTGTTTTGTGCAGTCTATCACTCGCGCTATTTTGCGCGTCGCACTGTTTTGTGCAGTTTATCACTCGCGCTATTTTGCGTGTCGCACTGTTTTGTGCAGTTTATCACTCGCGCTATTTTGCGCGTCGCACGGTTTTTTGCCGTTCACACTCCTGCTATTTTGCGCGTCGAACTCTTTTCTGCATTTTATCACTCCCGCTATTTTGCGCGTCACACAGTTTTGTGCAGTTGACACTTGCGCTATTTTGCGCGTCGCACTGTTTTGTGCAGTTTATCACTCGCGCTATTTTGCGCGTCGCACTGTTTTCTACAGTTCACACTCCCCCTATTTTGCGCGTCGCCCTCTTTTGTGCAGTTTATCACTCGCGCTATTTTCCGCGTCGCACTGCTTTGTGCCGTTTACACTCGTGCTATTTTGCGCGTCGCACTGTTTTGTGCAGTTCACACTCGCGCTATTTTGTACGTCGCACTGTTTTGTGCAGTTTATCGCTCGCGCTATTTTGCGCGTCGCGCTGTTTTGTGCAGTTCACACTCGCGCTATCTTGCGCGTCGCACTGTTTTGTGCAGTTTACCACGGGCGCTATTTTGCTCGTCGTACTGTTTTGTGCAGTTGACACTCGCGCTATTTTGCGCGTCGCACTGTTTTGTGCAGTTTATCACTCGCGCTATTTTGCGCGTCGCACTGTTTTGTGCAGTTTATCACTCGCGCTATTTTAAGGGTCGCACTGTTTTATGCAGTTTATCACTCGCGCTATTTTGCGCGTCGCAATGTTTTGTGCAGTTTATCACTCGCGCTATTTTGCGGGTCGCACTATTTTGTGCAGTTTATCACTCGCGCTATTTTGCGCGTCGCACAGTTTTGTGCAGTTCACACTCCTGCTATTTTGCGCGTCGAACTCTTTTGAGCAGTTTATCACTCCCGCTATTTTGCGCGTCACACTGTTTTGTGCAGTTGACACTCGCGCTATTTTGCGCGTCGCACTGTTTTGTGCAGTTTATCACTCGCGCTATTTTGCGCGTCGCACTGTTTTCTACAGTTCACACTCCCGCTATTTTGCGTGTCGCCCTCTTTTGTGCAGTTTATCACTCGCGCTATTTTGCGCGTCGCACTGCTTTGTGCTGTTTACACTCGTGCTATTTTGCGTGTCGCACTGTTTTGTGCAGTTTATCAATTGCGCTATTTTACGCGTCGCACTGTTTTGTGTAGTTCACACCCCCGCTATTATGCGCGTCGCACTCTTTTGTGCAGTTTATCACTCGCGCTATTTTGCGCGTCGCACTGCTTTGTGCATTTTACACTCGCGCTAGTTTGCGCGTCGCACTGTTTTGTGCAGTTTATCACTCGTGCTATTTTGCGCGTCGCACTGTTTTGTGCAGTTTGTCACTCCTGCTATATTGCGCGTCGCACTATTTTTTGCAGTTTATCACTCGAGCTATTTTGTGCGTCGCACTGTTTTGTGCAGTTCACACTGGCGTTCTTTTGCGCGTCGCACTGTTTCTTACAGTTCATCACTCGCGCTATTTTGAGCGTCGCACTGTTTTGTGCAGTTTGTCACTCGCGCTATTTTGTGCGTGACACTGTTTTGTGCAGTTCATCACTCGTGCTATTTTGCGCGTCGCACTGTTTTGTGCAGTTTATCGCTCGCGCTATTTTGCGCGTCGCACTGTCTTGTGCAGTTCACACTGGCGCTATTTTGTACGTCGCACTGTTTTGTGCAGTTTATCACTCGCGCTATTTTGCGCGTCGCGCTGTTTTGTGCAGTTCACACTCGCGCTATCTTGCGCGTCGCACTGTTTTGTGCAGTTTACCACGGGCGCTATTTTGCTCGTCGTACTGTTTTGTGCAGTTGACACTCGCGCTATTTTGCGCGTCGCACTGTTTTGTGCAGTTTATCACTCGCGCTATTTTGCGCGTCGCACTGTTTTGTGCAGTTTATCACTCGCGCTATTTTAAGGGTCGCACTGTTTTATGCAGTTTATCACTCGCGCTATTTTGCGCGTCGCAATGTTTTGTGCAGTTTATCACTCGCGCTATTTTGCGGGTCGCACTATTTTGTGCAGTTTATCACTCGCGCTATTTTGCGCGTCGCACAGTTTTGTGCAGTTCACACTCCTGCTATTTTGCGCGTCGCACTGTTTTGTGCAGTTTATCGGTCGCGCTATTTTGCGCGTCGCACTGTTTTGTGCAGTTCACACTGGCACTATTTTGTACGTCGCACTGTTTTGTGCAGTTTATCACTCGCGCTATTTTGCGCGTCGCGCTGTTTTGTGCAGTTCACACTCGCGCTATCTTGCGCGTCGCACTGTTTTGTGCAGTTTACCACGCGCGCTATTTTGCTCGTCGCACTGTTTTGTGCAGTTGACACTCGCGCTATTTTGCGCGTCGCACTGTTTTGTGCAGTCTATCACTCGCGCTATTTTGCGCGTCGCACTGTTTTGTGCAGTTTATCACTCGCGCTATTTTGCGTGTCGCACTGTTTTGTGCAGTTTATCACTCGCGCTATTTTGCGCATCGCACGGTTTTGTGCCGTTCACACTCCTGCTATTTTGCGCGTCGAACTCTTTTGTGCAGTTTATCACTCCCGCTATTTTGCGCATCACACTGTTTTGTGCAGTTGACACTTGCGCTATTTTGCGCGTCGCACTGTTTTGTGCAGTTTATCACTCGCGCTATTTTGCGCGTCGCACTGTTTTCTACAGTTCACACTCCCGCTATTTTGCGCGTCGCCCTCTTTTGTGCAGTTTATCACTCGCGCTATTTTCCGCGTCGCACTGCTTTGTGCCGTCTACACTCGTGCTATTTTGCGTGTCGCACTGTTTTGTGCAGTTTATCAATTGCGCTATTTTGCGCGTCGCACTATTTTGTGTAGTTCACACCCCCGCTATTATGCGCGTCGCACTCTTTTGTGCAGTTTATCACTCGCGCTATTTTGCGCGTCGCACTGCTTTGTGCATTTTACACTCGCGCTATTTTGCGCGTCGCACTGTTTTGTGCAGTTTATCACTCGTGCTATTTTGCGCGTCGCACTGTTTTGTGCAGTTTGTCACTCCTGCTATATTGCGCGTCGCACTATTTTTTGCAGTTTATCACTCGCGCTATTTTGCGCATCGCACTGTTTTGTGCAGTTCACACTGGCGTTATTTTGCGCGTCGCACTGTTTTTTACGGTTTATCACTCGCGCTATTTTGAGCGTCGCACTGTTTTGTGCAGTTTGTCACTCGCGCTATTTTGTGCGTGACACTGTTTTGTGCAGTTCATCACTCGCGTTATTTTGCGCGTCGCACTGTTTTGTGCAGTTTATCACTCGCGCTTTTTTGCGCGTCGCACTGTTTTGTGCAGTTTACCACGCGCGCTATTTTGCACGTCGAACTGTTTTGTGCAGTTTACCACTCGCGCTATTTTGCGCGTCGCACTGTTTTATGCAGTTTATCACTCGCGCTATTTTGCGGGTCACACTTTTTGTGCAGTTTATCACTCGCGCTATTTTGCGCGTCGCACTGTTTTGTGCAGTTGACACTCACGCTATTTTGCGCGTCGCACTGTTTTGTGCAGTTTATCACTCGCGCTATTTTGCGCGTCGCACTGTTTTCTACAGTTCACACTCCCGCTATTTTGCGCGTCGCCCCCTTTTGTGCAGTTTATCACTCGCGCTATTTTGCGCGTCGCACTGCTTTGTCCTGTTTACACTCGTACTATTTTGCGTGTCGCACTGTTTTGTGCAGTTTATCAATTGCGCTATTTTGCGCGTCGCACTGTTTTGTGTAGTTCACACCCCCGCTATTTTGCGCGTCGCACTCTTTTGTGCAGTTTATCACTCGCGCTATTTTGCGCGTCGCACTGCTTTATGCATTTTACACTCGCGCTATTTTGCGCGTCGCACTGTTTTTGTGCAGTTTATCACTAGTGCTATTTTGCGCGTCGCACTGTTTTGTGCAGTTTGTCACTCCTGCTATATTGCGCGTCGCACTATTTTTTGCAGTTTATCACTCGCGCTATTTTGCGCGTCGCACTGTTTTTGTGCAGTTCACACTGGCGTTATTTTGCGCGTCGCACTGTTTTTTTACAGTTTATCACTCGCGCTGTTTTGACCGTCGCACTGTTTTGTGCAGTTTGTCACTCGCGCTATTTTGTGCGTGACACTGTTTTTGTGCAGTTCATCACTCGCGCTATTTTGCGCGTCGCACTGTTTTGTGCAGTTTATCACTCGCGCTATTTTGCGCGTCGCACTGTTTTGTGCAGTTTACCACGCGCGCTATTTTGCACGTCGAACTGTTTTGTGCAGTTTACCACTCGCGCTATTTTTGCGCGTCGCACTGTTTTATGCAGTTTATCACTCGCGCTATTTTGCGGGTCACACTTTTTGTGCAGTTTATCACTCGCGCTATTTTGCGCGTCGCACTGTTTTGTGCAGTTGACACTCACGCTATTTTGCGCGTCGCACGGTTTTGTGCAGTTTATCACTCGCGCTATTTTGCGCGTCGCACTGTTTTCTACAGTTCACACTCCCGCTATTTTGCGCGTCGCCCCCTTTTGTGCAGTTTATCACTCGCGCTATTTTGCGCGTCGCACTGCTTTGTCCTGTTTACACTCGTACTATTTTGCGTGTCGCACTGTTTTGTGCAGTTTATCAATTGCGCTATTTTGCGCGTCGCACTGTTTTGTGTAGTTCACACCCCCGCTATTTTGCGCGTCGCACTCTTTTGTGCAGTTTATCACTCGCGCTATTTTGCGCGTCGCACTGCTTTGTGCATTTTACACTCGCGCTATTTTGCGCGTCGCACTGTTTTGTGCAGTCTATCACTCGCGCTATTTTGCGCGTCGCACTGTTTTGTGCAGTTTATCACTCGCGCTATTTTGCGTGTCGCACTGTTTTGTGCAGTTTATCACTCGCGCTATTTTGCGCGTCGCACGGTTTTTTGCCGTTCACACTCCTGCTATTTTGCGCGTCGAACTCTTTTCTGCATTTTATCACTCCCGCTATTTTGCGCGTCACACAGTTTTGTGCAGTTGACACTTGCGCTATTTTGCGCGTCGCACTGTTTTGTGCAGTTTATCACTCGCGCTATTTTGCGCGTCGCACTGTTTTCTACAGTTCACACTCCCCCTATTTTGCGCGTCGCCCTCTTTTGTGCAGTTTATCACTCGCGCTATTTTCCGCGTCGCACTGCTTTGTGCCGTTTACACTCGTGCTATTTTGCGTGTCGCACTGTTTTGTGCAGTTCATCACTCGCGCTATTTTGCGCGTCGCACTGTTTTGTGCAGTTTATCGCTCGCGCTATTTTGCGCGTCGCACTGTTTTGTGCAGTTCACCCTGGCGCTATTTTGTACGTCGCACTGTTTTGTGCAGTTTATCACTCGCGCTATTTTGCGCGTCGCACTGTTTTCTACAGTTCACACTCCCCCTATTTTGCGCGTCGCCCTCTTTTGTGCAGTTTATCACTCGCGCTATTTTGCACGTCGCACTGTTTTGTGCAGTTTACCACTCGCGCTATTTTGCGTGTCGCACTGTTTTGTGCAATTGACAATCGCGCTATTTTGCGCGTCGCACTGTTTTGTGCGGTTTATCACTCGCGCTATTTTGCGGGTCGCACTGTTTTGTGCAGTTTATCACACGCGCGGTTTTACGCGTCGCACTGTTTTGTGCAGTTTATCACTCGCGCTATTTTGCGCGTCGCACTGTTTTGTGCAGTTCACACTGGCGCTATTTTGGACGTCGCACAGTTTTGTGCAGTTTATCACTCGCGCTATTTTGCGCGTCGCGCTGTTTTGTGCAGTTCACACTCGCGCTATCTTGCGCGTCGCACTGTTTTATGCAGTTTACCACGCGCGCTATTTTGCTCGTCGCACTGTTTTGTGCAGTTGACACTCGCGCTATTTTGCGCGTCGCACTGTTTTGTGCAGTTTATCACTCGCGCTATTTTGCGCGTCGCACTGTTTTGTGCAGTTTATCACTCGCGCTATTTTGCGGGTCGCACTGTTTTGTGCAGTTTATCACTCGCGCTATTTTGCGCGTCGCACGGTTTTGTGCAGTTTATCAATCGCGCTATTTTGCGGGTCGCACTGTTTTGTGCAGTTTATCACTCGCGCTATTTTGCGCGTCGCACAGTTTCGTGCAGTTCACACTCCTGCTATTTTGCGCGTCGAACTCTTTTGAGCAGTTTATCACTCCCGCTATTTTGCGCGTCACACTGTTTTGTGCAGTTGACACTCGCGCTATTTTGCGCGTCGCACTGTTTTGTGCAGTTTATCACTCGCGCTATTTTGCGCGTCGCACTGTTTTCTACAGTTCACACTCCCGCTATTTTGCGCGTCGCCCTCTTTTGTGCAGTTTATCACTCGCGCTATTTTGCGCGTCGCACTGCTTTGTGCTGTTTACACTCGTGCTATTTTGCGTGTCGCACTGTTTTGTGCAGTTTATCAATTGCGCTATTTTGCGCGTCGCACTGTTTTGTGTAGTTCACACCCCCGCTCTTATGCGCGTCGCACGCTTTTGTGCAGTTTATCACTCGCGCTATTTTGCGCGTCGCACTGCTTTGTGCCTTTTACACTCGCGCTATTTTGCGCGTCGCACTGTTTTGTGCAGTTTATCACTCATGCTATTTTGCGCGTCGCACTGTTTTGTGCAGTTTGTCACTCCTGCTATATTGCGCGTCGCACTATTTTTTGCAGTTTATCACTCGCGCTATTTTGCGCGTCGCACTGTTTTGTGCAGTTCACACTGGCGTTCTTTTGCGCGTCGCACTGTTTTTTACAGTTCATCACTCGCGCTATTTTGAGCGTCGCACTGTTTTGTGCAGTTTGTCACTCGCGCTATTTTGTGCGTGACACTGTTTTGTGCAGTTCATCACTCGCGCTATTTTGCGCGTCGCACTGTTTTGTGCAGTTTATCGCTCGCGCTATTTTGCGCGTCGCACTGTTTTGTGCAGTTCACACTGGCGCTATTTTGTACGTCGCACTGTTTTGTGCAGTTTATCACTCGCGCTATTTTGCGCGTCGCGCTGTTTTGTGCAGTTCACACTGGCGCTATTTTGTACGTCGCACTGTTTTGTGCAGTTTATCACTCGCTATTTTGCGCGTCGCGCTGTTTTGTGCAGTTCACACTCGCGCTATCTTGCGCGTCGCACTGTTTTGTGCAGTTTACCACGCGCGCTATTTTGCTCGTCGCACTGTTTTGTGCAGTTGACACTCGCGCTATTTTGCGCGTCGCACTGTTTTGTGCAGTCTATCACTCGCGCTATTTTGCGCGTCGCACTGTTTTGTGCAGTTTATCACTCGCGCTATTTTGCATGTCGCACTGTTTTGTGCAGTTTATCACTCGCGCTATTTTGCGTGTCGCACGGTTTTGTGCCGTTCACACTCCTGCTATTTTGCGCGTCGAACTCTTTTCTGCAGTTTATCACTCCCGCTATTTTGCGCGTCACACAGTTTTGTGCAGTTGACACTTGCGCTATTTTGCGCGTCGCACTGTTTTGTGCAGTTTATCACTCGCGCTATTTTGCGCGTCGCACTGTTTTCTACAGTTCACACTCCCCCTATTTTGCGCGTCGCCCTCTTTTGTGCAGTTTATCACTCGCGCTATTTTCCGCATCGCACTGCTTTGTGCCGTTTACACTCGTGCTATTTTACGTGTCGCACTGTTTTGTGCAGTTCATCACTCGCGCTATTTTGCGCGTCGCACTGTTTTGTGTAGTTTATCGCTCGCGCTATTTTGCGCGTCGCACTGTTTTGTGCAGTTCACACTGGCGCTATTTTGTACGTCGCACTGTTTTGTGCAGTTTATCACTCGCGCTATTTTGCGCGTCGCGCTGTTTTGTGCAGTCCACACTCGCGCTATCTTGCGCGTCGCACTGTTTTGTGCAGTTTACCACGCGCGCTATTTTGCTCGTCGCACTGTTTTGTGCAGTTGACACTCGCGCTATTTTGCGCGTCGCACTGTTTTGTGCAGTCTATCACTCGCGCTATTTTGCGCGTCGCACTGTTTTGTGCAGTTTATCACTCGCGCTATTTTGCGTGTCGCACTGTTTTGTGCAGTTTATCACTCGCGCTATTTTGCGCGTCGCACGGTTTTTTGCCGTTCACACTCCTGCTATTTTGCGCGTCGAACTCTTTTCTGCATTTTATCACTCCCGCTATTTTGCGCGTCACACAGTTTTGTGCAGTTGACACTTGCGCTATTTTGCGCGTCGCACTGTTTTGTGCAGTTTATCACTCGCGCTATTTTGCGCGTCGCACTGTTTTCTACAGTTCACACTCCCCCTATTTTGCGCGTCGCCCTCTTTTGTGCAGTTTATCACTCGCGCTATTTTCCGCGTCGCACTGCTTTGTGCCGTTTACACTCGTGCTATTTTGCGTGTCGCACTGTTTTGTGCAGTTCATCACTCGCGCTATTTTGCGCGTCGCACTGTTTTGTGCAGTTTATCGCTCGCGCTATTTTGCGCGTCGCACTGTTTTGTGCAGTTCACCCTGGCGCTATTTTGTACGTCGCACTGTTTTGTGCAGTTTATCACTCGCGCTATTTTGCGCGTCGCGCTGTTTTGTGCAGTTCACACTCGCGCTATCTTGCGCGTCGCCCTGTTTTGTGCAGTTTACCACGCGCGCTATTTTGCTCGTCGCACTGTTTTGTGCAGTTGACACTCGCGCTATTTTGCGCGTCGCACTGTTTTGTGCAGTCTATCACTCGCGCTATTTTGCGCGTCGCACTGTTTTGTGCAGTTTATCACTCGCGCTATTTTGCGGGTCGCACTGTTTTGTGCAGTTTATCACTCGCGCTATTTTGCGCGTCGCACGGTTTTGTGCCGTTCACACTCCTGCTATTTTGCGCGTCAAACTCTTTTGTGCAGTTTATCACTCCCGCTATTTTGCGCGTCACACTGTTTTGTGCAGTTGACACTTGCGCTATTTTGCGCGTCGCACTGTTTTGTGCAGTTTATCACTCGCGCTATTTTGCGCGTCGCACTGTTTTCTACAGTTCACACTCCCGCTATTTTGCGCGTCGCCCTCTTTTGTGCAGTTTATCACTCGCGCTATTTTCCGCGTCGCACTGCTTTGTGCCGTTTACACTCGTGCTATTTTGCGTGTCGCACTGTTTTGTGCAGTTTATCAATTGCGCTATTTTGCGCGTCGCACTGTTTTGTGTAGTTCACACCCCCGCTATTTTGCGCGTCGCACTCTTTTGTGCAGTTTACCACTTGTGCAGTTTACCACTCGCGCTATTTTGCGCGTCGCACTGCTTTGTGCATTTTACATTCGCGGTATTTTGCGCGTCGCACTGTTTTGTGCAGTTTATCACTCGTGCTATTTTGCGCGTCGCACTGTTTTGTGCAGTTTGTCACTCCTGCTATATTGCGCGTCGCACTATTTTTTGAAGTTTATCACTCGCGCTATTTTGCGCGTCGCACTGTTTTGTGCAGTTCACACTGGCGTTATTTTGCGCGTCGCACTATTGTTTACAGTTTATCACTCGCGCTATTTTGAGCATCGCACTGTTTTGTGCAGTTTGTCACTCGCGCTATTTTGTGCGTGACACTGTTTTGTGCAGTTCATCACTCGCGCTATTTTGCGCGTCGCACTGTTTTGTGCAGTTTATCACTCGCGCTATTTTGCGCGTCGCACTGTTTTGTGCAGTTTACCACGCGCGCTATTTTGCCCGTCGAACTGTTTTGTGCAGTTTACCACTCGCGCTATTTTGCGCGTCGCACTGTTTTGTGCAGTTTATCACTCGCGCACTTTTGCGGGTCACACTTTTTGTGCAGTTTATCACTCGCGCTATTTTGCGCGTCGCACTGTTTTGTGCAGTTGACACTCACGCTATTTTGCGCGTCGCACTGTTTTGTGCAGTTTATCACTCGCGCTATTTTGCGCGTCGCACTGTTTTCTACAGTTCACACTCCCGCTATTTTGCGCATCGCCCTCTTTTGTGCAGTTTATCACTCGCGCTATTTTGCGCGTCGCACTGCTTTGTCCTGTTTACACTCGTACTATTTTGCGTGTCGCACTGTTTTGTGCAGTTTATCAATTGCGCTATTTTGCGCGTCGCACTGTTTTGTGTAGTTCACACCCCCGCTATTTTGCGCGTCGCACTCTTTTGTGCAGTTTATCACTCGCACTATTTTGCGCGTCGCACTGCTTTGTGCATTTTACACTCGCGCTATTTTGCGCGTCGCACTGTTTTGTGCAGTTTATCACTCGTGCTATTTTGCGCGTCGCACTGTTTTGTGCAGTTTGTCACTCCTGCTATATTGCGCGTCGCACTATTTTTTACAGTTTATCACTCGCGCTATTTTGCGCGTCGCACTGTTTTGTGCAGTTCACACTGGCGTTATTTTGCGCGTCGCACTGTTTTTTACAGTTTATCACTCGCGCTATTTTGAGCGTCGCACTGTTTTGTGCAGTTTGTCACTCGCGCTATTTTGTGCGTGACACTGTTTTGTGCAGTTCATCACTCGCGCTATTTTGCGCGTCGCACTGTTTTTTGCAGTTTATCACCCTCGCTATTTTGCGCGTCGGACTGTTTTGTGCAACTCGCACTCGCGCTATTTTGCACGTCCCACTGTTTTGTGCAGTTTACCACTCGCGCTATTTTGCGTGTCGCACTGTTTTGTGCAATTGACAATCGCGCTATTTTGCGCGTCGCACTGTTTTGTGCAGTTTATCACTCGCGCTATTTTGCGGGTCGCACTGTTTTGTGCAGTTTATCACACGCGCGGTTTTACGCGTCGCACTGTTTTGTGCAGTTTATCACTCGCGCTATTTTGCGCGTCGCACTGTTTTGTGCAGTTCACACTGGCGCTATTTTGGACGTCGCACTGTTTTGTGCAGTTTATCACTCGCGCTATTTTGCGCGTCGCGCTGTTTTGTGCAGTTCACACTCGCGCTATCTTGCGCGTCGCACTGTTTTGTGCAGTTTACCACGCGCGCTATTTTGCTCGTCGCACTGTTTTGTGCAATTGACACTCGCGCTATTTTTCGCGTCGCACTGTTTTGTGCAGTTTATCACTCGCGCTATTTTGCGCGTCGCACTGTTTTGTGCAGTTTATCACTCGCGCTATTTTAAGGGTCGCACTGTTTTATGCAGTTTATCACTCGCGCTATTTTGCGCGTCGCAATGTTTTGTGCAGTTTATCACTCGCGCTATTTTGCGGGTCGCACTATTTTGTGCAGTTTATCACTCGCGCTATTTTGCGCGTCGCACAGTTTTGTGCAGTTCACACTCCTGCTATTTTGCGCGTCGAACTCTTTTGAGCAGTTTATCACTCCCGCTATTTTGCGCGTCACACTGTTTTGTGCAGTTGACACTCGCGCTATTTTGCGCGTCGCACTGTTTTGTGCAGTTTATCACTCGCGCTATTTTGCGCGTCGCACTGTTTTCTACAGTTCACACTCCCGCTATTTTGCGCGTCGCCCTCTTTTGTGCAGTTTATCACTCGCGCTATTTTGCGCGTCGCACTGCATTGTGCTGTTTACACTCGTGCTATTTTGCGTGTCGCACTGTTTTGTGCAGTTTATCAATTGCGCTATTTTACGCGTCGCACTGTTTTGTGTAGTTCACACCCCCGCTATTATGCGCGTCGCACTCTTTTGTGCAGTTTATCACTCGCGCTATTTTGCGCGTCGCACTGCTTTGTGCATTTTACACTCGCGCTAGTTTGCGCGTCGCACTGTTTTGTGCAGTTTATCACTCGTGCTATTTTGCGCGTCGCACTGTTTTGTGCAGTTTGTCACTCTTGCTATATTGCGCGTCGCACTATTTTTTGCAGTTTATCACTCGAGCTATTTTGTGCGTCGCACTGTTTTGTGCAGTTCACACTGGCGTTCTTTTGCGCGTCGCACTGTTTCTTACAGTTCATCACTCGCGCTATTTTGAGCGTCGCACTGTTTTGTGCAGTTTGTCACTCGCGCTATTTTGTGCGTGACACTGTTTTGTGCAGTTCATCACTCGTGCTATTTTGCGCGTCGCACTGTTTTGTGCAGTTTATCGCTCGCGCTATTTTGCGCGTCGCACTGTTTTGTGCAGTTCACACTGGCGCTATTTTGTACGTCGCACTGTTTTGTGCAGTTTATCACTCGCGCTATTTTGCGCGTCGCGCTGTTTTGTGCAGTTCACACTCGCGCTATCTTGCGCGTCGCACTGTTTTGTGCAGTTTACCACGGGCGCTATTTTGCTCGTCGTACTGTTTTGTGCAGTTGACACTCGCGCTATTTTGCGCGTCGCACTGTTTTGTGCAGTTTATCACTCGCGCTATTTTGCGGGTCGCACTATTTTGTGCAGTTTATCACTCGCGCTATTTTGCGCGTCGCACTATTTTGTGCAGTTTATCACTCGCACTATTTTGCGCGTCGCACTGCTTTGTGCATTTTACACTCGCGCTATTTTGCGCGTCACACTGTTTTGTGCAGTTTATCACTCGTGCTATTTTGCGCGTCGCACTGTTTTGTGCAGTTTATCACTCGCGCTATTTTGCGGGTCGCACTCTTTTGTGCAGTTTATCACTCGCGCTATTTTGCGCGTCGCACTATTTTGTGCAGTTTATCACTCGCGCTATTTTGCGCGTCGCACTGTTTTGTGCAGTTTATCACTCGCGCTATTTTGCGGGTCGCACTATTTTGTGCAGTTTATCACTCGCGCTATTTTGCGCGTCGCACTATTTTGTGCAGTTTATCACTCGCACTATTTTGCGCGTCGCACTGCTTTGTGCATTTTACACTCGCGCTATTTTGCGCGTCGCACTGTTTTGTGCAGTTTATCACTCGTGCTATTTTGCGCGTCGCACTGTTTTGTGCAGTTTGTCACTCCTGCTATATTGCGCGTCGCACTATTTTTTGCAGTTTATCACTCTCGCTATTTTGCGCGTCGCACTGTTTTGTGCAGTTCACACTGGCGTTCTTTTGCACGTCGCACTGTTTTTTACAGTTCATCACTCGCGCTATTTTGAGCGTCGCACTGTTTGGTGCAGTTTGTCACTCGCGTTATTTTGTGCGTGACACTGTTTTGTGCAGTTCATCACTCGCGCTATTTTGCGCGTCGCACTGTTTTGTGCAGTTTATCGCTCGCGCTATTTTGCGCGTCGCACTGTTTTGTGCAGTTCACACTGGCGCTATTTTGGACGTCGCACTGTTTTGTGCAGTTTATCACTCGCGCTATTTTGCGCGTCGCGCTGTTTTGTGCAGTTCAGACTCGCGCTATCTTGCGCGTCGCACTGTTTTGTGCAGTTTACCACGCGCGCTATTTTGCTCGTCGCACTGTTTTGTGCAGTTGACACTCGCGCTATTTTGCGCGTCGCACTGTTTTGTGCAGTTTATCACTCGAGCTATTTTGCGCGTCGCACTGTTTTGTGCAGTTTATCACTCGCGCTATTTTGCGGGTCGCACTGTTTTGTGCAGTTTATCACTCGCGCTATTTTGCGCGTCGCACTGTTTTGTGCAGTTTATCACTCGCGCTATTTTGCGGGTCGCACTGTTTTGTGCAGTTTATCACTCGCGCTATTTTGCGCGTCGCACTGTTTTGTGCAGTTGACACTCGCGCTATTTTGCGCGTCGCACTGTTTTGTGCAGTTTATCACTCGCGCTATTTTGCGCGTCGCACTGTTTTCTACAGTTCACACTCCCGCTATTTTGCTCGTCGCCCTCTTTTGTGCAGTTTATCACTCGCGCTATTTTGCGCGTCGCACTGCTTTGTGCTGTTTACACTCGTGCTATTTTGCGTGTCGCACTGTTTTGTGCAGTTTATCAATTGCGCTATTTTGCGCGTCGCACTGTTTTGTGTAGTTCACACCCCCGCTATTTTGCGCGTCGCACTCTTTTGTGCAGTTTATCACTCGCGCTATTTTGCACGCCGCACTGCTTTGTGCATTTTACACTCGCGCTATTTTGCGCGTCGCACTGTTTTGTGCAGTTTATCACTCGTGCTATTTTGCGCGTCGCACTGTTTTGTGCAGTTTGTCACTCCTGCTATATTGCGCGTCGCACTATTTTTTGCAGTTTATCACTCACGCTATTTTGCGCGTCGCACTGTTTTGTGCAGTTCACACTGGCGTTCTTTTGCGCGTCGCACTGTTTTTTACAGTTCATCACTCGCGCTATTTTGAGCGTCGCACTGTTTTGTGCAGTTTGTCACTCGCGCTATTTTGTGCGTGACACTGTTTTGCGCAGTTCATCACTCGTGCTATTTTGCGCGTCGCACTGTTTTGTGCAGTTTATCGCTCGCGCTATTTTGCGCGTCGCACTGTTTTGTGCAGTTCACACTGGCGCTATTTTGTACGTCGCACTGTTTTGTGCAGTTTATCACTCGCGCTATTTTGCGCGTCGCGCTGTTTTGTGCAGTTCACACTCGCTCTATCTTGCGCGTCGCACTGTTTTGTGCAGTTTACCACGGGCGCTATTTTGCTCGTCGCACTGTTTTGTGCAGTTGACACTCGCGCTATTTTGCGCGTCGCACTGTTTTGTGCAGTTTATCACTCGCGCTATTTTGCGCGTCGCACTGTTTTGTGCAGTTTATCACTCGTGCCATTTTGCGCGTCGCACTGTTTTCTGCAGTTTGTCACTCCTGCTATATTGCGCGTCGCACTATTTTTTGCAGTTTATCACTCACGCTATTTTGCGCGTCGCACTGTTTTGTGCAGTTCACACTGGCGTTCTTTTGCGCGTCGCACTGTTTTTTACAGTTCATCACTCGCGCTATTTTGAGCGTCGCACTGTTTTGTGCAGTTTGTCACTCGCACTATTTTGTGCGTGACACTGTTTTGTGCAGTTCATCACTCGCGCTATTTTGAGCGTCGCACTGTTTTGTGCAGTTTATCGCTCGCGCTATTTTGCGCGTCGCACTGTTTTGTGCAGTTCACACTGGCGCTATTTTGTACGTCGCACTGTTTTGTGCAGTTTATCACTCGCGCAATTTTGCGCGTCGCGCTGTTTTGTGCAGTTCACACTCGCGCTATCTTGCGCGTCGCACTGTTTTGTGCAGTTTACCACGGGCGCTATTTTGCTCGTCGCACTGTTTTGTGCAGTTGACACTCGCGCTATTTTGCGCGTCGCACTGTTTTGTGCAGTTTATCACTCGCGCTATTTTGCGCGTCGCACTGTTTTGTGCAGTTTATCACTCGCGCTATTTTGCGGGTCGCACTGTTTTGTGCAGTTTATCACTCGCGCTATTTTGCGCGTCGCACGGTTTTGTGCAGTTTATCACTCGCGCTATTTTGCGCGTCGCACTGTTTTGTGCAGTTTATCACTCGCGCTGTTTTGCGCGTCGCACGGTTTTGTGCAGTTCACACTCCTGCTATTTTGCGCGTCGAACTCTTTTGTGCAGTTTATCACTCCCGCTATTTTGCGCGTCACACTGTTTTGTGCAGTTGACACTCGCGCTATTTTGCGCGTCGCACTGTTTTGTGCAGTTTATCACTCGCGCTATTTTGCGCGTCGCACTGTTTTCTACAGTTCACACTCCCGCTATTTTGCGCGTCGCCCTCTTTTGTGCAGTTTATCACTCGCGCTATTTTGTGCGTCGCACTGCTTTGTGCTGTTTACACTCGTGCTATTTTGCGGGTCGCACTGTTTTGTGCAGTTTATCAATTGCGCTATTTTGCGCGTCGCACTGTTTTGTGTAGTTCACACCCCCGCTATTATGCGCGTCGCACTCTTTTGTGCAGTTTATCACTCGCGCTATTTTGCGCGTCGCACTGCTTTGTGCATTTTACACTCGCGCTATTTTGCGCGTCGCACTGTTTTGTGCAGTTTATCACTCGTGCTATTTTGCGCGTCGCACTGTTTTGTGCAGTTTGTCACTCCTGCTATATTGCGCGTCGCACTATTTTTTGCAGTTTATCACTCGCGCTATTTTGTGCGTCGCACTGTTTTGTGCAGTTCACACTGGCGTTCTTTTGCGCGTCGCACTGTTTTTTACAGTTCATCACTCGCGCTATTTTGAGCGTCGCACTGTTTTGTGCAGTTTGTCACTCGCGCTATTTTGTGCGTGACACTGTTTTGTGCAGTTCATCACTCGCGCTATTTTGCGCGTCGCACTGTTTTGTGCAGTTTATCGCTCGCGCTATTTTGCGCGTCGCACTGTTTTGTGCAGTTCACACTGGCGCTATTTTGTACGTCGCACTGTTTTGTGCAGTTTATCACTCGCGCTATTTTGCGCGTCGCGCTATTTTGTGCAGTTCACACTCGCGCTATCTTGCGCGTCGCACTGTTTTGTGCAGTTTACCACGCGCGCTATTTTGCTCGTCGCACTGTTTTGTGCAGTTGACACTCGCGCTATTTTGCGCGTCGCACTGTTTTGTGCAGTTTATCACTCGCGCTATTTTGCGCGTCGCACTGTTTTGTGCAGTTTATCACTCGCGCTATTTTGCGGGTCGCACTGTTTTGTGCAGTTTATCACTCGTGCTATTTTGCGCGTCGCACTGTTTTGTGCAGTTTATCACTCGCGCTATTTTGCGCGTCGCACTGTTTTGTGCAGTTTATCACTCGCGCTATTTTGCGCGTCGCACGGTTTTGTGCAGTTCACACTCCTGCTATTTTGCGCGTCGAACTCTTTTGTGCAGTTTATCACTCCCGCTATTTTGCGCGTCACACTGTTTTGTGCAGTTGACACTCGCGCTATTTTGCGCGTCGCACTGTTTTGTGCAGTTTATCACTCGCGCTATTTTGCGCGTCGCACTGTTTTCTACAGTTCACACTCCCGCTATTTTGCGCGTCGCCCTCTTTTGTGCAGTTTATCACTCGCGCTATTTTGCGCGTCGCACTGCTTTGTGCTGTTTACACTCGTGCTATTTTGCGTGTCGCACTGTTTTGTGCAGTTTATCAATTGCGCTATTTTGCGCGTCGCACTGTTTTGTGTAGTTCACACCCCCGCTATTATGCGCGTCGCACTCTTTTGTGCAGTTTATCACTCGCGCTATTTTGCGCGTCGCACTGCTTTGTGCATTTTACACTCGCGCAATTTTGCGCGTCGCACTGTTTTGTGCAGTTTATCACTCGTGCTATTTTGCGCGTCGCACTGTTTTGTGCAGTTTGTCACTCCTGCTATATTGCGCGTCGCACTATTTTTTGCAGTTTATCACTCGCGTTATTTTGCGCGTCGCACTGTTTTGTGCAGTTCACACTGGCGTTCTTTTGCGCGTCGCACTGTTTTTTACAGTTCATCACTCGCGCTATTTTGAGCGTCGCACTGTTTTGTGCAGTTTGTCACTCGCGCTATTTTGTGCGTGACACTGTTTTGTGCAGTTCATCACTCGTGCTATTTTGCGCGTCGTACTGTTTTGTGCAGTTTATCGCTCGCGCTATTTTGCGCGTCGCACTGTTTTGTGCAGTTCACACTGGCGCTATTTTGTACGTCGCACTGTTTTGTGCAGTTTATCACTCGCGCTATTTTGCCCGTCGCGCTGTTTTGTGCAGTTCACACTCGAGCTATTTTGCGCGTCGCGCTGTTTTGTGTAGTTCACACTCGCGCTATCTTGCGCGTCGCACTGTTTTGTGCAGTTTATCAGTCGTGCTATTTTGCGCGTCGCACTGTTTTGTGCAGTTTGTCACTCCTGCTATATTGCGCGTCACACTATTTTTTGCAGTTTATCACTCGCGCTATTTTGCGCGTCGCACTGTTTTGTGCAGTTCACACTGGCGTTATTTGGCGCGTCGCACTGTTTTTTACAGTTTATCACTAGCGCTATTTTGAGCGTCGCATTGTTTTTTACAGTTTATCACTCGCGCTATTTTGAGCGTCGCACTGTTTTGTGCAGTTCATCACTCGCGCTATTTTGCGCGTCGCACTGTTTTGTGCAGTTTATCACTCGCGCCATTTTGCGCGTCGCACTGTTTTGTGCAGTTTATCACTCGCGCTATTTTGCGCGTCGCACTGTTTTCTGCAGTTTACCACGCGCGCTATTTTGCACGTCGAACTGTTTTGTGCAGTTTACCACTCGCGCTATTTTGCGCGTCGCACTGTTTTGTGCAGTTTATCACTCGCGCTATTTTGCGGGTCACACTTTTTGTGCAGTTCATCACTCGCGCTATTTTGCGCGTCGCACTGTTTTGTGCAGTTTATCACTCGCGCTATTTTGCGCGTCGCACTGTTTTGTGCAATTTATCACTCGCGCTATTTTGCGGGTCACACTTTTTGTGCAGTTTATCTCACGCGCGGTTTTGCGCGTCGCACTGTTTTGTGCAGTTTGTCACTCGCTATTTTGTGCGTGACACTGTTTTGTGCAGTTCATCACTCGCGCTATTTTGCGCGTCGCACTGTTTTGTGCAGTTTATCACTCGCGCTATTTTGCGCGTCGCACTGTTTTGTGCAGTTCACACTGGCGCTATTTTGGACGTCGCACTGTTTTGTGCAGTTTATCAGTCGCGCTATTTTGCGCGTCGCGCTGTTTTGTGCAGTTCACACTCGCGCTATCTTGCGCGTCGCACTGTTTTGTGCAGTTTACCACGCGCGCTATTTTGCTCGTCGCACTGTTTTGTGCAGTTGACACTCGCGCTATTTTGCGCGTCGCACTGTTTTGTGCAGTTTATCACTCGCGCTATTTTGCGCGTCGCACTGTTTTGTGCAGTTTATCACTCGCGCTATTTTGCGGGTCGCACTGTTTTGTGCAGTTTATCACTCGCGCTATTTTGCGGGTCGCACTGTTTTGTGCAGTTTATCACTCGCGCTATTTTGCGGGTCGCACTGTTTTGTGTAGTTTATCACTCGCGCTATTTTGCGCGTCGCACTGTTTTGTGCAGTTTATCACTCGCGCTATTTTGTGCAGTTTATCACTCGCGCTATTTTGCGCGTCGCACTGTTTTGTGCAGTTGACACTCGCGCTATTTTGCGCGTCGCACTGTTTTGTGCAGTTTATCACTCGCGCTATTTTGCGCGTCGCACTGTTTTCTACAGTTCACACTCCCGCTATTTTGCGCGTCGCCCTCTTTTGTGCAGTTTATCACTCCCGCTATTTTGCGCGTCGCACTGCTTTGTGCTGTTTACACTCGTGCTATTTTGCGTGTCGCACTGTTTTGTGCAGTTTATCAATTGCGCTATTTTGCACGTCGCACTGTTTTGTGTAGTTCACACCCCCGCTATTATGCGCGTCGCACTCTTTTGTGCAGTTTATCACTCGCGCTATTTTGCGCGTCGCACTGCTTTGTGCATTTTACACTCGCGCTATTTTGCGCTTCGCACTGTTTTGTGCAGTTTATCACTCGTGCTATTTTGCGCGTCGCACTGTTTTGTGCAGTTTGTCACTCCTGCTATATTGCGCGTCGCACTATTTTTTGCAGTTTATCACTCGCGCTATTTTGCGCGTCGCACTGTTTTGTGCAGTTCACACTGGCGTTCTTTTGCGCGTCGCACTGTTTTTTACAGTTCATCACTCGCGCTATTTTGAGCGTCGCACTGTTTTGTGCAGTTTGTCACTCGCGCTATTTTGTGCGTGACACTGTTTTGTGCAGTTCATCACTCGTGCTATTTTGCGCGTCGTACTGTTTTGTGCAGTTTATCGCTCGCGCTATTTTGCGCGTCGCACTGTTTTGTGCAGTTCACACTGGCGCTATTTTGTACGTCGCACTGTTTTGTGCAGTTTATCACTCGCGCTATTTTGCCCGTCGCGCTGTTTTGTGCAGTTCACACTCGAGCTATTTTGCGCGTCGCACTGTTTTGTGCAGTTCACACTGGCGTTCTTTTGCGCGTCGCACTGTTTTTTACAGTTCATCACTCGCGCTATTTTGAGCGTCGCACTGTTTTGTGCAGTTTATCACTCGCGCTATTTTGCGCGTCGCACGGTTTTGTGCAGTTCACACTCCTGCTATTTTGCGCGTCGAACTCTTTTGTGCAGTTTATCACTCCCGCTATTTTGCGCGTCACACTGTTTTGTGCAGTTGACACTCGCGCTATTTTGCGCGTCGCACTGTTTTGTGCAGTTTATCACTCGCGCTATTTTGCGCGTCGCACTGTTTTCTACAGTTCACACTCCCGCTATTTTGCGCGTCGCCCTCTTTTGTGCAGTTTATCACTCGCGCTATTTTGCGCGTCGCACTGCTTTGTGCTGTTTACACTCGTGCTATTTTGCGTGTCGCACTGTTTTGTGCAGTTTATCAATTGCGCTATTTTGCGCGTCGCACTGTTTTGTGTAGTTCACACCCCCGCTATTATGCGCGTCGCACTCTTTTCTGCAGTTTATCACTCGCGCTATTTTGCGCGTCGCACTGCTTTGTGCATTTTACACTCGCGCAATTTTGCGCGTCGCACTGTTTTGTGCAGTTTATCACTCGTGCTATTTTGCGCGTCGCACTGTTTTGTGCAGTTTGTCACTCCTGCTATATTGCGCGTCGCACTATTTTTTGCAGTTTATCACTCGCGCTATTTTGCGCGTCGCACTGTTTTGTGCAGTTCACACTGGCGTTCTTTTGCGCGTCGCACTGTTTTTTACAGTTCATCACTCGCGCTATTTTGAGCGTCGCACTGTTTTGTGCAGTTTGTCACTCGCGCTATTTTGTGCGTGACACTGTTTTGTGCAGTTCATCACTCGTGCTATTTTGCGCGTCGTACTGTTTTGTGCAGTTTATCGCTCGCGCTATTTTGCGCGTCGCACTGTTTTGTGCAGTTCACACTGGCGCTATTTTGTACGTCGCACTGTTTTGTGCAGTTTATCACTCGCGCTATTTTGCGCGTCGCGCTGTTTTGTGTAGTTCACACTCGCGCTATCTTGCGCGTCGCACTGTTTTGTGCAGTTTATCAGTCGTGCTATTTTGCGCGTCGCACTGTTTTGTGCAGTTTGTCACTCCTGCTATATTGCGCGTCACACTATTTTTTGCAGTTTATCACTCGCGCTATTTTGCGCGTCGCACTGTTTTGTGCAGTTCACACTGGCGTTATTTGGCGCGTCGCACTGTTTTTTACAGTTTATCACTAGCGCTATTTTGAGCGTCGCATTGTTTTTTACAGTTTATCACTCGCGCTATTTTGAGCGTCGCACTGTTTTGTGCAGTTCATCACTCGCGCTATTTTGCGCGTCGCACTGTTTTGTGCAGTTTATCACTCGCGCCATTTTGCGCGTCGCACTGTTTTGTGCAGTTTATCACTCGCGCTATTTTGCGCGTCGCACTGTTTTCTGCAGTTTACCACGCGCGCTATTTTGCACGTCGAACTGTTTTGTGCAGTTTACCACTCGCGCTATTTTGCGCGTCGCACTGTTTTGTGCAGTTTATCACTCGCGCTATTTTGCGGGTCACACTTTTTGTGCAGTTTATCACTCGCGCTATTTTGCGCGTCGCACTGTTTTGTGCAGTTTATCACTCGCGCTATTTTGCGCGTCGCACTGTTTTGTGCAGTTTATCACTCGCGCTATTTTGCGGGTCACACTTTTTGCGCAGTTTATCTCACGCGCGGTTTTGCGCGTCGCACTGTTTTGTGCAGTTTGTCACTCGCTATTTTGTGCGTGACACTGTTTTGTGCAGTTCATCACTCGCGCTATTTTGCGCGTCGCACTGTTTTGTGCAGTTTATCACTCGCGCTATTTTGCGCGTCGCACTGTTTTGTGCAGTTCACACTGGCGCTATTTTGGACGTCGCACTGTTTTGTGCAGTTTATCAGTCGCGCTATTTTGCGCGTCGCGCTGTTTTGTGCAGTTCACACTCGCGCTATCTTGCGCGTCGCACTGTTTTGTGCAGTTTACCACGCGCGCTATTTTGCTCGTCGCACTGTTTTGTGCAGTTGACACTGGCGCTATTTTGCGCGTCGCACTGTTTTGTGCAGTTTATCACTCGCGCTATTTTGCACGTCGCACTGTTTTGTGCAGTTTATCACTCGCGCTATTTTGCGGGTCGCACTGTTTTGTGCAGTTTATCACTCGCGCTATTTTGCGGGTCGCACTGTTTTGTGCAGTTTATCACTCGCGCTATTTTGCGGGTCGCACTGTTTTGTGTAGTTTATCACTCGCGCTATTTTGCGCGTCGCACTGTTTTGTGCAGTTTATCACTCGCGCTATTTTGTGCAGTTTATCACTCGCGCTATTTTGCGCGTCGCACTGTTTTGTGCAGTTGACACTCGCGCTATTTTGCGCGTCGCACTGTTTTGTGCAGTTTATCACTCGCGCTATTTTGCGCGTCGCACTGTTTTCTACAGTTCACACTCCCGCTATTTTGCGCGTCGCCCTCTTTTGTGCAGTTTATCACTCCCGCTATTTTGCGCGTCGCACTGCTTTGTGCTGTTTACACTCGTGCTATTTTGCGTGTCGCACTGTTTTGTGCAGTTTATCAATTGCGCTATTTTGCGCGTCGCACTGTTTTGTGTAGTTCACACCCCCGCTATTATGCGCGTCGCACTCTTTTGTGCAGTTTATCACTCGCGCTATTTTGCGCGTCGCACTGCTTTGTGCATTTTACACTCGCGCAATTTTGCGCGTCGCACTGTTTTGTGCAGTTTATCACTCGTGCTATTTTGCGCGTCGCACTGTTTTGTGCAGTTTGTCACTCCTGCTATATTGCGCGTCGCACTATTTTTTGCAGTTTATCACTCGCGCTATTTTGCGCGTCGCACTGTTTTGTGCAGTTCACACTGGCGTTCTTTTGCGCGTCGCACTGTTTTTTACAGTTCATCACTCGCGCTATTTTGAGCGTCGCACTGTTTTGTGCAGTTTGTCACTCGCGCTATTTTGTGCGTGACACTGTTTTGTGCAGTTCATCACTCGTGCTATTTTGCGCGTCGTACTGTTTTGTGCAGTTTATCGCTCGCGCTATTTTGCGCGTCGCACTGTTTTGTGCAGTTCACACTGGCGCTATTTTGTACGTCGCACTGTTTTGTGCAGTTTATCACTCGCGCTATTTTGCGCGTCGCGCTGTTTTGTGTAGTTCACACTCGCGCTATCTTGCGCGTCGCACTGTTTTGTGCAGTTTATCAGTCGTGCTATTTTGCGCGTCGCACTGTTTTGTGCAGTTTGTCACTCCTGCTATATTGCGCGTCACACTATTTTTTGCAGTTTATCACTCGCGCTATTTTGCGCGTCGCACTGTTTTGTGCAGTTCACACTGGCGTTATTTGGCGCGTCGCACTGTTTTTTACAGTTTATCACTAGCGCTATTTTGAGCGTCGCATTGTTTTTTACAGTTTATCACTCGCGCTATTTTGAGCGTCGCACTGTTTTGTGCAGTTCATCACTCGCGCTATTTTGCGCGTCGCACTGTTTTGTGCAGTTTATCACTCGCGCCATTTTGCGCGTCGCACTGTTTTGTGCAGTTTATCACTCGCGCTATTTTGCGCGTCGCACTGTTTTCTGCAGTTTACCACGCGCGCTATTTTGCACGTCGAACTGTTTTGTGCAGTTTACCACTCGCGCTATTTTGCGCGTCGCACTGTTTTGTGCAGTTTATCACTCGCGCTATTTTGCGGGTCACACTTTTTGTGCAGTTTATCACTCGCGCTATTTTGCGCGTCGCACTGTTTTGTGCAGTTTATCACTCGCGCTATTTTGCGCGTCGCACTGTTTTGTGCAGTTTATCACTCGCGCTATTTTGCGGGTCACACTTTTTGCGCAGTTTATCTCACGCGCGGTTTTGCGCGTCGCACTGTTTTGTGCAGTTTGTCACTCGCTATTTTGTGCGTGACACTGTTTTGTGCAGTTCATCACTCGCGCTATTTTGCGCGTCGCACTGTTTTGTGCAGTTTATCACTCTCGCTATTTTGCGCGTCGCACTGTTTTGTGCAGTTCACACTGGCGCTATTTTGGACGTCGCACTGTTTTGTGCAGTTTATCAGTCGCGCTATTTTGCGCGTCGCGCTGTTTTGTGCAGTTCACACTCGCGCTATCTTGCGCGTCGCACTGTTTTGTGCAGTTTACCACGCGCGCTATTTTGCTCGTCGCACTGTTTTGTGCAGTTGACACTCGCGCTATTTTGCGCGTCGCACTGTTTTGTGCAGTTTATCACTCGCGCTATTTTGCACGTCGCACTGTTTTGTGCAGTTTATCACTCGCGCTATTTTGCGGGTCGCACTGTTTTGTGCAGTTTATCACTCGCGCTATTTTGCGGGTCGCACTGTTTTGTGCAGTTTATCACTCGCGCTATTTTGCGGGTCGCACTGTTTTGTGTAGTTTATCACTCGCGCTATTTTGCGCGTCGCACTGTTTTGTGCAGTTTATCACTCGCGCTATTTTGTGCAGTTTATCACTCGCGCTATTTTGCGCGTCGCACTGTTTTGTGCAGTTGACACTCGCGCTATTTTGCGCGTCGCACTGTTTTGTGCAGTTTATCACTCGCGCTATTTTGCGCGTCGCACTGTTTTCTACAGTTCACACTCCCGCTATTTTGCGCGTCGCCCTCTTTTGTGCAGTTTATCACTCCCGCTATTTTGCGCGTCGCACTGCTTTGTGCTGTTTACACTCGTGCTATTTTGCGTGTCGCACTGTTTTGTGCAGTTTATCAATTGCGCTATTTTGCGCGTCGCACTGTTTTGTGTAGTTCACACCCCCGCTATTTTGCGCGTCGCACTCTTTTGTGCAGTTTATCACTCGCGCTATTTTGCGCGTCGCACTGCTTTGTGCATTTTACACTCGCGCTATTTTGCGCGTCGCACTGTTTTGTGCAGTTGATCACTCGTGCTATTTTGCGCGTCGCACAGTTTTGTGCAGTTTGTCACTCCTGCTATATTGCGCGTCGCACTATTTTGTGCAGTTCATCACTCGTGCTATTTTGCGCGTCGCACTGTTTTCTGCAGTTTATCGCTCGCGCTATTTTGCGCGTCGCACTGTTTTGTGCAGTTCACACTGGCGCTATTTTGTACGTCGCACTGTTTTGTGCAGTTTATCACTCGCGCTATTTTGCGCGTCGCGCTGTTTTGTGCAGTTCACACTCGCGCTATCTTGCGCGTCGCACTGTTTTGTGCAGTTTACCACGGGCGCTATTTTGCTCGTCGCACTGTTTTGTGCAGTTGACACTCGCGCTATTTTGCGCGTCGCACTGTTTTGTGCAGTTTATCACTCGCGCTATTTTGCGCGTCGCGCTGTTTTGTGCAGTTCACACTCGCGCTATCGTGCGCGTCGCACTGTTTTGTGCAGTTTACCACGGGCGCTATTTTGCTCGTTGCACTGTTTTGTGCAGTTGACACTCGCGCTATTTTGCGCGTCGCACTGTTTTGTGCAGTTTATCACTCGCGCTATTTTGCGCGTCGCACTGTTTTGTGCAGTTTATCACTCGCGCTATTTTGCGGGTCGCACTGTTTTGTGCAGTTTATCACTCGCGCTATTTTGCGCGTCGCACTGTTTTGTGCAGTTTATCACTCGCGCTATTTTGCGCGTCGCACGGTTTTGTGCAGTTCACACTCCTGCTATTTTGCGCGTCGAACTCTTTTGTGCAGTTTATCACTCCCGCTATTTTGCGCGTCACACTGTTTTGTGCAGTTGACACTCGCGCTATTTTGCGCGTCGCACTGTTTTGTGCAGTTTATCACTCGCGCTATTTTGCGCGTCGCACTGTTTTCTACAGTTCACACTCCCGTTATTTTGCGCGTCGCCCTCTTTTGTGCAGTTTATCACTTGCGCTATTTTGCGCGTCGCACTGCTTTGTGCTGTTTACACTCGTGCTATTTTGCGTGTCGCACTGTTTTGTGCAGTTTATCAATTGCGCTATTTTGCGCGTCGCACTGTTTTGTGTAGTTCACACCCCCGCTATTATGCGCGTCGCACTCTTTTGTGCAGTTTATCACTCGCGCTATTTTGCGCGTCGCACTGCTTTGTGCATTTTACACTCGCGCTATTTTGCGCGTCGCACTATTTTGTGCAGTTTATCACTCGTGCTATTTTGCGCGTCGCACTGTTTTGTGCAGTGTGTCACTCCTGCTATATTGCGCGTCGCACTATTTTTTGCAGTTTATCACTCGCGCTATTTTGCTCGTCGCACTGTTTTGTGCAGTTCACACTGGCGTTCTTTTGCGCGTCGCACTGTTTTTTACAGTTCATCACTCGCGCTATTTTGAGCGTCGCACTGTTTTGTGCAGTTTGTCACTCGCGCTATTTTGTGCGTGACACTGTTTTGTGCAGTTCATCACTCGCGCTATTTTGCGCGTCGCACTGTTTTGTGCAGTTTATCACTCGCGCTATTTTGCGCGTCGCGCTGTTTTGTGTAGTTCACACTCGCGCTATCTTGCGCGTCGCACTGTTTTGTGCAGTTTATCGGTCGTGCTATTTTGCGCGTCGCACTGTTTTGTGCAGTTTGTCACTCCTGCTATATTGCGCGTCACACTATTTTTTGCAGTTTATCACTCGCGCTATTTTGCGCGTCGCACTGTTTTGTGCAGTTCACACTGGCGTTATTTGGCGCGTCGCACTGTTTTTTACAGTTTATCACTAGCGCTATTTTGAGCGTCGCATTGTTTTTTACAGTTTATCACTCGCGCTATTTTGAGCGTCGCACTGTTTTGTGCAGTTCATCACTCGCGCTATTTTGCGCGTCGCACTGTTTTGTGCAGTTTATCACTCGCGCTATTTTGCGCGTCGCACTGTTTTGTGCAGTTTATCACTCGCGCTATTTTGCGCGTCGCACTGTTTTCTGCAGTTTACCACGCGCGCTATTTTGCACGTCGAACTGTTTTGTGCAGTTTACCACTCGCGCTATTTTGCGCGTCGCACTGTTTTGTGCAGTTTATCACTCGCGCTATTTTGCGGGTCACACTTTTTGTGCAGTTTATCACTCGCGCTATTTTGCGCGTCGCACTGTTTTGTGCAGTTTATCACTCGCGCTATTTTGCGCGTCGCACTGTTTTGTGCAGTTTATCACTCGCGCTATTTTGCGGGTCACACTTTTTGTGCAGTTTATCACACGCGCGGTTTTGCGCGTCGCACTGTTTTGTGCAGTTTATCACTCGCGCTATTTTGAGCGTCGCACTGTTTTGTGCAGTTTGTCACTCGCTATTTTGTGCGTGACACTGTTTTGTGCAGTTCATCACTCGCGCTATTTTGCGCGTCGCACTGTTTTGTGCAGTTTATCACTCGCGCTATTTTGAGCGTCGCACTGTTTTGTGCAGTTTGTCACTCGCTATTTTGTGCGTGACACTGTTTTGTGCAGTTCATCACTCGCGCTATTTTGCGCGTCGCACTGTTTTGTGCAGTTTATCACTCGCGCTATTTTGCGCGTCACACTGTTTTGTGCAGTTCACACTGGCGCTATTTTGGACGTCGCACTGTTTTGTGCAGTTCACACTCGCGCTATCTTGCGCGTCGCACTGTTTTGTGCAGTTTTCCACGCGCGCTATTTTGCTCGTCGCACTGTTTTGTGCAGTTGACACTCGCGCTATTTTGCGCGTCGCACTGTTTTGTGCAGTTTATCACTCGCGCTATTTTGCGCGTCGCACTGTTTTCTGCAGTTTATCACTCGCGCTATTTTGCGGGTCGCACTGTTTTGTGCAGTTTATCACTCGCGCTATTTTGCGCGTCGCACTGTTTTGTGCAGTTTATCACTCGCGCTATTTTGCGCATCGCACTGTTTTGTGCAGTTGACACTCGCGCTATTTTGCGCGTCGCACTGTTTTGTGCAGTTTATCACTCGCGCTATTTTGCGCGTCGCACTGTTTTGTGCAGTTTATCACTCGCGCTATTTTGCGCGTCGCACTGTTTTCTACAGTTCACACTCCCGCTATTTTGCGCGTCGCCCTCTTTTGTGCAGTTTATCACTCGCGCTATTTTGCCCGTCGCACTGCTTTGTGCTGTTTACACTCGTGCTATTTTGAGGGTCGCAGTGTTTTGTGCAGTTTATCAATTGCGCTATTTTGCGCGTCGCACTGTTTTGTGTAGTTCACCCCCCCGCAATTTTGCGCGTCGCACTCTTTTGTGCAGTTTATCACTCGCGCTATTTTGCGCGTCGCACTGCTTTGTGCATTTTACAGTCGCGCTATTTTGCGCGTCGCACTGTTTTGTGCAGTTTATCACTCGTGCTATTTTGCGCGTCGCACTGTTTTGTGCAGTTTGTCACTCCTGCTATATTGCGCGTCGCACTATTTTTTGCAGTTTATCACTCGCGCTATTTTGCGCGTCGCACTGTTTTGTGCAGTTCACACTGGCGTTCTTTTGCGCGTCGCACTGTTTTTTACAGTTCATCACTCGCGCTATTTTGAGCGTCGCACTGTTTTGTGCAGTTTGTCACTCGCGCTATTTTGTGCGTGACACAGTTTTGTGCAGTTCATCACTCGTGCTATTTTGCGCGTCGCACTGTTTTGTGCAGTTTATCGCTCGCGCTATTTTGCGCGTCGCACTATTTTGTGCAGTTCACACTGGCGCTATTTTGTACGTCGCACTGTTTTGTGCAGTTTATCACTCGCGCTATTTTGCGCGTCGCGCTGTTTTGTGCAGTTCACACTCGGGCTATCTTGCGCGTCGCACTGTTTTGTGCAGTTTACCACGGGCGCTATTTTGCTCGTCGCACTGTTTTGTGCAGTTGACACTCGCGCTATTTTGCGCGTCGCACTGTTTTGTGCAGTTTATCACTCGCGCTATTTTGCGCGTCGCACTGTTTTGTGCAGTATATCACTCGCGCTATTTTGCGGGTCGCACCGTTTTGTGCAGTTTATCACTCGCGCTATTTTGCGCGTCGCACCGTTTTCTGCAGTTTATCACTCGCGCTATTTTGCGCGTCGCACTGTTTTGTGCAGTTTATCACTCGCGCTATTTTGCGGGTCGCACTGTTTTGTGCAGTTTATCACTCGCGCTATTTTGCGCGTCGCACTGTTTTGTGCAGTTGACACTCGCGCTATTTTGCGCGTCGCACTGTTTTGTGCAGTTTATCACTCGCGCTATTTTGCGCGTCGCACTGTTTTGTGCAGTTTATCACTCGCGCTATTTTGCGCGTCGCACTGTTTTCTACAGTTCACACTCCCGCTATTTTGCGCGTCGCCCTCTTTTGTGCAGTTTATCACTCGCGCTATTTTGCGCGTCGCACTGCTTTGTGCTGTTTACACTCGTGCTATTTTGCGTGTCGCGCTGTTTTGTGCAGTTTATCAATTGCGCTATTTTGCGCGTCGCACTGTTTTGTGTAGTTCACACCCCCGCTATTTTGCGCGTCGAACTCTTTTGTGCAGTTTATCACTCGCGCTATTTTGCGCGTCGCACTGCTTTGTGCATTTTACACTCGCGCTATTTTGCGCGTCGCACTGTTTTGTGCAGTTTATCACTCGTGCTATTTTGCGCGTCGCACTGTTTTGTGCAGTTTGTCACTCCTGCTATATTGCGCGTCGCACTATTTTTTGCAGTTTATCACTCGCGCTATTTTGCGCGTCGCACTGTTTTGTGCAGTTCACACTGGCGTTCTTTTGCGCGTCGCACTGTTTTTTACAGTTCATCACCCGCGCTATTTTGAGCGTCGCACTGTTTTGTGCAGTTTGTCACTCGCGCTATTTTGTGCGTGACACTGTTTTGTGCAGTTCATCACTCGTGCTATTTTGCGCGTCGCACTGTTTTGTGCAGTTTATCGCTCGCGCTATTTTGCGCGTCGCACTGTTTTGTGCAGTTCACACTGGCGCTATTTTGTACGTCGCACTGTTTTGTGCAGTTTATCACTCGCGCTATTTTGCGCGTCGCGCTGTTTTGTGCAGTTCACACTCGCGCTATCTTGCGCGTCGCACTGTTTTGTGCAGTTTACCACGGGCGCTATTTTGCTCGTCGCACTGTTTTGTGCAGTTGACACTCGCGCTATTTTGCGCGTCGCACTGTTTTGTGCAGTTTATCACTCGCGCTATTTTGCGCGTCGCACTGTTTTGTGCAGTTTATCACTCGCGCTATTTTGCGGGTCGCACTGTTTTGTGCAGTTTATCACTCGCGCTATTTTGCGCGTCGCACGGTTTTGTGCAGTTCACACTCCTGCTATTTTGCGCGTCGAACTCTTTTGTGCAGTTTATCACTCCCGCTATTTTGCGCGTCACACTGTTTTGTGCAGTTGACACTCGCGCTATTTTGCGCGTCGCACTGTTTTGTGCAGTTTATCACTCGCGCTATTTTGCGCGTCGCACTGTTTTGTGCAGTTCACACTGGCGCTATTTTGTACGTCATACTATTTTGCGCGTCGCGCTGTTTTGTGCAGTTCACACTCGCGCTATCTTGCGTGTCGCACTGTTTTGTGCAGTTTACCACGCGCACTATTTTGCTCGTCGCACTGTTTTGTGCAGTTTATCACTCGCGCTATTTTGCGGGTCACACTTTTTGTGCAGTTTATCACACGCGCGGTTTTGCGCGTCGCACTGTTTTGTGCAGTTTATCACTCGCGCTATTTTGACCGTCGCACTGTTTTGTGCAGTTTGTCACTCGCTATTTTGTGCGTGACACTGTTTTGTGCAGTTCATCACTCGCGCTATTTTGCGCGTCGCACTGTTTTGTGCAGTTTATCACTCGCGCTATTTTGCGCGTCGCACTGTTTTGTGCAGTTCACACTGGCGCTATTTTGGACGTCGCACTGTTTTGTGCAGTTTATCACTCGCGCTATTTTGCGCGTCGCGCTGTTTTTTGCAGTTCACACTCGCGCTATCTTGCGCGTCGCACTGTTTTGTGCAGTTTTCCACGCGCGCTATTTTGCTCGTCGCACTGTTTTGTGCAGTTGACACTCGCGCTATTTTGCGCGTCGCACTGTTTTGTGCAGTTTATCACTCGCGCTATTTTGCGGGTCGCACTGTTTTGTGCAGTTTATCACTCGCGCTATTTTGCGCGTCGCACTGTTTTGTGCAGTTTATCACTCGCGCTATTTTGCGCGTCGCACTGTTTTGTGCAGTTGACACTCGCGCTATTTTGCGCGTCGCACTGTTTTGTGCAGTTTATCACTCGCGCTATTTTGCGCGTCGCACTGTTTTGTGCAGTTTATCACTCGCGCTATTTTGCGCGTCGCACTGTTTTCTACAGTTCACACTCCCGCTATTTTGCGCGTCGCCCTCTTTTGTGCAGTTTATCACTCGCGCTATTTTGCGCGTCGCACTGCTTTGTGCTGTTTACACTCGTGCTATTTTGCGTGTCGCACTGTTTTGTGCAGTTTATCAATTGCGCTATTTTGCGCGTCGCACTGTTTTGTGTAGTTCACACCCCCGCTATTTTGCGCGTCGCACTCTTTTGTGCAGTTTATCACTCGCGCTATTTTGCGCGTCGCACTGCTTTGTGCATTTTACACTCGCGCTATTTTGCGCGTCGCACTGTTTTGTGCAGTTTATCACTCGTGCTATTTTGCGCGTCGCACTGTTTTGTGCAGTTTGTCACTCCTGCTATATTGCGCGTCGCACTATTTTTTGCAGTTTATCACTCGCGCTATTTTGCGCGTCGCACTGTTTTGTGCAGTTCACACTGGCGTTCTTTTGCGCGTCGCACTGTTTTTTACAGTTCATCACTCGCGCTATTTTGAGCGTCGCACTGTTTTGTGCAGTTTGTCACTCGCGCTATTTTGTGCGTGACACTGTTTTGTGCAGTTCATCACTCGTGCTATTTTGCGCGTCGCACTGTTTTGTGCAGTTTATCGCTCGCGCTATTTTACGCGTCGCACTGTTTTGTGCAGTTCACACTGGCGCTATTTTGTACGTCGCACTGTTTTGTGCAGTTTATCACTCGCGCTATTTTGCGCGTCGCGCTGTTTTGTGCAGTTCACACTCGGGCTATCTTGCGCGTCGCACTGTTTTGTGCAGTTTACCACGGGCGCTATTTTGCTCGTCGCACTGTTTTGTGCAGTTGACACTCGCGCTATTTTGCGCGTCGCACTGTTTTTTGCAGTTTATCACTCGCGCTATTTTGCGCGTCGCACTGTTTTGTGCAGTATATCACTCGCGCTATTTTGCGGGTCGCACCGTTTTGTGCAGTTTATCACTCGCGCTATTTTGCGCGTCGCACCGTTTTGTGCAGTTTATCACTCGCGCTATTTTGCGCGTCGCACTGTTTTGTGCAGTTTATCACTCGCGCTATTTTGCGGGTCGCACTGTTTTATGCAGTTTATCACTCGCGCTATTTTGCGCGTCGCGCTGTTTTGTGCAGTTCACACTCGCGCTATCTTGCGCGTCGCACTGTTTTGTGCAGTTTACCACGGGCGCTATTTTGCTCGTCGCACTGTTTTGTGCAGTTGACACTCGCGCTATTTTGCGCGTCGCACTGTTTTGTGCAGTTTATCACTCGCGCTATTTTGCGCGTCGCACTGTTTTGTGCAGTTTATCACTCGCGCTATTTTGCGGGTCGCACTGTTTTGTGCAGTTTATCACTCGCGCTATTTTGCGCGTCGCACGGTTTTGTGCAGTTCACACTCCTGCTATTTTGCGCGTCGAACTCTTTTGTGCAGTTTATCACTCCCGCTATTTTGCGCGTCACACTGTTTTGTGCAGTTGACACTCGCGCTATTTTGCGCGTCGCACTGTTTTGTGCAGTTTATCACTCGCGCTATTTTGCGCGTCGCACTGTTTTGTGCAGTTCACACTGGCGCTATTTTGTACGTCATACTATTTTGCGCGTCGCGCTGTTTTGTGCAGTTCACACTCGCGCTATCTTGCGTGTCGCACTGTTTTGTGCAGTTTACCACGCGCACTATTTTGCTCGTCGCACTGTTTTGTGCAGTTTATCACTCGCGCTATTTTGCGGGTCACACTTTTTGTGCAGTTTATCACACGCGCGGTTTTGCGCGTCGCACTGTTTTGTGCAGTTTATCACTCGCGCTATTTTGACCGTCGCACTGTTTTGTGCAGTTTGTCACTCGCTATTTTGTGCGTGACACTGTTTTGTGCAGTTCATCACTCGCGCTATTTTGCGCGTCGCACTGTTTTGTGCAGTTTATCACTCGCGCTATTTTGCGCGTCGCACTGTTTTGTGCAGTTCACACTGGCGCTATTTTGGACGTCGCACTGTTTTGTGCAGTTTATCACTCGCGCTATTTTGCGCGTCGCGCTGTTTTTTGCAGTTCACACTCGCGCTATCTTGCGCGTCGCACTGTTTTGTGCAGTTTTCCACGCGCGCTATTTTGCTCGTCGCACTGTTTTGTGCAGTTGACACTCGCGCTATTTTGCGCGTCGCACTGTTTTGTGCAGTTTATCACTCGCGCTATTTTGCGGGTCGCACTGTTTTGTGCAGTTTATCACTCGCGCTATTTTGCGCGTCGCACTGTTTTGTGCAGTTTATCACTCGCGCTATTTTGCGCGTCGCACTGTTTTGTGCAGTTGACACTCGCGCTATTTTGCGCGTCGCACTGTTTTGTGCAGTTTATCACTCGCGCTATTTTGCGCGTCGCACTGTTTTGTGCAGTTTATCACTCGCGCTATTTTGCGCGTCGCACTGTTTTCTACAGTTCACACTCCCGCTATTTTGCGCGTCGCCCTCTTTTGTGCAGTTTATCACTCGCGCTATTTTGCGCGTCGCACTGCTTTGTGCTGTTTACACTCGTGCTATTTTGCGTGTCGCACTGTTTTGTGCAGTTTATCAATTGCGCTATTTTGCGCGTCGCACTGTTTTGTGTAGTTCACACCCCCGCTATTTTGCGCGTCGCACTCTTTTGTGCAGTTTATCACTCGCGCTATTTTGCGCGTCGCACTGCTTTGTGCATTTTACACTCGCGCTATTTTGCGCGTCGCACTGTTTTGTGCAGTTTATCACTCGTGCTATTTTGCGCGTCGCACTGTTTTGTGCAGTTTGTCACTCCTGCTATATTGCGCGTCGCACTATTTTTTGCAGTTTATCACTCGCGCTATTTTGCGCGTCGCACTGTTTTGTGCAGTTCACACTGGCGTTCTTTTGCGCGTCGCACTGTTTTTTACAGTTCATCACTCGCGCTATTTTGAGCGTCGCACTGTTTTGTGCAGTTTGTCACTCGCGCTATTTTGTGCGTGACACTGTTTTGTGCAGTTCATCACTCGTGCTATTTTGCGCGTCGCACTGTTTTGTGCAGTTTATCGCTCGCGCTATTTTACGCGTCGCACTGTTTTGTGCAGTTCACACTGGCGCTATTTTGTACGTCGCACTGTTTTGTGCAGTTTATCACTCGCGCTATTTTGCGCGTCGCGCTGTTTTGTGCAGTTCACACTCGGGCTATCTTGCGCGTCGCACTGTTTTGTGCAGTTTACCACGGGCGCTATTTTGCTCGTCGCACTGTTTTGTGCAGTTGACACTCGCGCTATTTTGCGCGTCGCACTGTTTTTTGCAGTTTATCACTCGCGCTATTTTGCGCGTCGCACTGTTTTGTGCAGTATATCACTCGCGCTATTTTGCGGGTCGCACCGTTTTGTGCAGTTTATCACTCGCGCTATTTTGCGCGTCGCACCGTTTTGTGCAGTTTATCACTCGCGCTATTTTGCGCGTCGCACTGTTTTGTGCAGTTTATCACTCGCGCTATTTTGCGGGTCGCACTGTTTTATGCAGTTTATCACTCGCGCTATTTTGCGCGTCGCGCTGTTTTGTGCAGTTCACACTCGCGCTATCTTGCGCGTCGCACTGTTTTGTGCAGTTTACCACGGGCGCTATTTTGCTCGTCGCACTGTTTTGTGCAGTTGACACTCGCGCTATTTTGCGCGTCGCACTGTTTTGTGCAGTTTATCACTCGCGCTATTTTGCGCGTCGCACTGTTTTGTGCAGTTTATCACTCGCGCTATTTTGCGGGTCGCACTGTTTTGTGCAGTTTATCACTCGCGCTATTTTGCGCGTCGCACGGTTTTGTGCAGTTCACACTCCTGCTATTTTGCGCGTCGAACTCTTTTGTGCAGTTTATCACTCCCGCTATTTTGCGCGTCACACTGTTTTGTGCAGTTGACACTCGCGCTATTTTGCGCGTCGCACTGTTTTGTGCAGTTTATCACTCGCGCTATTTTGCGCGTCGCACTGTTTTGTGCAGTTCACACTGGCGCTATTTTGTACGTCATACTATTTTGCGCGTCGCGCTGTTTTGTGCAGTTCACACTCGCGCTATCTTGCGTGTCGCACTGTTTTGTGCAGTTTACCACGCGCACTATTTTGCTCGTCGCACTGTTTTGTGCAGTTTATCACTCGCGCTATTTTGCGGGTCACACTTTTTGTGCAGTTTATCACACGCGCGGTTTTGCGCGTCGCACTGTTTTGTGCAGTTTATCACTCGCGCTATTTTGACCGTCGCACTGTTTTGTGCAGTTTGTCACTCGCTATTTTGTGCGTGACACTGTTTTGTGCAGTTCATCACTCGCGCTATTTTGCGCGTCGCACTGTTTTGTGCAGTTTATCACTCGCGCTATTTTGCGCGTCGCACTGTTTTGTGCAGTTCACACTGGCGCTATTTTGGACGTCGCACTGTTTTGTGCAGTTTATCACTCGCGCTATTTTGCGCGTCGCGCTGTTTTTTGCAGTTCACACTCGCGCTATCTTGCGCGTCGCACTGTTTTGTGCAGTTTTCCACGCGCGCTATTTTGCTCGTCGCACTGTTTTGTGCAGTTGACACTCGCGCTATTTTGCGCGTCGCACTGTTTTGTGCAGTTTATCACTCGCGCTATTTTGCGGGTCGCACTGTTTTGTGCAGTTTATCACTCGCGCTATTTTGCGCGTCGCACTGTTTTGTGCAGTTTATCACTCGCGCTATTTTGCGCGTCGCACTGTTTTGTGCAGTTGACACTCGCGCTATTTTGCGCGTCGCACTGTTTTGTGCAGTTTATCACTCGCGCTATTTTGCGCGTCGCACTGTTTTGTGCAGTTTATCACTCGCGCTATTTTGCGCGTCGCACTGTTTTCTACAGTTCACACTCCCGCTATTTTGCGCGTCGCCCTCTTTTGTGCAGTTTATCACTCGCGCTATTTTGCGCGTCGCACTGCTTTGTGCTGTTTACACTCGTGCTATTTTGCGTGTCGCACTGTTTTGTGCAGTTTATCAATTGCGCTATTTTGCGCGTCGCACTGTTTTGTGTAGTTCACACCCCCGCTATTTTGCGCGTCGCACTCTTTTGTGCAGTTTATCACTCGCGCTATTTTGCGCGTCGCACTGCTTTGTGCATTTTACACTCGCGCTATTTTGCGCGTCGCACTGTTTTGTGCAGTTTATCACTCGTGCTATTTTGCGCGTCGCACTGTTTTGTGCAGTTTGTCACTCCTGCTATATTGCGCGTCGCACTATTTTTTGCAGTTTATCACTCGCGCTATTTTGCGCGTCGCACTGTTTTGTGCAGTTCACACTGGCGTTCTTTTGCGCGTCGCACTGTTTTTTACAGTTCATCACTCGCGCTATTTTGAGCGTCGCACTGTTTTGTGCAGTTTGTCACTCGCGCTATTTTGTGCGTGACACTGTTTTGTGCAGTTCATCACTCGTGCTATTTTGCGCGTCGCACTGTTTTGTGCAGTTTATCGCTCGCGCTATTTTACGCGTCGCACTGTTTTGTGCAGTTCACACTGGCGCTATTTTGTACGTCGCACTGTTTTGTGCAGTTTATCACTCGCGCTATTTTGCGCGTCGCGCTGTTTTGTGCAGTTCACACTCGGGCTATCTTGCGCGTCGCACTGTTTTGTGCAGTTTACCACGGGCGCTATTTTGCTCGTCGCACTGTTTTGTGCAGTTGACACTCGCGCTATTTTGCGCGTCGCACTGTTTTTTGCAGTTTATCACTCGCGCTATTTTGCGCGTCGCACTGTTTTGTGCAGTATATCACTCGCGCTATTTTGCGGGTCGCACCGTTTTGTGCAGTTTATCACTCGCGCTATTTTGCGCGTCGCACCGTTTTGTGCAGTTTATCACTCGCGCTATTTTGCGCGTCGCACTGTTTTGTGCAGTTTATCACTCGCGCTATTTTGCGGGTCGCACTGTTTTATGCAGTTTATCACTCGCGCTATTTTGCGCGTCGCACTGTTTTGTGCAGTTGACACTCGCGCTATTTTGCGCGTCGCACTGTTTTGTGCAGTTTATCACTCGCGCTATTTTGCGCGTCGCACTGTTTTGTGCAGTTTATCACTCGCGCTATTTTGCGCGTCGCACTGTTTTCTACAGTTCACACTCCCGCTATTTTGCGCGTCGCCCTCTTTTGTGCAGTTTATCACTCGCGCTATTTTGCGCGTCGCACTGCTTTGTGCTGTTTACACTCGTGCTATTTTGCGTGTCGCACTGTTTTGTGCAGTTTATCAATTGCGCTATTTTGCGCGTCGCACTGTTTTGTGTAGTTCACACCCCCGCTATTTTGCGCGTCGCACTCTTTTGTGCAGTTTATCACTCGCGCTATTTTGCGCGTCGCACTGCTTTGTGCATTTTACACTCGCGCTATTTTGCGCGTCGCACTGTTTTGTGCAGTTTATCACTCGTGCTATTTTGCGCGTCGCACTGTTTTGTGGAGTTTGTCACTCCTGCTATATTGCGCGTCGCACTATTTTTTGCAGTTTATCACTCGCGCTATTTTGCGCGTCGCACTGTTTTGTGCAGTTCACACTGGCGTTCTTTTGCGCGTCGCACTGTTTTTTACAGTTCATCACTCGCGCTATTTTGAGCGTCGCACTGTTTTGTGCAGTTTGTCACTCGCGCTATTTTGTGCGTGACACTGTTTTGTGCAGTTCATCACTCGTGCTATTTTGCGCGTCGCACTGTTTTGTGCAGTTTATCGCTCGCGCTATTTTGCGCGTCGCACTGTTTTGTGCAGTTCACACTGGCGTTATTTTGTACGTCGCACTGTTTTGTGCAGTTTATCACTCGCGCTATTTTGCGCGTCGCGCTGTTTTGTGCAGTTCACACTCGCGCTATCTTGCGCGTCGCACTGTTTTGTGCAGTTTACCACGGGCGCTATTTTGCTCGTCGCACTGTTTTGTGCAGTTGACACTCGCGCTATTTTGCGCGTCGCACTGTTTTGTGCAGTTTATCACTCGCGCTATTTTGCGCGTCGCACTGTTTTGTGCAGTTTATCACTCGCGCTATTTTGCGGGTCGCACTGTTTTGTGCAGTTTATCACTCGCGCTATTTTGCGCGTCGCACTGTTTTGTGCAGTTTATCACTCGCGCTATTTTGCGCGTCGCACTGTTTTGTGCAGTTTATCACTCGCGCTATTTTGCGCGTCGCACGGTTTTGTGCAGTTCACACTCCTGCTATTTTGCGCGTCAAACTCTTTTGTGCAGTTTATCACTCCCGCTATTTTGCGCGTCACACTGTTTTGTGCAGTTGACACTCGCGCTATTTTGCGCGTCGCACTGTTTTGTGCAGTTTATCACTCGCGCTATTTTGCGCGTCGCACTGTTTTGTGCAGTTCACACTGGCGCTATTTTGTACGTCATACTATTTTGCGCGTCGCGCTATTTTGTGCAGTTCACACTCGCGCTATCTTGCGTGTCGCACTGTTTTGTGCAGTTTACCACGCGCACTATTTTGCTCGTCGCACTGTTTTGTGCAGTTTATCACTCGCGCTATTTTGCGGGTCACACTTTTTGTGCAGTTTATCACACGCGCGGTTTTGCGCGTCGCACTGTTTTGTGCAGTTTATCACTCGCGCTATTTTGAGCGTCGCACTGTTTTGTGCAGTTTGTCACTCGCTATTTTGTGCGTGACACTGTTTTGTGCAGTTCATCACTCGCGCAATTTTGCGCGTCGCACTGTTTTGTGCAGTTTATCACTCGCGCTATTTTGCGCGTCGCACTGTTTTGTGCAGTTCACACTGGCGCTATTTTGGACGTCGCACTGTTTTGTGCAGTTTATCACTCGCGCTATTTTGCGCGTCGCGCTGTTTTGTGCAGTTCACAGTCGCGCTATCTTGCGCGTCGCACTGTTTTGTGCAGTTTACCACGCGCGCTATTTTGCTCGTCGCACTGTTTTGTGCAGTTGACACTCGCGCTATTTTGCGCGTCGCACTGTTTTGTGCAGTTTATCACTCGCGCTATTTTGCGCGTCGCACTGTTTTGTGCAGTTTATCACTCACGCTATTTTGCGCGTCGCACTGTTTTCTACAGTTCACACTCCCGCTATTTTGCGCGTCGCCCTCTTTTGTGCAGTTTATCATTCGCGCTATTTTGCGCGTCGCACTGCTTTGTGCTGTTTACACTCGTGCTATTTTGCGTGTCGCACTATTTTGTGCAGTTTATCAATTGCGCTATTTTGCGCGTCGCACTGTTTTGTGTAGTTCACACCCCCGCTATTTTGCGCGTCGCACTCTTTTGTGCAGTTTATCACTCGCGCTATTTTGCGCGTCGCACTGCTTTGTGCATTTTACACTCGCGTTATTTTGCGCGTCGCACTGTTTTGTGCAGTTTATCACCCGTGCTATTTTGCGCGTCGCACTGTTTTGTGCAGTTTGTCACTCCTGCTATATTGCGCGTCGCACTATTTTTTGCAGTTTATCACTCGCGCTATTTTGCGCGTCGCACTGTTTTGTGTAGTTCACACTGGCGTTCTTTTGCGCGTCGCACTGTTTTTTACAGTTCATCACTCGCGCTATTTTGAGCGTCGCACTGTTTTGTGCAGTTTGTCACTCGCGCTATTTTGTGCGTGACACTGTTTTGTGCAGTTCATCACTCGTGCTATTTTGCGCGTCGCACTGTTTTCTGCAGTTTATCGCTCGCGCTATTTTGCGCGTCGCACTGTTTTGTGCAGTTCACACTGGCGCTATTTTGTACGTCGCACTGTTTTGTGCAGTTTATCACTCGCGCTATTTTGCGCGTCGCACTGTTTTGTGCAGTTTATCACTCGCGCAATTTTGCGGGTCGCACTGTTTTGTGCAGTTTATCACTCGCGCTATTTTGCGCGTCGCACTGTTTTGTGCAGTTTATCACTCGCGCTATTTTGCGCGTCGCACGGTTTTGTGCAGTTCACACTCCTGCTATTTTGCGCGTCGAACTCTTTTGTGCAGTTTATCACTCCCGCAATTTTGCGCGTCACACTGTTTTGTGCAGTTGACACTCGCGCTATTTTGCGCGTCGCACTGTTTTGTGCAGTTTATCACTCGCGCTATTTTGTGCGTCGCACTGTTTTCTACAGTTCACACTCCCGCTATTTTGCGCGTCGCCCTCTTTTGTGCAGTTTATCACTCGCGCTATTTTGCGCGTCGCACTGCTTTGTGCTGTTTACACTCGTGCTATTTTGCGTGTCGCACTGTTTTGTGCAGTTTATCAATTGCGCTATTTTGCGCGTCGCACTGTTTTGTGTAGTTCACACCCCCGCTATTATGCGCGTCGCACTCTTTTGTGCAGTTTATCACTCGCGCTATTTTGCGCGTCGCACTGCTTTGTGCATTTTACACTCGCGCTATTTTGCGCGTCGCACTGTTTTGTGCAGTTTATCACTCGTGCTATTTTGCGCGTCGCACTGTTTTGTGCAGTTTGTCACTCCTGCTATATTGCGCGTCGCACTATTTTTTGCAGTTTATCACTCGCGCTATTTTGCGCGTCGCACTGTTTTGTGCAGTTCACACTGGCGTTCTTTTGCGCGTCGCACTGTTTTTTACAGTTCATCACTCGCGCTATTTTGAGCGTCGCACTGTTTTGTGCAGTTTGTCACTCGCGCTATTTTGTGCGTGACACTGTTTTGTGCAGTTCATCACTCGTGCTATTTTGCGCGTCGCACTGTTTTGTGCAGTTTATCGCTCGCGCTATTTTACGCGTCGCACTGTTTTGTGCAGTTCACACTGGCGCTATTTTGTACGTCGCACTGTTTTGTGCAGTTTATCACTCGCGCTATTTTGCGCGTCGCGCTGTTTTGTGCAGTTCACACTCGGGCTATCTTGCGCGTCGCACTGTTTTGTGCAGTTTACCACGGGCGCTATTTTGCTCGTCGCACTGTTTTGTGCAGTTGACACTCGCGCTATTTTGCGCGTCGCACTGTTTTGTGCAGTTTATCACTCGCGCTATTTTGCGCGTCGCACTGTTTTGTGCAGTATATCACTCGCGCTATTTTGCGGGTCGCACCGTTTTGTGCAGTTTATCACTCGCGCTATTTTGCGCGTCGCACCGTTTTCTGCAGTTTATCACTCGCGCTATTTTGCGCGTCGCACTGTTTTGTGCAGTTTATCACTCGCGCTATTTTGCGGGTCGCACTGTTTTGTGCAGTTTATCACTCGCGCTATTTTGCGCGTCGCACTGTTTTGTGCAGTTGACACTCGCGCTATTTTGCGCGTCGCACTGTTTTGTGCAGTTTATCACTCGCGCTATTTTGCGCGTCGCACTGTTTTGTGCAGTTTATCACTCGCGCTATTTTGCGCGTCGCACTGTTTTCTACAGTTCACACTCCCGCTATTTTGCGCGTCGCCCTCTTTTGTGCAGTTTATCACTCGCGCTATTTTGCGCGTCGCACTGCTTTGTGCTGTTTACACTCGTGCTATTTTGCGTGTCGCACTGTTTTGTGCAGTTTATCAATTGCGCTATTTTGCGCGTCGCACTGTTTTGTGTAGTTCACACCCCCGCTATTTTGCGCGTCGCACTCTTTTGTGCAGTTTATCACTCGCGCTATTTTGCGCGTCGCACTGCTTTGTGCATTTTACACTCGCGCTATTTTGCGCGTCGCACTGTTTTGTGCAGTTTATCACTCGTGCTATTTTGCGCGTCGCACTGTTTTGTGCAGTTTGTCACTCCTGCTATATTGCGCGTCGCACTATTTTTTGCAGTTTATCACTCGCGCTATTTTGCGCGTCGCACTGTTTTGTGCAGTTCACACTGGCGTTCTTTTGCGCGTCGCACTGTTTTTTACAGTTCATCACTCGCGCTATTTTGAGCGTCGCACTGTTTTGTGCAGTTTGTCACTCGCGCTATTTTGTGCGTGACACTGTTTTGTGCAGTTCATCACTCGTGCTATTTTGCGCGTCGCACTGTTTTGTGCAGTTTATCGCTCGCGCTATTTTGCGCGTCGCACTGTTTTTTGCAGTTCACACTGGCGCTATTTTGTACGTCGCACTGTTTTGTGCAGTTTATCACTCGCGCTATTTTGCGCGTCGCGCTGTTTTGTGCAGTTCACACTCGCGCTATCTTGCGCGTCGCACTGTTTTGTGCAGTTTACCACGGGCGCTATTTTGCTCGTCGCACTGTTTTGTGCAGTTGACACTCGCGCTATTTTGCGCGTCGCACTGTTTTGTGCAGTTTATCACTCGCGCTATTTTGCGCGTCGCACTGTTTTGTGCAGTTCACACTGGCGCTATTTTGTACGTCATACTATTTTGCGCGTCGCGCTGTTTTGTGCAGTTCACACTCGCGCTATCTTGCGTGTCGCACTGTTTTGTGCAGTTTACCACGCACACTATTTTGCTCGTCGCACTGTTTTGTGTAGTTTATCACTCGCGCTATTTTGCGGGTCACACTTTTTGTGCAGTTTATCACACGCGCGGTTTTGCGCGTCGCACTGTTTTGTGCAGTTTATCACTCGCGCTATTTTGAGCGTCGCACTGTTTTGTGCAGTTTGTCACTCGCTATTTTGTGCGTGACACTGTTTTGTGCAGTTCATCACTCGCGCAATTTTGCGCGTCGCACTGTTTTGTGCAGTTTATCACTCGCGCTATTTTGCGCGTCGCACTGTTTTGTGCAGTTCACACTGGCGCTATTTTGGACGTCGCACTGTTTTGTGCAGTTTATCACTCGCGCTATTTTGCGCGTCGCGCTGTTTTGTGCAGTTCACAGTCGCGCTATCTTGCGCGTCGCACTGTTTTGTGCAGTTTACCACGCGCGCTATTTTGCTCGTCGCACTGTTTTGTGCAGTTGACACTCGCGCTATTTTGCGCGTCGCACTGTTTTGTGCAGTTTATCACTCGCGCTATTTTGCGCGTCGCACTGTTTTGTGCAGTTTATCACTCGCGCTATTTTGCGCGTCGCACTGTTTTGTGCAGTTTATCACTCGCGCAATTTTGCGGGTCGCACTGTTTTGTGCAGTTTATCACTCGCGCTATTTTGCGCGTCGCACTGTTTTGTGCAGTTTATCACTCGCGCTATTTTGCGCGTCGCACGGTTTTGTGCAGTTCACACTCCTGCTATTTTGCGCGTCGAACTCTTTTGTGCAGTTTATCACTCCCGCAATTTTGCGCGTCACACTGTTTTGTGCAGTTGACACTCGCGCTATTTTGCGCGTCGCACTGTTTTGTGCAGTTTATCACTCGCGCTATTTTGTGCGTCGCACTGTTTTCTACAGTTCACACTCCCGCTATTTTGCGCGTCGCCCTCTTTTGTGCAGTTTATCACTCGCGCTATTTTGCGCGTCGCACTGCTTTGTGCTGTTTACACTCGTGCTATTTTGCGTGTCGCACTGTTTTGTGCAGTTTATCAATTGCGCTATTTTGCGCGTCGCACTGTTTTGTGTAGTTCACACCCCCGCTATTGTGCGCGTCGCACTCTTTTGTGCAGTTTATCACTCGCGCTATTTTGCGCGTCGCACTGCTTTGTGCATTTTACACTCGCGCTATTTTGCGCGTCGCACTGTTTTGTGCAGTTTATCACTCGTGCTATTTTGCGCGTCGCACTGTTTTGTGCAGTTTGTCACTCCTGCTATATTGCGCGTCGCACTATTTTTTGCAGTTTATCACTCGCGCTATTTTGCGCGTCGCACTGTTTTGTGCAGTTCACACTGGCGTTCTTTTGCGCGTCGCACTGTTTTTTACAGTTCATCACTCGCGCTATTTTGAGCGTCGCACTGTTTTGTGTAGTTTGTCACTCGCGCTATTTTGTGCGTGACACTGTTTTGTGAAGTTCATCACTCGTGCTATTTTGCGCGTCGCACTGTTTTGTGCAGTTTATCGCTCGCGCTATTTTACGCGTCGCACTGTTTTGTGCAGTTCACACTGGCGCTATTTTGTACGTCGCACTGTTTTGTGCAGTTTATCACTCGCGCTATTTTGCGCGTCGCGCTGTTTTGTGCAGTTCACACTCGGGCTATCTTGCGCGTCGCACTGTTTTGTGCAGTTTACCACGGGCGCTATTTTGCTCGTCGCACTGTTTTGTGCAGTTGACACTCGCGCTATTTTGCGCGTCGCACTGTTTTGTGCAGTTTATCACTCGCGCTATTTTGCGCGTCGCACTGTTTTGTGCAGTATATCACTCGCGCTATTTTGCGGGTCGCACCGTTTTGTGCAGTTTATCACTCGCCCTATTTTGCGCGTCGCACCGTTTTCTGCAGTTTATCACTCGCGCTATTTTGCGCGTCGCACTGTTTTGTGCAGTTTATCACTCGCGCTATTTTGCGGGTCGCACTGTTTTGTGCAGTTTATCACTCGCGCTATTTTGCGCGTCGCACTGTTTTGTGCAGTTGACACTCGCGCTATTTTGCGCGTCGCACTGTTTTGTGCAGTTTATCACTCGCGCTATTTTGCGCGTCGCACTGTTTTGTGCAGTTTATCACTCGCGCTATTTTGCGCGTCGCACTGTTTTCTACAGTTCACACTCCCGCTATTTTGCGCGTCGCCCTCTTTTGTGCAGTTTATCACTCGCGCTATTTTGCGCGTCGCACTGCTTTGTGCTGTTTACACTCGTGCTATTTTGCGTGTCGCACTGTTTTGTGCAGTTTATCAATTGCGCTATTTTGCGCGTCGCACTGTTTTGTGTAGTTCACACCCCCGCTATTTTGCGCGTCGCACTCTTTTGTGCAGTTTATCACTCGCGCTATTTTGCGCGTCGCACTGCTTTGTGCATTTTACACTCGCGCTATTTTGCGCGTCGCACTGTTTTGTGCAGTTTATCACTCGTGCTATTTTGCGCGTCGCACTGTTTTGTGCAGTTTGTCACTCCTGCTATATTGCGCGTCGCACTATTTTTTGCAGTTTATCACTCGCGCTATTTTGCGCGTCGCACTGTTTTGTGCAGTTCACACTGGCGTTCTTTTGCGCGTCGCACTGTTTTTTACAGTTCATCACTCGCGCTATTTTGAGCGTCGCACTGTTTTGTGCAGTTTGTCACTCGCGCTATTTTTTGCGTGACACTGTTTTGTGCAGTTCATCACTCGTGCTATTTTGCGCGTCGCACTGTTTTGTGCAGTTTATCGCTCGCGCTATTTTGCGCGTCGCACTGTTTTGTGCAGTTCACACTGGCGCTATTTTGTACGTCGCACTGTTTTGTGCAGTTTATCACTCGCGCTATTTTGCGCGTCGCGCTGTTTTGTGCAGTTCACACTCGCGCTATCTTGCGCGTCGCACTGTTTTGTGCAGTTTACCACGGGCGCTATTTTGCTCGTCGCACTGTTTTGTGCAGTTGACACTCGCGCTATTTTGCGCGTCGCACTGTTTTGTGCAGTTTATCACTCGCGCTATTTTGCGCGTCGCACTGTTTTGTGCAGTTCACACTGGCGCTATTTTGTACGTCATACTATTTTGCGCGTCGCGCTGTTTTGTGCAGTTCACACTCGCGCTATCTTGCGTGTCGCACTGTTTTGTGCAGTTTACCACGCACACTATTTTGCTCGTCGCACTGTTTTGTGTAGTTTATCACTCGCGCTATTTTGCGGGTCACACTTTTTGTGCAGTTTATCACACGCGCGGTTTTGCGCGTCGCACGGTTTTGTGCAGTTTATCACTCGCGCTATTTTGAGCGTCGCACTGTTTTGTGCAGTTTGTCACTCGCTATTTTGTGCGTGACACTGTTTTGTGCAGTTCATCACTCGCGCAATTTTGCGCGTCGCACTGTTTTGTGCAGTTTATCACTCGCGCTATTTTGCGCGTCGCACTGTTTTGTGCAGTTCACACTGGCGCTATTTTGGACGTCGCACTGTTTTGTGCAGTTTATCACTCGCGCTATTTTGCGCGTCGCGCTGTTTTGTGCAGTTCACAGTCGCGCTATCTTGCGCGTCGCACTGTTTTGTGCAGTTTACCACGCGCGCTATTTTGCTCGTCGCACTGTTTTGTGCAGTTGACACTCGCGCTATTTTGCGCGTCGCACTGTTTTGTGCAGTTTATCACTCGCGCTATTTTGCGCGTCGCACTGTTTTGTGCAGTTTATCACTCGCGCTATTTTGCGCGTCGCACTGTTTTGTGCAGTTTATCACTCGCGCAATTTTGCGGGTCGCACTGTTTTGTGCAGTTTATCACTCGCGCTATTTTGCGCGTCGCACTGTTTTGTGCAGTTTATCACTCGCGCTATTTTGCGCGTCGCACGGTTTTGTGCAGTTCACACTCCTGCTATTTTGCGCGTCGAACTCTTTTGTGCAGTTTATCACTCCCGCAATTTTGCGCGTCACACTGTTTTGTGCAGTTGACACTCGCGCTATTTTGCGCGTCGCACTGTTTTGTGCAGTTTATCACTCGCGCTATTTTGTGCGTCGCACTGTTTTCTACAGTTCACACTCCCGCTATTTTGCGCGTCGCCCTCTTTTGTGCAGTTTATCACTCGCGCTATTTTGCGCGTCGCACTGCTTTGTGCTGTTTACACTCGTGCTATTTTGCGTGTCGCACTGTTTTGTGCAGTTTATCAATTGCGCTATTTTGCGCGTCGCACTGTTTTGTGTAGTTCACACCCCCGCTATTATGCGCGTCGCACTCTTTTGTGCAGTTTATCACTCGCGCTATTTTGCGCGTCGCACTGCTTTGTGCATTTTACACTCGCGCTATTTTGCGCGTCGCACTGTTTTGTGCAGTTTATCACTCGAGCTATTTTGCGCGTCGCACTGTTTTGTGCAGTTTGTCACTCCTGCTATATTGCGCGTCGCACTATTTTTTGCAGTTTATCACTCGCGCTATTTTGCGCGTCGCACTGTTTTGTGCAGTTCACACTGGCGTTCTTTTGCGCGTCGCACTGTTTTTTACAGTTCATCACTCGCGCTATTTTGAGCGTCGCACTGTTTTGTGTAGTTTGTCACTCGCGCTATTTTGTGCGTGACACTGTTTTGTGCAGTTCATCACTCGTGCTATTTTGCGCGTCGCACTGTTTTGTGCAGTTTATCGCTCGCGCTATTTTACGCGTCGCACTGTTTTGTGCAGTTCACACTGGCGCTATTTTGTACGTCGCACTGTTTTGTGCAGTTTATCACTCGCGCTATTTTGCGCGTCGCGCTGTTTTGTGCAGTTCACACTCGGGCTATCTTGCGCGTCGCACTGTTTTGTGCAGTTTACCACGGGCGCTATTTTGCTCGTCGCACTGTTTTGTGCAGTTGACACTCGCGCTATTTTGCGCGTCGCACTGTTTTGTGCAGTTTATCACTCGCGCTATTTTGCGCGTCGCACTGTTTTGTGCAGTATATCACTCGCGCTATTTTGCGGGTCGCACCGTTTTGTGCAGTTTATCACTCGCGCTATTTTGCGCGTCGCACCGTTTTCTGCAGTTTATCACTCGCGCTATTTTGCGCGTCGCACTGTTTTGTGCAGTTTATCACTCGCGCTATTTTGCGCGTCGCACTGTTTTCTACAGTTCACACTCCCGCTATTTTGCGCGTCGCCCTCTTTTGTGCAGTTTATCACTCGCGCTATTTTGCGCGTCGCACTGCTTTGTGCTGTTTACACTCGTGCTATTTTGCGTGTCGCACTGTTTTGTGCAGTTTATCAATTGCGCTATTTTGCGCGTCGCACTGTTTTGTGTAGTTCACACCCCCGCTATTTTGCGCGTCGCACTCTTTTGTGCAGTTTATCACTCGCGCTATTTTGCGCGTCGCACTGCTTTGTGCATTTTACACTCGCGCTATTTTGCGCGTCGCACTGTTTTGTGCAGTTTATCACTCGTGCTATTTTGCGCGTCGCACTGTTTTGTGCAGTTTGTCACTCCTGCTATATTGCGCGTCGCACTATTTTTTGCAGTTTATCACTCGCGCTATTTTGCGCGTCGCACTGTTTTGTGCAGTTCACACTGGCGTTCTTTTGCGCGTCGCACTGTTTTTTACAGTTCATCACTCGCGCTATTTTGAGCGTCGCACTGTTTTGTGCAGTTTGTCACTCGCGCTATTTTGTGCGTGACACTGTTTTGTGCAGTTCATCACTCGTGCTATTTTGCGCGTCGCACTGTTTTGTGCAGTTTATCGCTCGCGCTATTTTGCGCGTCGCACTGTTTTGTGCAGTTCACACTGGCGCTATTTTGTACGTCGCACTGTTTTGTGCAGTTTATCACTCGCGCTATTTTGCGCGTCGCGCTGTTTTGTGCAGTTCACACTCGCGCTATCTTGCGCGTCGCACTGTTTTGTGCAGTTTACCACGGGCGCTATTTTGCTCGTCGCACTGTTTTGTGCAGTTGACACTCGCGCTATTTTGCGCGTCGCACTGTTTTGTGCAGTTTATCACTCGCGCTATTTTGCGCGTCGCACTGTTTTGTGCAGTTCACACTGGCGCTATTTTGTACGTCATACTATTTTGCGCGTCGCGCTGTTTTGTGCAGTTCACACTCGCGCTATCTTGCGTGTCGCACTGTTTTGTGCAGTTTACCACGCACACTATTTTGCTCGTCGCACTGTTTTGTGTAGTTTATCACTCGCGCTATTTTGCGGGTCACACTTTTTGTGCAGTTTATCACACGCGCGGTTTTGCGCGTCGCACTGTTTTGTGCAGTTTATTACTCGCGCTATTTTGAGCGTCGCACTGTTTTGTGCAGTTTGTCACTCGCTATTTTGTGCGTGACACTGTTTTGTGCAGTTCATCACTCGCGCAATTTTGCGCGTCGCACTGTTTTGTGCAGTTTATCACTCGCGCTATTTTGCGCGTCGCACTGTTTTGTGCAGTTCACACTGGCGCTATTTTGGACGTCGCACTGTTTTGTGCAGTTTATCACTCGCGCTATTTTGCGCGTCGCGCTGTTTTGTGCAGTTCACAGTCGCGCTATCTTGCGCGTCGCACTGTTTTGTGCAGTTTACCACGCGCGCTATTTTGCTCGTCGCACTGTTTTGTGCAGTTGACACTCGCGCTATTTTGCGCGTCGCACTGTTTTGTGCAGTTTATCACTCGCGCTATTTTGCGCGTCGCACTGTTTTGTGCAGTTTATCACTCGCGCTATTTTGCGCGTCGCACTGTTTTGTGCAGTTTATCACTCGCGCAATTTTGCGGGTCGCACTGTTTTGTGCAGTTTATCACTCGCGCTATTTTGCGCGTCGCACTGTTTTGTGCAGTTTATCACTCGCGCTATTTTGCGCGTCGCACGGTTTTGTGCAGTTCACACTCCTGCTATTTTGCGCGTCGAACTCTTTTGTGCAGTTTATCACTCCCGCAATTTTGCGCGTCACACTGTTTTGTGCAGTTGACACTCGCGCTATTTTGCGCGTCGCACTGTTTTGTGCAGTTTATCACTCGCGCTATTTTGTGCGTCGCACTGTTTTCTACAGTTCACACTCCCGCTATTTTGCGCGTCGCCCTCTTTTGTGCAGTTTATCACTCGCGCTATTTTGCGCGTCGCACTGCTTTGTGCTGTTTACACTCGTGCTATTTTGCGTGTCGCACTGTTTTGTGCAGTTTATCAATTGCGCTATTTTGCGCGTCGCACTGTTTTGTGTAGTTCACACCCCCGCTATTATGCGCGTCGCACTCTTTTGTGCAGTTTATCACTCGCGCTATTTTGCGCGTCGCACTGCTTTGTGCATTTTACACTCGCGCTATTTTGCGCGTCGCACTGTTTTGTGCAGTTTATCACTCGTGCTATTTTGCGCGTCGCACTGTTTTGTGCAGTTTGTCACTCCTGCTATATTGCGCGTCGCACTATTTTTTGCAGTTTATCACTCGCGCTATTTTGCGCGTCGCACTGTTTTGTGCAGTTCACACTGGCGTTCTTTTGCGCGTCGCACTGTTTTTTACAGTTCATCACTCGCGCTATTTTGAGCGTCGCACTGTTTTGTGTAGTTTGTCACTCGCGCTATTTTGTGCGTGACACTGTTTTGTGCAGTTCATCACTCGTGCTATTTTGCGCGTCGCACTGTTTTGTGCAGTTTATCGCTCGCGCTATTTTACGCGTCGCACTGTTTTGTGCAGTTCACACTGGCGCTATTTTGTACGTCGCACTGTTTTGTGCAGTTTATCACTCGCGCTATTTTGCGCGTCGCGCTGTTTTGTGCAGTTCACACTCGGGCTATCTTGCGCGTCGCACTGTTTTGTGCAGTTTACCACGGGCGCTATTTTGCTCGTCGCACTGTTTTGTGCAGTTGACACTCGCGCTATTTTGCGCGTCGCACTGTTTTGTGCAGTTTATCACTCGCGCTATTTTGCGCGTCGCACTGTTTTGTGCAGTATATCACTCGCGCTATTTTGCGGGTCGCACCGTTTTGTGCAGTTTATCACTCGCGCTATTTTGCGCGTCGCACCGTTTTCTGCAGTTTATCACTCGCGCTATTTTGCGCGTCGCACTGTTTTGTGCAGTTTATCACTCGCGCTATTTTGCGCGTCGCACTGTTTTCTACAGTTCACACTCCCGCTATTTTGCGCGTCGCCCTCTTTTGTGCAGTTTATCACTCGCGCTATTTTGCGCGTCGCACTGCTTTGTGCTGTTTACACTCGTGCTATTTTGCGTGTCGCACTGTTTTGTGCAGTTTATCAATTGCGCTATTTTGCGCGTCGCACTGTTTTGTGTAGTTCACACCCCCGCTATTTTGCGCGTCGCACTCTTTTGTGCAGTTTATCACTCGCGCTATTTTGCGCGTCGCACTGCTTTGTGCATTTTACACTCGCGCTATTTTGCGCGTCGCACTGTTTTGTGCAGTTTATCACTCGTGCTATTTTGCGCGTCGCACTGTTTTGTGCAGTTTGTCACTCCTGCTATATTGCGCGTCGCACTATTTTTTGCAGTTTATCACTCGCGCTATTTTGCGCGTCGCACTGTTTTGTGCAGTTCACACTGGCGTTCTTTTGCGCGTCGCACTGTTTTTTACAGTTCATCACTCGCGCTATTTTGAGCGTCGCACTGTTTTGTGCAGTTTGTCACTCGCGCTATTTTGTGCGTGACACTGTTTTGTGCAGTTCATCACTCGTGCTATTTTGCGCGTCGCACTGTTTTGTGCAGTTTATCGCTCGCGCTATTTTGCGCGTCGCACTGTTTTGTGCAGTTCACACTGGCGCTATTTTGTACGTCGCACTGTTTTGTGCAGTTTATCACTCGCGCTATTTTGCGCGTCGCGCTGTTTTGTGCAGTTCACACTCGCGCTATCTTGCGCGTCGCACTGTTTTGTGCAGTTTACCACGGGCGCTATTTTGCTCGTCGCACTGTTTTGTGCAGTTGACACTCGCGCTATTTTGCGCGTCGCACTGTTTTGTGCAGTTTATCACTCGCGCTATTTTGCGCGTCGCACTGTTTTGTGCAGTTCACACTGGCGCTATTTTGTACGTCATACTATTTTGCGCGTCGCGCTGTTTTGTGCAGTTCACACTCGCGCTATCTTGCGTGTCGCACTGTTTTGTGCAGTTTACCACGCACACTATTTTGCTCGTCGCACTGTTTTGTGTAGTTTATCACTCGCGCTATTTTGCGGGTCACACTTTTTGTGCAGTTTATCACACGCGCGGTTTTGCGCGTCGCACTGTTTTGTGCAGTTTATCACTCGCGCTATTTTGAGCGTCGCACTGTTTTGTGCAGTTTGTCACTCGCTATTTTGTGCGTGACACTGTTTTGTGCAGTTCATCACTCGCGCAATTTTGCGCGTCGCACTGTTTTGTGCAGTTTATCACTCGCGCTATTTTGCGCGTCGCACTGTTTTGTGCAGTTCACACTGGCGCTATTTTGGACGTCGCACTGTTTTGTGCAGTTTATCACTCGCGCTATTTTGCGCGTCGCGCTGTTTTGTGCAGTTCACAGTCGCGCTATCTTGCGCGTCGCACTGTTTTGTGCAGTTTACCACGCGCGCTATTTTGCTCGTCGCACTGTTTTGTGCAGTTGACACTCGCGCTATTTTGCGCGTCGCACTGTTTTGTGCAGTTTATCACTCGCGCTATTTTGCGCGTCGCACTGTTTTGTGCAGTTTATCACTCGCGCTATTTTGCGCGTCGCACTGTTTTGTGCAGTTTATCACTCGCGCAATTTTGCGGGTCGCACTGTTTTGTGCAGTTTATCACTCGCGCTATTTTGCGCGTCGCACTGTTTTGTGCAGTTTATCACTCGCGCTATTTTGCGCGTCGCACGGTTTTGTGCAGTTCACACTCCTGCTATTTTGCGCGTCGAACTCTTTTGTGCAGTTTATCACTCCCGCAATTTTGCGCGTCACACTGTTTTGTGCAGTTGACACTCGCGCTATTTTGCGCGTCGCACTGTTTTGTGCAGTTTATCACTCGCGCTATTTTGTGCGTCGCACTGTTTTCTACAGTTCACACTCCCGCTATTTTGCGCGTCGCCCTCTTTTGTGCAGTTTATCACTCGCGCTATTTTGCGCGTCGCACTGCTTTGTGCTGTTTACACTCGTGCTATTTTGCGTGTCGCACTGTTTTGTGCAGTTTATCAATTGCGCTATTTTGCGCGTCGCACTGTTTTGTGTAGTTCACACCCCCGCTATTATGCGCGTCGCACTCTTTTGTGCAGTTTATCACTCGCGCTATTTTGCGCGTCGCACTGCTTTGTGCATTTTACACTCGCGCTATTTTGCGCGTCGCACTGTTTTGTGCAGTTTATCACTCGTGCTATTTTGCGCGTCGCACTGTTTTGTGCAGTTTGTCACTCCTGCTATATTGCGCGTCGCACTATTTTTTGCAGTTTATCACTCGCGCTATTTTGCGCGTCGCACTGTTTTGTGCAGTTCACACTGGCGTTCTTTTGCGCGTCGCACTGTTTTTTACAGTTCATCACTCGCGCTATTTTGAGCGTCGCACTGTTTTGTGTAGTTTGTCACTCGCGCTATTTTGTGCGTGACACTGTTTTGTGCAGTTCATCACTCGTGCTATTTTGCGCGTCGCACTGTTTTGTGCAGTTTATCGCTCGCGCTATTTTACGCGTCGCACTGTTTTGTGCAGTTCACACTGGCGCTATTTTGTACGTCGCACTGTTTTGTGCAGTTTATCACTCGCGCTATTTTGCGCGTCGCGCTGTTTTGTGCAGTTCACACTCGGGCTATCTTGCGCGTCGCACTGTTTTGTGCAGTTTACCACGGGCGCTATTTTGCTCGTCGCACTGTTTTGTGCAGTTGACACTCGCGCTATTTTGCGCGTCGCACTGTTTTGTGCAGTTTATCACTCGCGCTATTTTGCGCGTCGCACTGTTTTGTGCAGTATATCACTCGCGCTATTTTGCGGGTCGCACCGTTTTGTGCAGTTTATCACTCGCGCTATTTTGCGCGTCGCACCGTTTTCTGCAGTTTATCACTCGCGCTATTTTGCGCGTCGCACTGTTTTGTGCAGTTTATCACTCGCGCTATTTTGCGGGTCGCACTGTTTTGTGCAGTTTATCACTCGCGCTATTTTGCGCGTCGCACTGTTTTGTGCAGTTGACACTCGCGCTATTTTGCGCGTCGCACTGTTTTGTGCAGTTTATCACTCGCGCTATTTTGCGCGTCGCACTGTTTTGTGCAGTTTATCACTCGCGCTATTTTGCGCGTCGCACTGTTTTCTACAGTTCACACTCCCGCTATTTTGCGCGTCGCCCTCTTTTGTGCAGTTTATCACTCGCGCTATTTTGCGCGTCGCACTGCTTTGTGCTGTTTACACTCGTGCTATTTTGCGTGTCGCACTGTTTTGTGCAGTTTATCAATTGCGCTATTTTGCAAGTCGCACTGTTTTGTGTAGTTCACACCCCCGCTATTTTGCGCGTCGCACTCTTTTGTGCAGTTTATCACTCGCGCTATTTTGCGCGTCGCACTGCTTTGTGCATTTTACACTCGCGCTATTTTGCGCGTCGCACTCTTTTGTGCAGTTTATCACTCGTGCTATTTTGCGCGTCGCACTGTTTTGTGCAGTTTGTCACTCCTGCTATATTGCGCGTCGCACTATTTTTTGCAGTTTATCACTCGCGCTATTTTGCGCGTCGCACTGTTTTGTGCAGTTCACACTGGCGTTCTTTTGCGCGTCGCACTGTTTTTTACAGTTCATCACTCGCGCTATTTTGAGCGTCGCACTGTTTTGTGCAGTTTGTCACTCGCGCTATTTTGTGCGTGACACTGTTTTGTGCAGTTCATCACTCGTGCTATTTTGCGCGTCGCACTGTTTTGTGCAGTTTATCGCTCGCGCTATTTTGCGCGTCGCACTGTTTTGTGCAGTTCACACTGGCGCTATTTTGTACGTCGCACTGTTTTGTGCAGTTTATCACTCGCGCTATTTTGCGCGTCGCGCTGTTTTGTGCAGTTCACACTCGCGCTATCTTGCGCGTCGCACTGTTTTGTGCAGTTTACCACGGGCGCTATTTTGCTCGTCGCACTGTTTTGTGCAGTTGACACTCGCGCTATTTTGCGCGTCGCACTGTTTTGTGCAGTTTATCACTCGCGCTATTTTGCGCGTCGCACTGTTTTGTGCAGTTTACACTGGCGCTATTTTGTACGTCATACTATTTTGCGCGTCGCGCTGTTTTGTGCAGTTCACACTCGCGCTATCTTGCGTGTCGCACTGTTTTGTGCAGTTTACCACGCACACTATTTTGCTCGTCGCACTGTTTTGTGTAGTTTATCACTCGCGCTATTTTGCGGGTCACACTTTTTGTGCAGTTTATCACACGCGCGGTTTTGCGCGTCGCACTGTTTTGTGCAGTTTATCACTCGCGCTATTTTGAGCGTCGCACTGTTTTGTGCAGTTTGTCACTCGCTATTTTGTGCGTGACACTGTTTTGTGCAGTTCATCACTCGCGCAATTTTGCGCGTCGCACTGTTTTGTGCAGTTTATCACTCGCGCTATTTTGCGCGTCGCACTGTTTTGTGCAGTTCACACTGGCGCTATTTTGGACGTCGCACTGTTTTGTGCAGTTTATCACTCGCGCTATTTTGCGCGTCGCGCTGTTTTGTGCAGTTCACAGTCGCGCTATCTTGCGCGTCGCACTGTTTTGTGCAGTTTACCACGCGCGCTATTTTGCTCGTCGCACTGTTTTGTGCAGTTGACACTCGCGCTATTTTGCGCGTCGCACTGTTTTGTGCAGTTTATCACTCGCGCTATTTTGCGCGTCGCACTGTTTTGTGCAGTTTATCACTCGCGCTATTTTGCGCGTCGCACTGTTTTCTACAGTTCACACTCCCGCTATTTTGCGCGTCGCCCTCTTTTGTGCAGTTTATCATTCGCGCTATTTTGCGCGTCGCACTGCTTTGTGCTGTTTACACTCGTGCTATTTTGCGTGTCACACTATTTTGTGCAGTTTATCAATTGCGCTATTTTGCGCGTCGCACTGTTTTGTGTAGTTCACACCCCCGCTATTTTGCGCGTCACACTCTTTTGTGCAGTTTATCACTCGCGCTATTTTGCGCGTCGCACTGATTTGTGCATTTTACACTCGCGTTATTTTACGCGTCGCACTGTTTTGTGCAGTTTATCACTCGTGCTATTTTGCGCGTCGCACTGTTTTGTGCAGTTTGTCACTCCTGCTATATTGCGCGTCGCACTATTTTTTGCAGTTTATCACTCGCGCTATTTTGCGCGTCGCACTGTTTTGTGCAGTTCACACTGGCGTTCTTTTGCGCGTCGCACTGTTTTTTACAGTTCATCACTCGCGCTATTTTGAGCGTCGCACTGTTTTGTGCAGTTTGTCACTCGCGCTATTTTGTGCGTGACACTGTTTTGTGCAGTTCATCACTCGTGCTATTTTGCGCGTCGCACTGTTTTCTGCAGTTTATCGCTCGCGCTATTTTGCGCGTCGCACTGTTTTGTGCAGTTCACACTGGCGCTATTTTGTACGTCGCACTGTTTTGTGCAGTTTATCACTCGCGCTATTTTGCGCGTCGCACTGTTTTGTGCAGTTTATCACTCGCGCTATTTTGCGGGTCGCACTGTTTTGTGCAGTTTATCACTCGCGCTATTTTGCGCGTCGCACTGTTTTGTGCAGTTTATCACTCGCGCTATTTTGCGCGTCGCACGGTTTTGTGCAGTTCACACTCCTGCTATTTTGCGCGTCGAACTCTTTTGTGCAGTTTATCACTCCCGCAATTTTGCGCGTCACACTGTTTTGTGCAGTTGACACTCGCGCTATTTTGCGCGTCGCACTGTTTTGTGCAGTTTATCACTCGCGCTATTTTGCGCGTCGCACTGTTTTCTACAGTTCACACTCGCACTATTTTGCGCGTCGCCCTCTTTTGTGCAGTTTATCACTCGCGCTATTTTGCGCGTCGCACTGCTTTGTGCTGTTTACACTCGTGCTATTTTGCGTGTCGCACTGTTTTGTGCAGTTTATCAATTGCGCTATTTTGCGCGTCGCACTGTTTTGGGTAGTTCACACCCCCGCTATTATGCGCGTCGCACTCTTTTGTGCAGTTTATCACTCGCGCTATTTTGCGCGTCGCACTGCTTTGTGCATTTTACACTCGCGCTATTTTGCGCGTCGCACTGTTTTGTGCAGTTTATCACTCGTGCTATTTTGCGCGTCGCACTGTTTTGTGCAGTTTGTCACTCCTGCTATATTGCGCGTCGCACTATTTTTTGCAGTTTATCACTCGCGCTATTTTGCGCGTCGCACTGTTTTGTGCAGTTCACACTGGCGTTCTTTTGCGCGTCGCACTGTTTTTTACAGTTCATCACTCGCGCTATTTTGAGCGTCGCACTGTTTTGTGCAGTTTGTCACTCGCGCTATTTTGTGCGTGACACTGTTTTGTGCAGTTCATCACTCGTGCTATTTTGCGCGTCGCACTGTTTTGTGCAGTTTATCGCTCGCGCTATTTTACGCGTCGCACTGTTTTGTGCAGTTCACACTGGCGCTATTTTGTACGTCGCACTGTTTTGTGCAGTTTATCACTCGCGCTATTTTGCGCGTCGCGCTGTTTTGTGCAGTTCACACTCGGGCTATCTTGCGCGTCGCACTGTTTTGTGCAGTTTATCACTCGCGCTATTTTGCGCGTCGCACTGTTTTGTGCATTTTATCACTCGCGCTATTTTGCGCGTCGCACTGTTTTGTGCAGTTTATCACTCGCGCTATTTTGCGCGTCGCACTGTTTTGTGCAGTTTATCACTCGCGCTATTTTGCGGGTCGCACTGTTTTGTGCAGTTTATCACTCGCGCTATTTTGCGCGTCGCACTGTTTTGTGCAGTTTATCACTCGCGCTATTTTGCGCGTCGCACTGTTTTGTGCAGTTTATCACTCGCGCTATTTTGCGCGTCGCACGGTTTTGTGCAGTTCACACTCCTGCTATTTTGCGCGTCGAACTCTTTTGTGCAGTTTATCACTCCCGCTATTTTGCGCGTCACACTGTTTTGTGCAGTTGACACTCGCGCTATTTTGCGCGTCGCACTGTTTTGTGCAGTTTATCACTCGCGCTATTTTGCGCGTCGCACTGTTTTGTGCAGTTCACACTGGCGCTATTTTGTACGTCATACTATTTTGCGCGTCGCGCTATTTTGTGCAGTTCACACTCGCGCTATCTTGCGTGTCGCACTGTTTTGTGCAGTTTACCACGCGCACTATTTTGCTCGTCGCACTGTTTTGTGCAGTTTATCACTCGCGCTATTTTGCGGGTCACACTTTTTGTGCAGTTTATCACACGCGCGGTTTTGCGCGTCGCACTGTTTTGTGCAGTTTATCACTCGCGCTATTTTGAGCGTCGCACTGTTTTGTGCAGTTTGTCACTCGCTATTTTGTGCGTGACACTGTTTTGTGCAGTTCATCACTCGCGCAATTTTGCGCGTCGCACTGTTTTGTGCAGTTTATCACTCGCGCTATTTTGCGCGTCGCACTGTTTTGTGCAGTTCACACTGGCGCTATTTTGGACGTCGCACTGTTTTGTGCAGTTTATCACTCGCGCTATTTTGCGCGTCGCGCTGTTTTGTGCAGTTCACAGTCGCGCTATCTTGCGCGTCGCACTGTTTTGTGCAGTTTACCACGCGCGCTATTTTGCTCGTCGCACTGTTTTGTGCAGTTGACACTCGCGCTATTTTGCGCGTCGCACTGTTTTGTGCAGTTTATCACTCGCGCTATTTTGCGCGTCGCACTGTTTTGTGCAGTTTATCACTCGCGCTATTTTGCGCGTCGCACTGTTTTCTACAGTTCACACTCCCGCTATTTTGCGCGTCGCCCTCTTTTGTGCAGTTTATCATTCGCGCTATTTTGCGCGTCGCACTGCTTTGTGCTGTTTACACTCGTGCTATTTTGCGTGTCGCACTATTTTGTGCAGTTTATCAATTGCGCTATTTTGCGCGTCGCACTGTTTTGTGTAGTTCACACCCCCGCTATTTTGCGCGTCGCACTCTTTTGTGCAGTTTATCACTCGCGCTATTTTGCGCGTCGCACTGCTTTGTGCATTTTACACTCGCGTTATTTTGCGCGTCGCACTGTTTTGTGCAGTTTATCACTCGTGCTATTTTGCGCGTCGCACTGTTTTGTGCAGTTTGTCACTCCTGCTATATTGCGCGTCGCACTATTTTTTGCAGTTTATCACTCGCGCTATTTTGCGCGTCGCACTGTTTTGTGTAGTTCACACTGGCGTTCTTTTGCGCGTCGCACTGTTTTTTACAGTTCATCACTCGCGCTATTTTGAGCGTCGCACTGTTTTGTGCAGTTTGTCACTCGCGCTATTTTGTGCGTGACACTGTTTTGTGCAGTTCATCACTCGTGCTATTTTGCGCGTCGCACTGTTTTCTGCAGTTTATCGCTCGCGCTATTTTGCGCGTCGCACTGTTTTGTGCAGTTCACACTGGCGCTATTTTGTACGTCGCACTGTTTTGTGCAGTTTATCACTCGCGCTATTTTGCGCGTCGCACTGTTTTGTGCAGTTTATCACTCGCGCAATTTTGCGGGTCGCACTGTTTTGTGCAGTTTATCACTCGCGCTATTTTGCGCGTCGCACTGTTTTGTGCAGTTTATCACTCGCGCTATTTTGCGCGTCGCACGGTTTTGTGCAGTTCACACTCCTGCTATTTTGCGCGTCGAACTCTTTTGTGCAGTTTATCACTCCCGCAATTTTGCGCGTCACACTGTTTTGTGCAGTTGACACTCGCGCTATTTTGCGCGTCGCACTGTTTTGTGCAGTTTATCACTCGCGCTATTTTGTGCGTCGCACTGTTTTCTACAGTTCACACTCCCGCTATTTTGCGCGTCGCCCTCTTTTGTGCAGTTTATCACTCGCGCTATTTTGCGCGTCGCACTGCTTTGTGCTGTTTACACTCGTGCTATTTTGCGTGTCGCACTGTTTTGTGCAGTTTATCAATTGCGCTATTTTGCGCGTCGCACTGTTTTGTGTAGTTCACACCCCCGCTATTATGCGCGTCGCACTCTTTTGTGCAGTTTATCACTCGCGCTATTTTGCGCGTCGCACTGCTTTGTGCATTTTACACTCGCGCTATTTTGCGCGTCGCACTGTTTTGTGCAGTTTATCACTCGTGCTATTTTGCGCGTCGCACTGTTTTGTGCAGTTTGTCACTCCTGCTATATTGCGCGTCGCACTATTTTTTGCAGTTTATCACTCGCGCTATTTTGCGCGTCGCACTGTTTTGTGCAGTTCACACTGGCGTTCTTTTGCGCGTCGCACTGTTTTTTACAGTTCATCACTCGCGCTATTTTGAGCGTCGCACTGTTTTGTGCAGTTTGTCACTCGCGCTATTTTGTGCGTGACACTGTTTTGTGCAGTTCATCACTCGTGCTATTTTGCGCGTCGCACTGTTTTGTGCAGTTTATCGCTCGCGCTATTTTACGCGTCGCACTGTTTTGTGCAGTTCACACTGGCGCTATTTTGTACGTCGCACTGTTTTGTGCAGTTTATCACTCGCGCTATTTTGCGCGTCGCGCTGTTTTGTGCAGTTCACACTCGGGCTATCTTGCGCGTCGCACTGTTTTGTGCAGTTTACCACGGGCGCTATTTTGCTCGTCGCACTGTTTTGTGCAGTTGACACTCGCGCTATTTTGCGCGTCGCACTGTTTTGTGCAGTTTATCACTCGCGCTATTTTGCGCGTCGCACTGTTTTGTGCAGTATATCACTCGCGATATTTTGCGGGTCGCACCGTTTTGTGCAGTTTATCACTCGCGCTATTTTGCGCGTCGCACCGTTTTCTGCAGTTTATCACTCGCGCTATTTTGCGCGTCGCACTGTTTTGTGCAGTTTATCACTCGCGCTATTTTGCGGGTCGCACTGTTTTGTGCAGTTTATCACTCGCGCTATTTTGCGCGTCGCACTGTTTTGTGCAGTTGACACTCGCGCTATTTTGCGCGTCGCACTGTTTTGTGCAGTTTATCACTCGCGCTATTTTGCGCGTCGCACTGTTTTGTGCAGTTTATCACTCGCGCTATTTTGCGCGTCGCACTGTTTTCTACAGTTCACACTCCCGCTATTTTGCGCGTCGCCCTCTTTTGTGCAGTTTATCACTCGCGCTATTTTGCGCGTCGCACTGCTTTGTGCTGTTTACACTCGTGCTATTTTGCGTGTCGCACTGTTTTGTGCAGTTTATCAATTGCGCTATTTTGCGCGTCGCACTGTTTTGTGTAGTTCACACCCCCGCTATTTTGCGCGTCGCACTCTTTTGTGCAGTTTATCACTCGCGCTATTTTGCGCGTCGCACTGCTTTGTGCATTTTACACTCACGCTATTTTGCGCGTCGCACTGTTTTGTGCAGTTTATCACTCGTGCTATTTTGCGCGTCGCACTGTTTTGTGCAGTTTGTCACTCCTGCTATATTGCGCGTGGCACTATTTTTTGCAGTTTATCACTCGCGCTATTTTGCGCGTCGCACTGTTTTGTGCAGTTCACACTGGCGTTCTTTTGCGCGTCGCACTATTTTTTACAGTTCATCACTCGCGCTATTTTGAGCGTCGCACTGTTTTGTGCAGTTTGTCACTCGCGCTATTTTGTGCGTGACACTGTTTTGTGCAGTTCATCACTCGTGCTATTTTGCGCGTCGCACTGTTTTGTGCAGTTTATCGCTCGCGCTATTTTGCGCGTCGCACTGTTTTGTGCAGTTCACACTGGCGCTATTTTGTACGTCGCACTGTTTTGTGCAGTTTATCACTCGCGCTATTTTGCGCGTCGCGCTGTTTTGTGCAGTTCACACTCGCGCTATCTTGCGCGTCGCACTGTTTTGTGCAGTTTACCACGGGCGCTATTTTGCTCGTCGCACTGTTTTGTGCAGTTGACACTCGCGCTATTTTGCGCGTCGCACTGTTTTGTGCAGTTTATCACTCGCGCTATTTTGCGCGTCGCACTGTTTTGTGCAGTTCACACTGGCGCTATTTTGTACGTCATACTATTTTGCGCGTCGCGCTGTTTTGTGCAGTTCACACTCGCGCTATCTTGCGTGTCGCACTGTTTTGTGCAGTTTACCACGCACACTATTTTGCTCGTCGCACTGTTTTGTGTAGTTTATCACTCGCGCTATTTTGCGGGTCACACTTTTTGTGCAGTTTATCACACGCGCGGTTTTGCGCGTCGCACTGTTTTGTGCAGTTTATCACTCGCGCTATTTTGAGCGTCGCACTGTTTTGTGCAGTTTGTCACTCGCTATTTTGTGCGTGACACTGTTTTGTGCAGTTCATCACTCGCGCAATTTTGCGCGTCGCACTGTTTTGTGCAGTTTATCACTCGCGCTATTTTGCGCGTCGCACTGTTTTGTGCAGTTCACACTGGCGCTATTTTGGACGTCGCACTGTTTTGTGCAGTTTATCACTCGCGCTATTTTGCGCGTCGCGCTGTTTTGTGCAGTTCACAGTCGCGCTATCTTGCGCGTCGCACTGTTTTGTGCAGTTTACCACGCGCGCTATTTTGCTCGTCGCACTGTTTTGTGCAGTTGACACTCGCGCTATTTTGCGCGTCGCACTGTTTTGTGCAGTTTATCACTCGCGCTATTTTGCGCGTCGCACTGTTTTGTGCAGTTTATCACTCGCGCTATTTTGCGCGTCGCACTGTTTTCTACAGTTCACACTCCCGCTATTTTGCGCGTCGCCCTCTTTTGTGCAGTTTATCATTCGCGCTATTTTGCGCGTCGCACTGCTTTGTGCTGTTTACACTCGTGCTATTTTGCGTGTCGCACTATTTTGTGCAGTTTATCAATTGCGCTATTTTGCGCGTCGCACTGTTTTGTGTAGTTCACACCCCCGCTATTTTGCGCGTCACACTCTTTTGTGCAGTTTATCACTCGCGCTATTTTGCGCGTCGCACTGATTTGTGCATTTTACACTCGCGTTATTTTACGCGTCGCACTGTTTTGTGCAGTTTATCACTCGTGCTATTTTGCGCGTCGCACTGTTTTGTGCAGTTTGTCACTCCTGCTATATTGCGCGTCGCACTATTTTTTGCAGTTTATCACTCGCGCTATTTTGCGCGTCGCACTGTTTTGTGCAGTTCACACTGGCGTTCTTTTGCGCGTCGCACTGTTTTTTACAGTTCATCACTCGCGCTATTTTGAGCGTCGCACTGTTTTGTGCAGTTTGTCACTCGCGCTATTTTGTGCGTGACACTGTTTTGTGCAGTTCATCACTCGTGCTATTTTGCGCGTCGCACTGTTTTCTGCAGTTTATCGCTCGCGCTATTTTGCGCGTCGCACTGTTTTGTGCAGTTCACACTGGCGCTATTTTGTACGTCGCACTGTTTTGTGCAGTTTATCACTCGCGCTATTTTGCGCGTCGCACTGTTTTGTGCAGTTTATCACTCGCGCTATTTTGCGCGTCGCACTGTTTTCTACAGTTCACACTCGCACTATTTTGCGCGTCGCCCTCTTTTGTGCAGTTTATCACTCGCGCTATTTTGCGCGTCGCACTGCTTTGTGCTGTTTACACTCGTGCTATTTTGCGTGTCGCACTGTTTTGTGCAGTTTATCAATTGCGCTATTTTGCGCGTCGCACTGTTTTGTGTAGTTCACACCCCCGCTATTATGCGCGTCGCACTCTTTTGTGCAGTTTATCACTCGCGCTATTTTGCGCGTCGCACTGCTTTGTGCATTTTACACTCGCGCTATTTTGCGCGTCGCACTGTTTTGTGCAGTTTATCACTCGTGCTATTTTGCGCGTCGCACTGTTTTGTGCAGTTTGTCACTCCTGCTATATTGCGCGTCGCACTATTTTTTGCAGTTTATCACTCGCGCTATTTTGCGCGTCGCACTGTTTTGTGCAGTTCACACTGGCGTTCTTTTGCGCGTCGCACTGTTTTTTACAGTTCATCACTCGCGCTATTTTGAGCGTCGCACTGTTTTGTGCAGTTTGTCACTCGCGCTATTTTGTGCGTGACACTGTTTTGTGCAGTTCATCACTCGTGCTATTTTGCGCGTCGCACTGTTTTGTGCAGTTTATCGCTCGCGCTATTTTACGCGTCGCACTGTTTTGTGCAGTTCACACTGGCGCTATTTTGTACGTCGCACTGTTTTGTGCAGTTTATCACTCGCGCTATTTTGCGCGTCGCGCTGTTTTGTGCAGTTCACACTCGGGCTATCTTGCGCGTCGCACTGTTTTGTGCAGTTTACCACGGGCGCTATTTTGCTCGTCGCACTGTTTTGTGCAGTTGACACTCGCGCTATTTTGCGCGTCGCACTGTTTTGTGCAGTTTATCACTCGCGCTATTTTGCGCGTCGCACTGTTTTGTGCAGTATATCACTCGCGCTATTTTGCGGGTCGCACCGTTTTGTGCAGTTTATCACTCGCGCTATTTTGCGCGTCGCACCGTTTTCTGCAGTTTATCACTCGCGCTATTTTGCGCGTCGCACTGTTTTGTGCAGTTTATCACTCGCGCTATTTTGCGGGTCGCACTGTTTTGTGCAGTTTATCACTCGCGCTATTTTGCGCGTCGCACTGTTTTGTGCAGTTGACACTCGCGCTATTTTGCGCGTCGCACTGTTTTGTGCAGTTTATCACTCGCGCTATTTTGCGCGTCGCACTGTTTTGTGCAGTTTATCACTCGCGCTATTTTGCGCGTCGCACTGTTTTCTACAGTTCACACTCCCGCTATTTTGCGCGTCGCCCTCTTTTGTGCAGTTTATCACTCGCGCTATTTTGCGCGTCGCACTGCTTTGTGCTGTTTACACTCGTGCTATTTTGCGTGTCGCACTGTTTTGTGCAGTTTATCAATTGCGCTATTTTGCAAGTCGCACTGTTTTGTGTAGTTCACACCCCCGCTATTTTGCGCGTCGCACTCTTTTGTGCAGTTTATCACTCGCGCTATTTTGCGCGTCGCACTGCTTTGTGCATTTTACACTCGCGCTATTTTGCGCGTCGCACTGTTTTGTGCAGTTTATCACTCGTGCTATTTTGCGCGTCGCACTGTTTTGTGCAGTTTGTCACTCCTGCTATATTGCGCGTGGCACTATTTTTTGCAGTTTATCACTCGCGCTATTTTGCGCGTCGCACTGTTTTGTGCAGTTCACACTGGCGTTCTTTTGCGCGTCGCACTGTTTTTTACAGTTCATCACTCGCGCTATTTTGAGCGTCGCACTGTTTTGTGCAGTTTGTCACTCGCGCTATTTTGTGCGTGACACTGTTTTGTGCAGTTCATCACTCGTGCTATTTTGCGCGTCGCACTGTTTTGTGCAGTTTATCGCTCGCGCTATTTTGCGCGTCGCACTGTTTTGTGCAGTTCACACTGGCGCTATTTTGTACGTCGCACTGTTTTGTGCAGTTTATCACTCGCGCTATTTTGCGCGTCGCGCTGTTTTGTGCAGTTCACACTCGCGCTATCTTGCGCGTCGCACTGTTTTGTGCAGTTTACCACGGGCGCTATTTTGCTCGTCGCACTGTTTTGTGCAGTTGACACTCGCGCTATTTTGCGCGTCGCACTGTTTTGTGCAGTTTATCACTCGCGCTATTTTGCGCGTCGCACTGTTTTGTGCAGTTCACACTGGCGCTATTTTGTACGTCATACTATTTTGCGCGTCGCGCTGTTTTGTGCAGTTCACACTCGCGCTATCTTGCGTGTCGCACTGTTTTGTGCAGTTTACCACGCACACTATTTTGCTCGTCGCACTGTTTTGTGTAGTTTATCACTCGCGCTATTTTGCGGGTCACACTTTTTGTGCAGTTTATCACACGCGCGGTTTTGCGCGTCGCACTGTTTTGTGCAGTTTATCACTCGCGCTATTTTGAGCGTCGCACTGTTTTGTGCAGTTTGTCACTCGCTATTTTGTGCGTGACACTGTTTTGTGCAGTTCATCACTCGCGCAATTTTGCGCGTCGCACTGTTTTGTGCAGTTTATCACTCGCGCTATTTTGCGCGTCGCACTGTTTTGTGCAGTTCACACTGGCGCTATTTTGGACGTCGCACTGTTTTGTGCAGTTTATCACTCGCGCTATGTTGCGCGTCGCGCTGTTTTGTGCAGTTCACAGTCGCGCTATCTTGCGCGTCGCACTGTTTTGTGCAGTTTACCACGCGCGCTATTTTGCTCGTCGCACTGTTTTGTGCAGTTGACACTCGCGCTATTTTGCGCGTCGCACTGTTTTGTGCAGTTTATCACTCGCGCTATTTTGCGCGTCGCACTGTTTTGTGCAGTTTATCACTCGCGCTATTTTGCGCGTCGCACTGTTTTCTACAGTTCACACTCCCGCTATTTTGCGCGTCGCCCTCTTTTGTGCAGTTTATCATTCGCGCTATTTTGCGCGTCGCACTGCTTTGTGCTGTTTACACTCGTGCTATTTTGCGTGTCGCACTATTTTGTGCAGTTTATCAATTGCGCTATTTTGCGCGTCGCACTGTTTTGTGTAGTTCACACCCCCGCTATTTTGCGCGTCACACTCTTTTGTGCAGTTTATCACTCGCGCTATTTTGCGCGTCGCACTGATTTGTGCATTTTACACTCGCGTTATTTTACGCGTCGCACTGTTTTGTGCAGTTTATCACTCGTGCTATTTTGCGCGTCGCACTGTTTTGTGCAGTTTGTCACTCCTGCTATATTGCGCGTCGCACTATTTTTTGCAGTTTATCACTCGCGCTATTTTGCGCGTCGCACTGTTTTGTGCAGTTCACACTGGCGTTCTTTTGCGCGTCGCACTGTTTTTTACAGTTCATCACTCGCGCTATTTTGAGCGTCGCACTGTTTTGTGCAGTTTGTCACTCGCGCTATTTTGTGCGTGACACTGTTTTGTGCAGTTCATCACTCGTGCTATTTTGCGCGTCGCACTGTTTTCTGCAGTTTATCGCTCGCGCTATTTTGCGCGTCGCACTGTTTTGTGCAGTTCACACTGGCGCTATTTTGTACGTCGCACTGTTTTGTGCAGTTTATCACTCGCGCTATTTTGCGCGTCGCACTGTTTTGTGCAGTTTATCACTCGCGCTATTTTGCGCGTCGCACTGTTTTCTACAGTTCACACTCGCACTATTTTGCGCGTCGCCCTCTTTTGTGCAGTTTATCACTCGCACTATTTTGCGCGTCGCACTGCTTTGTGCTGTTTACACTCGTGCTATTTTGCGTGTCGCACTGTTTTGTGCAGTTTATCAATTGCGCTATTTTGCGCGTCGCACTGTTTTGTGTAGTTCACACCCCCGCTATTATGCGCGTCGCACTCTTTTGTGCAGTTTATCACTCGCGCTATTTTGCGCGTCGCACTGCTTTGTGCATTTTACACTCGCGCTATTTTGCGCGTCGCACTGTTTTGTGCAGTTTATCACTCGTGCTATTTTGCGCGTCGCACTGTTTTGTGCAGTTTGTCACTCCTGCTATATTGCGCGTCGCACTATTTTTTGCAGTTTATCACTCGCGCTATTTTGCGCGTCGCACTGTTTTGTGCAGTTCACACTGGCGTTCTTTTGCGCGTCGCACTGTTTTTTACAGTTCATCACTCGCGCTATTTTGAGCGTCGCACTGTTTTGTGCAGTTTGTCACTCGCGCTATTTTGTGCGTGACACTGTTTTGTGCAGTTCATCACTCGTGCTATTTTGCGCGTCGCACTGTTTTGTGCAGTTTATCGCTCGCGCTATTTTACGCGTCGCACTGTTTTGTGCAGTTCACACTGGCGCTATTTTGTACGTCGCACTGTTTTGTGCAGTTTATCACTCGCGCTATTTTGCGCGTCGCGCTGTTTTGTGCAGTTCACACTCGGGCTATCTTGCGCGTCGCACTGTTTTGTGCAGTTTACCACGGGCGCTATTTTGCTCGTCGCACTGTTTTGTGCAGTTGACACTCGCGCTATTTTGCGCGTCGCACTGTTTTGTGCAGTTTATCACTCGCGCTATTTTGCGCGTCGCACTGTTTTGTGCAGTATATCACTCGCGCTATTTTGCGGGTCGCACCGTTTTGTGCAGTTTATCACTCGCGCTATTTTGCGCGTCGCACCGTTTTCTGCAGTTTATCACTCGCGCTATTTTGCGCGTCGCACTGTTTTGTGCAGTTTATCACTCGCGCTATTTTGCGGGTCGCACTGTTTTGTGCAGTTTATCACTCGCGCTATTTTGCGCGTCGCACTGTTTTGTGCAGTTGACACTCGCGCTATTTTGCGCGTCGCACTGTTTTGTGCAGTTTATCACTCGCGCTATTTTGCGCGTCGCACTGTTTTGTGCAGTTTATCACTCGCGCTATTTTGCGCGTCGCACTGTTTTCTACAGTTCACACTCCCGCTATTTTGCGCGTCGCCCTCTTTTGTGCAGTTTATCACTCGCGCTATTTTGCGCGTCGCACTGCTTTGTGCTGTTTACACTCGTGCTATTTTGCGTGTCGCACTGTTTTGTGCAGTTTATCAATTGCGCTATTTTGCAAGTCGCACTGTTTTGTGTAGTTCACACCCCCGCTATTTTGCGCGTCGCACTCTTTTGTGCAGTTTATCACTCGCGCTATTTTGCGCGTCGCACTGCTTTGTGCATTTTACACTCGCGCTATTTTGCGCGTCGCACTGTTTTGTGCAGTTTATCACTCGTGCTATTTTGCGCGTCGCACTGTTTTGTGCAGTTTGTCACTCCTGCTATATTGCGCGTGGCACTATTTTTTGCAGTTTATCACTCGCGCTATTTTGCGCGTCGCACTGTTTTGTGCAGTTCACACTGGCGTTCTTTTGCGCGTCGCACTGTTTTTTACAGTTCATCACTCGCGCTATTTTGAGCGTCGCACTGTTTTGTGCAGTTTGTCACTCGCGCTATTTTGTGCGTGACACTGTTTTGTGCAGTTCATCACTCGTGCTATTTTGCGCGTCGCACTGTTTTGTGCAGTTTATCGCTCGCGCTATTTTGCGCGTCGCACTGTTTTGTGCAGTTCACACTGGCGCTATTTTGTACGTCGCACTGTTTTGTGCAGTTTATCACTCGCGCTATTTTGCGCGTCGCGCTGTTTTGTGCAGTTCACACTCGCGCTATCTTGCGCGTCGCACTGTTTTGTGCAGTTTACCACGGGCGCTATTTTGCTCGTCGCACTGTTTTGTGCAGTTGACACTCGCGCTATTTTGCGCGTCGCACTGTTTTGTGCAGTTTATCACTCGCGCTATTTTGCGCGTCGCACTGTTTTGTGCAGTTCACACTGGCGCTATTTTGTACGTCATACTATTTTGCGCGTCGCGCTGTTTTGTGCAGTTCACACTCGCGCTATCTTGCGTGTCGCACTGTTTTGTGCAGTTTACCACGCACACTATTTTGCTCGTCGCACTGTTTTGTGTAGTTTATCACTCGCGCTATTTTGCGGGTCACACTTTTTGTGCAGTTTATCACACGCGCGGTTTTGCGCGTCGCACTGTTTTGTGCAGTTTATCACTCGCGCTATTTTGAGCGTCGCACTGTTTTGTGCAGTTTGTCACTCGCTATTTTGTGCGTGACACTGTTTTGTGCAGTTCATCACTCGCGCAATTTTGCGCGTCGCACTGTTTTGTGCAGTTTATCACTCGCGCTATTTTGCGCGTCGCACTGTTTTGTGCAGTTCACACTGGCGCTATTTTGGACGTCGCACTGTTTTGTGCAGTTTATCACTCGCGCTATTTTGCGCGTCGCGCTGTTTTGTGCAGTTCACAGTCGCGCTATCTTGCGCGTCGCACTGTTTTGTGCAGTTTACCACGCGCGCTATTTTGCTCGTCGCACTGTTTTGTGCAGTTGACACTCGCGCTATTTTGCGCGTCGCACTGTTTTGTGCAGTTTATCACTCGCGCTATTTTGCGCGTCGCACTGTTTTGTGCAGTTTATCACTCGCGCTATTTTGCGCGTCGCACTGTTTTCTACAGTTCACACTCCCGCTATTTTGCGCGTCGCCCTCTTTTGTGCAGTTTATCATTCGCGCTATTTTGCGCGTCGCACTGCTTTGTGCTGTTTACACTCGTGCTATTTTGCGTGTCGCACTATTTTGTGCAGTTTATCAATTGCGCTATTTTGCGCGTCGCACTGTTTTGTGTAGTTCACACCCCCGCTATTTTGCGCGTCACACTCTTTTGTGCAGTTTATCACTCGCGCTATTTTGCGCGTCGCACTGATTTGTGCATTTTACACTCGCGTTATTTTACGCGTCGCACTGTTTTGTGCAGTTTATCACTCGTGCTATTTTGCGCGTCGCACTGTTTTGTGCAGTTTGTCACTCCTGCTATATTGCGCGTCGCACTATTTTTTGCAGTTTATCACTCGCGCTATTTTGCGCGTCGCACTGTTTTGTGCAGTTCACACTGGCGTTCTTTTGCGCGTCGCACTATTTTTTACAGTTCATCACTCGCGCTATTTTGAGCGTCGCACTGTTTTGTGCAGTTTGTCACTCGCGCTATTTTGTGCGTGACACTGTTTTGTGCAGTTCATCACTCGTGCTATTTTGCGCGTCGCACTGTTTTCTGCAGTTTATCGCTCGCGCTATTTTGCGCGTCGCACTGTTTTGTGCAGTTCACACTGGCGCTATTTTGTACGTCGCACTGTTTTGTGCAGTTTATCACTCGCGCTATTTTGCGCGTCGCACTGTTTTGTGCAGTTTATCACTCGCGCTATTTTGCGGGTCGCACTGTTTTGTGCAGTTTATCACTCGCGCTATTTTGCGCGTCGCACTGTTTTGTGCAGTTTATCACTCGCGCTATTTTGCGCGTCGCACGGTTTTGTGCAGTTCACACTCCTGCTATTTTGCGCGTCGAACTCTTTTGTGCAGTTTATCACTCCCGCAATTTTGCGCGTCACACTGTTTTGTGCAGTTGACACTCGCGCTATTTTGCGCGTCGCACTGTTTTGTGCAGTTTATCACTCGCGCTATTTTGCGCGTCGCACTGTTTTCTACAGTTCACACTCGCACTATTTTGCGCGTCGCCCTCTTTTGTGCAGTTTATCACTCGCGCTATTTTGCACGTCGCACTGCTTTGTGCTGTTTACACTCGTGCTATTTTGCGTGTCGCACTGTTTTGTGCAGTTTATCAATTGCGCTATTTTGCGCGTCGCACTGTTTTGGGTAGTTCACACCCCCGCTATTATGCGCGTCGCACTCTTTTGTGCAGTTTATCACTCGCGCTATTTTGCGCGTCGCACTGCTTTGTGCATTTTACACTCGCGCTATTTTGCGCGTCGCACTGTTTTGTGCAGTTTATCACTCGTGCTATTTTGCGCGTCGCACTGTTTTGTGCAGTTTGTCACTCCTGCTATATTGCGCGTCGCACTATTTTTTGCAGTTTATCACTCGCGCTATTTTGCGCGTCGCACTGTTTTGTGCAGTTCACACTGGCGTTCTTTTGCGCGTCGCACTGTTTTTTACAGTTCATCACTCGCGCTATTTTGAGCGTCGCACTGTTTTGTGCAGTTTGTCACTCGCGCTATTTTGTGCGTGACACTGTTTTGTGCAGTTCATCACTCGTGCTATTTTGCGCGTCGCACTGTTTTGTGCAGTTTATCGCTCGCGCTATTTTACGCGTCGCACTGTTTTGTGCAGTTCACACTAGCGCTATTTTGTACGTCGCACTGTTTTGTGCAGTTTATCACTCGCGCTATTTTGCGCGTCGCGCTGTTTTGTGCAGTTCACACTCGGGCTATCTTGCGCGTCGCACTGTTTTGTGCAGTTTATCACTCGCGCTATTTTGCGCGTCGCACTGTTTTGTGCATTTTATCACTCGCGCTATTTTGCGCGTCGCACTGTTTTGTGCAGTTTATCACTCGCGCTATTTTGCGCGTCGCACTGTTTTGTGCAGTTTATCACTCGCGCTATTTTGCGGGTCGCACTGTTTTGTGCAGTTTATCACTCGCGCTATTTTGCGCGTCGCACTGTTTTGTGCAGTTTATCACTCGCGCTATTTTGCGCGTCGCACTGTTTTGTGCAGTTTATCACTCGCGCTATTTTGCGCGTCGCACGGTTTTGTGCAGTTCACACTCCTGCTATTTTGCGCGTCGAACTCTTTTGTGCAGTTTATCACTCCCGCTATTTTGCGCGTCACACTGTTTTGTGCAGTTGACACTCGCGCTATTTTGCGCGTCGCACTGTTTTGTGCAGTTTATCACTCGCGCTATTTTGCGCGTCGCACTGTTTTGTGCAGTTCACACTGGCGCTATTTTGTACGTCATACTATTTTGCGCGTCGCGCTATTTTGTGCAGTTCACACTCGCGCTATCTTGCGTGTCGCACTGTTTTGTGCAGTTTACCACGCGCACTATTTTGCTCGTCGCACTGTTTTGTGCAGTTTATCACTCGCGCTATTTTGCGGGTCACACTTTTTGTGCAGTTTATCACACGCGCGGTTTTGCGCGTCGCACTGTTTTGTGCAGTTTATCACTCGCGCTATTTTGAGCGTCGCACTGTTTTGTGCAGTTTGTCACTCGCTATTTTGTGCGTGACACTGTTTTGTGCAGTTCATCACTCGCGCAATTTTGCGCGTCGCACTGTTTTGTGCAGTTTATCACTCGCGCTATTTTGCGCGTCGCACTGTTTTGTGCAGTTCACACTGGCGCTATTTTGGACGTCGCACTGTTTTGTGCAGTTTATCACTCGCGCTATTTTGCGCGTCGCGCTGTTTTGTGCAGTTCACAGTCGCGCTATCTTGCGCGTCGCACTGTTTTGTGCAGTTTACCACGCGCGCTATTTTGCTCGTCGCACTGTTTTGTGCAGTTGACACTCGCGCTATTTTGCGCGTCGCACTGTTTTGTGCAGTTTATCACTCGCGCTATTTTGCGCGTCGCACTGTTTTGTGCAGTTTATCACTCGCGCTATTTTGCGCGTCGCACTGTTTTCTACAGTTCACACTCCCGCTATTTTGCGCGTCGCCCTCTTTTGTGCAGTTTATCATTCGCGCTATTTTGCGCGTCGCACTGCTTTGTGCTGTTTACACTCGTGCTATTTTGTGTGTCGCACTATTTTGTGCAGTTTATCAATTGCGCTATTTTGCGCGTCGCACTGTTTTGTGTAGTTCACACCCCCGCTATTTTGCGCGTCGCACTCTTTTGTGCAGTTTATCACTCGCGCTATTTTGCGCGTCGCACTGCTTTGTGCATTTTACACTCGCGTTATTTTGCGCGTCGCACTGTTTTGTGCAGTTTATCACTCGTGCTATTTTGCGCGTCGCACTGTTTTGTGCAGTTTGTCACTCCTGCTATATTGCGCGTCGCACTATTTTTTGCAGTTTATCACTCGCGCTATTTTGCGCGTCGCACTGTTTTGTGTAGTTCACACTGGCGTTCTTTTGCGCGTCGCACTGTTTTTTACAGTTCATCACTCGCGCTATTTTGAGCGTCGCACTGTTTTGTGCAGTTTGTCACTCGCGCTATTTTGTGCGTGACACTGTTTTGTGCAGTTCATCACTCGTGCTATTTTGCGCGTCGCACTGTTTTCTGCAGTTTATCGCTCGCGCTATTTTGCGCGTCGCACTGTTTTGTGCAGTTCACACTGGCGCTATTTTGTACGTCGCACTGTTTTGTGCAGTTTATCACTCGCGCTATTTTGCGCGTCGCACTGTTTTGTGCAGTTTATCACTCGCGCAATTTTGCGGGTCGCACTGTTTTGTGCAGTTTATCACTCGCGCTATTTTGCGCGTCGCACTGTTTTGTGCAGTTTATCACTCGCGCTATTTTGCGCGTCGCACGGTTTTGTGCAGTTCACACTCCTGCTATTTTGCGCGTCGAACTCTTTTGTGCAGTTTATCACTCCCGCAATTTTGCGCGTCACACTGTTTTGTGCAGTTGACACTCGCGCTATTTTGCGCGTCGCACTGTTTTGTGCAGTTTATCACTCGCGCTATTTTGTGCGTCGCACTGTTTTCTACAGTTCACACTCCCGCTATTTTGCGCGTCGCCCTCTTTTGTGCAGTTTATCACTCGCGCTATTTTGCGCGTCGCACTGCTTTGTGCTGTTTACACTCGTGCTATTTTGCGTGTCGCACTGTTTTGTGCAGTTTATCAATTGCGCTATTTTGCGCGTCGCACTGTTTTGTGTAGTTCACACCCCCGCTATTATGCGCGTCGCACTCTTTTGTGCAGTTTATCACTCGCGCTATTTTGCGCGTCGCACTGCTTTGTGCATTTTACACTCGCGCTATTTTGCGCGTCGCACTGTTTTGTGCAGTTTATCACTCGTGCTATTTTGCGCGTCGCACTGTTTTGTGCAGTTTGTCACTCCTGCTATATTGCGCGTCGCACTATTTTTTGCAGTTTATCACTCGCGCTATTTTGCGCGTCGCACTGTTTTGTGCAGTTCACACTGGCGTTCTTTTGCGCGTCGCACTGTTTTTTACAGTTCATCACTCGCGCTATTTTGAGCGTCGCACTGTTTTGTGCAGTTTGTCACTCGCGCTATTTTGTGCGTGACACTGTTTTGTGCAGTTCATCACTCGTGCTATTTTGCGCGTCGCACTGTTTTGTGCAGTTTATCGCTCGCGCTATTTTACGCGTCGCACTGTTTTGTGCAGTTCACACTGGCGCTATTTTGTACGTCGCACTGTTTTGTGCAGTTTATCACTCGCGCTATTTTGCGCGTCGCGCTGTTTTGTGCAGTTCACACTCGGGCTATCTTGCGCGTCGCACTGTTTTGTGCAGTTTACCACGGGCGCTATTTTGCTCGTCGCACTGTTTTGTGCAGTTGACACTCGCGCTATTTTGCGCGTCGCACTGTTTTGTGCAGTTTATCACTCGCGCTATTTTGCGCGTCGCACTGTTTTGTGCAGTATATCACTCGCGATATTTTGCGGGTCGCACCGTTTTGTGCAGTTTATCACTCGCGCTATTTTGCGCGTCGCACCGTTTTCTGCAGTTTATCACTCGCGCTATTTTGCGCGTCGCACTGTTTTGTGCAGTTTATCACTCGCGCTATTTTGCGGGTCGCACTGTTTTGTGCAGTTTATCACTCGCGCTATTTTGCGCGTCGCACTGTTTTGTGCAGTTGACACTCGCGCTATTTTGCGCGTCGCACTGTTTTGTGCAGTTTATCACTCGCGCTATTTTGCGCGTCGCACTGTTTTGTGCAGTTTATCACTCGCGCTATTTTGCGCGTCGCACTGTTTTCTACAGTTCACACTCCCGCTATTTTGCGCGTCGCCCTCTTTTGTGCAGTTTATCACTCGCGCTATTTTGCGCGTCGCACTGCTTTGTGCTGTTTACACTCGTGCTATTTTGCGTGTCGCACTGTTTTGTGCAGTTTATCAATTGCGCTATTTTGCGCGTCGCACTGTTTTGTGTAGTTCACACCCCCGCTATTTTGCGCGTCGCACTCTTTTGTGCAGTTTATCACTCGCGCTATTTTGCGCGTCGCACTGCTTTGTGCATTTTACACTCACGCTATTTTGCGCGTCGCACTGTTTTGTGCAGTTTATCACTCGTGCTATTTTGCGCGTCGCACTGTTTTGTGCAGTTTGTCACTCCTGCTATATTGCGCGTGGCACTATTTTTTGCAGTTTATCACTCGCGCTATTTTGCGCGTCGCACTGTTTTGTGCAGTTCACACTGGCGTTCTTTTGCGCGTCGCACTGTTTTTTACAGTTCATCACTCGCGCTATTTTGAGCGTCGCACTGTTTTGTGCAGTTTGTCACTCGCGCTATTTTGTGCGTGACACTGTTTTGTGCAGTTCATCACTCGTGCTATTTTGCGCGTCGCACTGTTTTGTGCAGTTTATCGCTCGCGCTATTTTGCGCGTCGCACTGTTTTGTGCAGTTCACACTGGCGCTATTTTGTACGTCGCACTGTTTTGTGCAGTTTATCACTCGCGCTATTTTGCGCGTCGCGCTGTTTTGTGCAGTTCACACTCGCGCTATCTTGCGCGTCGCACTGTTTTGTGCAGTTTACCACGGGCGCTATTTTGCTCGTCGCACTGTTTTGTGCAGTTGACACTCGCGCTATTTTGCGCGTCGCACTGTTTTGTGCAGTTTATCACTCGCGCTATTTTGCGCGTCGCACTGTTTTGTGCAGTTCACACTGGCGCTATTTTGTACGTCATACTATTTTGCGCGTCGCGCTGTTTTGTGCAGTTCACACTCGCGCTATCTTGCGTGTCGCACTGTTTTGTGCAGTTTACCACGCACACTATTTTGCTCGTCGCACTGTTTTGTGTAGTTTATCACTCGCGCTATTTTGCGGGTCACACTTTTTGTGCAGTTTATCACACGCGCGGTTTTGCGCGTCGCACTGTTTTGTGCAGTTTATCACTCGCGCTATTTTGAGCGTCGCACTGTTTTGTGCAGTTTGTCACTCGCTATTTTGTGCGTGACACTGTTTTGTGCAGTTCATCACTCGCGCAATTTTGCGCGTCGCACTGTTTTGTGCAGTTTATCACTCGCGCTATTTTGCGCGTCGCACTGTTTTGTGCAGTTCACACTGGCGCTATTTTGGACGTCGCACTGTTTTGTGCAGTTTATCACTCGCGCTATTTTGCGCGTCGCGCTGTTTTGTGCAGTTCACAGTCGCGCTATCTTGCGCGTCGCACTGTTTTGTGCAGTTTACCACGCGCGCTATTTTGCTCGTCGCACTGTTTTGTGCAGTTGACACTCGCGCTATTTTGCGCGTCGCACTGTTTTGTGCAGTTTATCACTCGCGCTATTTTGCGCGTCGCACTGTTTTGTGCAGTTTATCACTCGCGCTATTTTGCGCGTCGCACTGTTTTCTACAGTTCACACTCCCGCTATTTTGCGCGTCGCCCTCTTTTGTGCAGTTTATCATTCGCGCTATTTTGCGCGTCGCACTGCTTTGTGCTGTTTACACTCGTGCTATTTTGCGTGTCGCACTATTTTGTGCAGTTTATCAATTGCGCTATTTTGCGCGTCGCACTGTTTTGTGTAGTTCACACCCCCGCTATTTTGCGCGTCACACTCTTTTGTGCAGTTTATCACTCGCGCTATTTTGCGCGTCGCACTGATTTGTGCATTTTACACTCGCGTTATTTTACGCGTCGCACTGTTTTGTGCAGTTTATCACTCGTGCTATTTTGCGCGTCGCACTGTTTTGTGCAGTTTGTCACTCCTGCTATATTGCGCGTCGCACTATTTTTTGCAGTTTATCACTCGCGCTATTTTGCGCGTCGCACTGTTTTGTGCAGTTCACACTGGCGTTCTTTTGCGCGTCGCACTGTTTTTTACAGTTCATCACTCGCGCTATTTTGAGCGTCGCACTGTTTTGTGCAGTTTGTCACTCGCGCTATTTTGTGCGTGACACTGTTTTGTGCAGTTCATCACTCGTGCTATTTTGCGCGTCGCACTGTTTTCTGCAGTTTATCGCTCGCGCTATTTTGCGCGTCGCACTGTTTTGTGCAGTTCACACTGGCGCTATTTTGCGCGTCGCACTGTTTTGTGCAGTTTATCACTCGCGCTATTTTGCGCGTCGCACTGTTTTGTGCAGTTCACACTGGCGCTATTTTGCGCGTCGCACTGTTTTCTACAGTTCACACTCCCGCTATTTTGCGCGTCGCCCTCTTTTGTGCAGTTTATCACTCGCGCTATCTTGCGCGTCGCACTGTTTTGTGCAGTTTACCACGCGCGCTATTTTGCTCGTCGCACTGTTTTGTGCAGTTGACACTCGCGCTATTTTGCGCGTCGCACTGTTTTGTGCAGTTTATCACTCGCGCTATTTTGCGCGTCGCACTGTTTTGTGCAGTTTATCACTCGCGCTATTTTGCGCGTCGCACTGTTTTCTACAGTTCACACTCCCGCTATTTTGCGCGTCGCCCTCTTTTGTGCAGTTTATCATTCGCGCTATTTTGCGCGTCGCACTGCTTTGTGCTGTTTACACTCGTGCTATTTTGTGTGTCGCACTATTTTGTGCAGTTTATCAATTGCGCTATTTTGCGCGTCGCACTGTTTTGTGTAGTTCACACCCCCGCTATTTTGCGCGTCGCACTCTTTTGTGCAGTTTATCACTCGCGCTATTTTGCGCGTCGCACTGCTTTGTGCATTTTACACTCGCGTTATTTTGCGCGTCGCACTGTTTTGTGCAGTTTATCACTCGTGCTATTTTGCGCGTCGCACTGTTTTGTGCAGTTTGTCACTCCTGCTATATTGCGCGTCGCACTATTTTTTGCAGTTTATCACTCGCGCTATTTTGCGCGTCGCACTGTTTTGTGTAGTTCACACTGGCGTTCTTTTGCGCGTCGCACTGTTTTTTACAGTTCATCACTCGCGCTATTTTGAGCGTCGCACTGTTTTGTGCAGTTTGTCACTCGCGCTATTTTGTGCGTGACACTGTTTTGTGCAGTTCATCACTCGTGCTATTTTGCGCGTCGCACTGTTTTCTGCAGTTTATCGCTCGCGCTATTTTGCGCGTCGCACTGTTTTGTGCAGTTCACACTGGCGCTATTTTGTACGTCGCACTGTTTTGTGCAGTTTATCACTCGCGCTATTTTGCGCGTCGCACTGTTTTGTGCAGTTTATCACTCGCGCAATTTTGCGGGTCGCACTGTTTTGTGCAGTTTATCACTCGCGCTATTTTGCGCGTCGCACTGTTTTGTGCAGTTTATCACTCGCGCTATTTTGCGCGTCGCACGGTTTTGTGCAGTTCACACTCCTGCTATTTTGCGCGTCGAACTCTTTTGTGCAGTTTATCACTCCCGCAATTTTGCGCGTCACACTGTTTTGTGCAGTTGACACTCGCGCTATTTTGCGCGTCGCACTGTTTTGTGCAGTTTATCACTCGCGCTATTTTGTGCGTCGCACTGTTTTCTACAGTTCACACTCCCGCTATTTTGCGCGTCGCCCTCTTTTGTGCAGTTTATCACTCGCGCTATTTTGCGCGTCGCACTGCTTTGTGCTGTTTACACTCGTGCTATTTTGCGTGTCGCACTGTTTTGTGCAGTTTATCAATTGCGCTATTTTGCGCGTCGCACTGTTTTGTGTAGTTCACACCCCCGCTATTATGCGCGTCGCACTCTTTTGTGCAGTTTATCACTCGCGCTATTTTGCGCGTCGCACTGCTTTGTGCATTTTACACTCGCGCTATTTTGCGCGTCGCACTGTTTTGTGCAGTTTATCACTCGTGCTATTTTGCGCGTCGCACTGTTTTGTGCAGTTTGTCACTCCTGCTATATTGCGCGTCGCACTATTTTTTGCAGTTTATCACTCGCGCTATTTTGCGCGTCGCACTGTTTTGTGCAGTTCACACTGGCGTTCTTTTGCGCGTCGCACTGTTTTTTACAGTTCATCACTCGCGCTATTTTGAGCGTCGCACTGTTTTGTGCAGTTTGTCACTCGCGCTATTTTGTGCGTGACACTGTTTTGTGCAGTTCATCACTCGTGCTATTTTGCGCGTCGCACTGTTTTGTGCAGTTTATCGCTCGCGCTATTTTACGCGTCGCACTGTTTTGTGCAGTTCACACTGGCGCTATTTTGTACGTCGCACTGTTTTGTGCAGTTTATCACTCGCGCTATTTTGCGCGTCGCGCTGTTTTGTGCAGTTCACACTCGGGCTATCTTGCGCGTCGCACTGTTTTGTGCAGTTTACCACGGGCGCTATTTTGCTCGTCGCACTGTTTTGTGCAGTTGACACTCGCGCTATTTTGCGCGTCGCACTGTTTTGTGCAGTTTATCACTCGCGCTATTTTGCGCGTCGCACTGTTTTGTGCAGTATATCACTCGCGATATTTTGCGGGTCGCACCGTTTTGTGCAGTTTATCACTCGCGCTATTTTGCGCGTCGCACCGTTTTCTGCAGTTTATCACTCGCGCTATTTTGCGCGTCGCACTGTTTTGTGCAGTTTATCACTCGCGCTATTTTGCGGGTCGCACTGTTTTGTGCAGTTTATCACTCGCGCTATTTTGCGCGTCGCACTGTTTTGTGCAGTTGACACTCGCGCTATTTTGCGCGTCGCACTGTTTTGTGCAGTTTATCACTCGCGCTATTTTGCGCGTCGCACTGTTTTGTGCAGTTTATCACTCGCGCTATTTTGCGCGTCGCACTGTTTTCTACAGTTCACACTCCCGCTATTTTGCGCGTCGCCCTCTTTTGTGCAGTTTATCACTCGCGCTATTTTGCGCGTCGCACTGCTTTGTGCTGTTTACACTCGTGCTATTTTGCGTGTCGCACTGTTTTGTGCAGTTTATCAATTGCGCTATTTTGCGCGTCGCACTGTTTTGTGTAGTTCACACCCCCGCTATTTTGCGCGTCGCACTCTTTTGTGCAGTTTATCACTCGCGCTATTTTGCGCGTCGCACTGCTTTGTGCATTTTACACTCACGCTATTTTGCGCGTCGCACTGTTTTGTGCAGTTTATCACTCGTGCTATTTTGCGCGTCGCACTGTTTTGTGCAGTTTGTCACTCCTGCTATATTGCGCGTGGCACTATTTTTTGCAGTTTATCACTCGCGCTATTTTGCGCGTCGCACTGTTTTGTGCAGTTCACACTGGCGTTCTTTTGCGCGTCGCACTGTTTTTTACAGTTCATCACTCGCGCTATTTTGAGCGTCGCACTGTTTTGTGCAGTTTGTCACTCGCGCTATTTTGTGCGTGACACTGTTTTGTGCAGTTCATCACTCGTGCTATTTTGCGCGTCGCACTGTTTTGTGCAGTTTATCGCTCGCGCTATTTTGCGCGTCGCACTGTTTTGTGCAGTTCACACTGGCGCTATTTTGTACGTCGCACTGTTTTGTGCAGTTTATCACTCGCGCTATTTTGCGCGTCGCGCTGTTTTGTGCAGTTCACACTCGCGCTATCTTGCGCGTCGCACTGTTTTGTGCAGTTTACCACGGGCGCTATTTTGCTCGTCGCACTGTTTTGTGCAGTTGACACTCGCGCTATTTTGCGCGTCGCACTGTTTTGTGCAGTTTATCACTCGCGCTATTTTGCGCGTCGCACTGTTTTGTGCAGTTCACACTGGCGCTATTTTGTACGTCATACTATTTTGCGCGTCGCGCTGTTTTGTGCAGTTCACACTCGCGCTATCTTGCGTGTCGCACTGTTTTGTGCAGTTTACCACGCACACTATTTTGCTCGTCGCACTGTTTTGTGTAGTTTATCACTCGCGCTATTTTGCGGGTCACACTTTTTGTGCAGTTTATCACACGCGCGGTTTTGCGCGTCGCACTGTTTTGTGCAGTTTATCACTCGCGCTATTTTGAGCGTCGCACTGTTTTGTGCAGTTTGTCACTCGCTATTTTGTGCGTGACACTGTTTTGTGCAGTTCATCACTCGCGCAATTTTGCGCGTCGCACTGTTTTGTGCAGTTTATCACTCGCGCTATTTTGCGCGTCGCACTGTTTTGTGCAGTTCACACTGGCGCTATTTTGGACGTCGCACTGTTTTGTGCAGTTTATCACTCGCGCTATTTTGCGCGTCGCGCTGTTTTGTGCAGTTCACAGTCGCGCTATCTTGCGCGTCGCACTGTTTTGTGCAGTTTACCACGCGCGCTATTTTGCTCGTCGCACTGTTTTGTGCAGTTGACACTCGCGCTATTTTGCGCGTCGCACTGTTTTGTGCAGTTTATCACTCGCGCTATTTTGCGCGTCGCACTGTTTTGTGCAGTTTATCACTCGCGCTATTTTGCGCGTCGCACTGTTTTCTACAGTTCACACTCCCGCTATTTTGCGCGTCGCCCTCTTTTGTGCAGTTTATCATTCGCGCTATTTTGCGCGTCGCACTGCTTTGTGCTGTTTACACTCGTGCTATTTTGCGTGTCGCACTATTTTGTGCAGTTTATCAATTGCGCTATTTTGCGCGTCGCACTGTTTTGTGTAGTTCACACCCCCGCTATTTTGCGCGTCACACTCTTTTGTGCAGTTTATCACTCGCGCTATTTTGCGCGTCGCACTGATTTGTGCATTTTACACTCGCGTTATTTTACGCGTCGCACTGTTTTGTGCAGTTTATCACTCGTGCTATTTTGCGCGTCGCACTGTTTTGTGCAGTTTGTCACTCCTGCTATATTGCGCGTCGCACTATTTTTTGCAGTTTATCACTCGCGCTATTTTGCGCGTCGCACTGTTTTGTGCAGTTCACACTGGCGTTCTTTTGCGCGTCGCACTGTTTTTTACAGTTCATCACTCGCGCTATTTTGAGCGTCGCACTGTTTTGTGCAGTTTGTCACTCGCGCTATTTTGTGCGTGACACTGTTTTGTGCAGTTCATCACTCGTGCTATTTTGCGCGTCGCACTGTTTTCTGCAGTTTATCGCTCGCGCTATTTTGCGCGTCGCACTGTTTTGTGCAGTTCACACTGGCGCTATTTTGTACGTCGCACTGTTTTGTGCAGTTTATCACTCGCGCTATTTTGCGCGTCGCACTGTTTTGTGCAGTTTATCACTCGCGCTATTTTGCGCGTCGCACTGTTTTCTACAGTTCACACTCCCGCTATTTTGCGCGTCGCCCTCTTTTGTGCAGTTTATCACTCGCGCTATTTTGCGCGTCGCACTGCTTTGTGCTGTTTACACTCGTGCTATTTTGCGGGTCGCACTGTTTTGTGCAGTTTATCAATTGCGCTATTTTGCGCGTCGCACTGTTTTGTGTAGTTCACACCCCCGCTATTTTGCGCGTCGCACTCTTTTGTGCAGTTTATCACTCGCGCTATTTTGCGCGTCGCACTGCTTTGTGCATTTTACACTCGCGTTATTTTGCGCATCGCACTGTTTTGTGCAGTTTATCACTCGTGCTATTTTGCGCGTCGCACTGTTTTGTGCAGTTTGTCACTCCTGCTATATTGCGCGTCGCACTATGTTTTGCAGTTTATCACTCGCGCTATTTTGCGCGTCGCACTGTTTTGTGCAGTTCACACTGGCGTTCTTTTGCGCGTCGCACTGTTTTTTACAGTTCATCACTCGCGCTATTTTGAGCGTCGCACTGTTTTGTGCAGTTTGTCACTCGCGCTATTTTGTGCGTGACACTGTTTTGTGCAGTTCATCACTCGTGCTATTTTGCGCGTCGCACTGTTTTCTGCAGTTTATCGCTCGCGCTATTTTGCGCGTCGCACTGTTTTGTGCAGTTCACACTGGCGCTATTTTGTACGTCGCACTGTTTTGTGCAGTTTATCACTCGCGCTATTTTGCGCGTCGCACTGTTTTGTGCAGTTTATCACTCGCGCTATTTTGCGGGTCGCACTGTTTTGTGCAGTTTATCACTCGCGCTATTTTGCGCGTCGCACTGTTTTGTGCAGTTTATCACTCGCGCTATTTTGCGCGTCGCACGGTTTTGTGCAGTTCACACTCCTGCTATTTTGCGCGTCGAACTCTTTTGTGCAGTTTATCACTCCCGCAATTTTGCGCGTCACACTGTTTTGTGCAGTTGACACTCGCGCTATTTTGCGCGTCGCACTGTTTTGTGCAGTTTATCACTCGCGCTATTTTGCGCGTCGCACTGTTTTCTACAGTTCACACTCGCACTATTTTGCGCGTCGCCCTCTTTTGTGCAGTTTATCACTCGCGCTATTTTGCGCGTCGCACTGCTTTGTGCTGTTTACACTCGTGCTATTTTGCGTGTCGCACTGTTTTGTGCAGTTTATCAATTGCGCTATTTTGCGCGTCGCACTGTTTTGGGTAGTTCACACCCCCGCTATTATGCGCGTCGCACTCTTTTGTGCAGTTTATCACTCGCGCTATTTTGCGCGTCGCACTGCTTTGTGCATTTTACACTCACGCTATTTTGCGCGTCGCACTGTTTTGTGCAGTTTATCACTCGTGCTATTTTGCGCGTCGCACTGTTTTGTGCAGTTTGTCACTCCTGCTATATTGCGCGTCGCACTATTTTTTGCAGTTTATCACTCGCGCTATTTTGCGCGTCGCACTGTTTTGTGCAGTTCACACTGGCGTTCTTTTGCGCGTCGCACTGTTTTTTACAGTTCATCACTCGCGCTATTTTGAGCGTCGCACTGTTTTGTGCAGTTTGTCACTCGCGCTATTTTGTGCGTGACACTGTTTTGTGCAGTTCATCACTCGTGCTATTTTGCGCGTCGCACTGTTTTGTGCAGTTTATCGCTCGCGCTATTTTACGCGTCGCACTGTTTTGTGCAGTTCACACTGGCGCTATTTTGTACGTCGCACTGTTTTGTGCAGTTTATCACTCGCGCTATTTTGCGCGTCGCGCTGTTTTGTGCAGTTCACACTCGGGCTATCTTGCGCGTCGCACTGTTTTGTGCAGTTTATCACTCGCGCTATTTTGCGCGTCGCACTGTTTTGTGCATTTTATCACTCGCGCTATTTTGCGCGTCGCACTGTTTTCTACAGTTCACACTCCCGCTATTTTGCGCGTCGCCCTCTTTTGTGCAGTTTATCATTCGCGCTATTTTGCGCGTCGCACTGCTTTGTGCTGTTTACACTCGTGCTATTTTGCGTGTCGCACTATTTTGTGCAGTTTATCAATTGCGCTATTTTGCGCGTCGCACTGTTTTGTGCAGTTTGTCACTCCTGCTATATTGCGCGTCGCACTATTTTTTGCAGTTTATCACTCGCGCTATTTTGCGCGTCGCACTGCTTTGTGCATTTTACACTCGCGTTATTTTGCGCGTCGCACTGTTTTGTGCAGTTTATCACTCGTGCTATTTTGCGCGTCGCACTGTTTTGTGCAGTTTGTCACTCCTGCTATATTGCGCGTCGCACTATTTTTTGCAGTTTATCACTCGCGCTATTTTGCGCGTCGCACTGTTTTGTGCAGTTCACACTGGCGTTCTTTTGCGCGTCGCACTGTTTTTTACAGTTCATCACTCGCGCTATTTTGAGCGTCGCACTGTTTTGTGCAGTTTGTCACTCGCGCTATTTTGTGCGTCGCACTGTTTTGTGCAGTTCACACTGGCGCTATTTTGTACGTCGCACTGTTTTGTGCAGTTTATCACTCGCGCTATTTTGCGCGTCGCACTGTTTTGTGCAGTTTATCACTCGCGCTATTTTGCGGGTCGCACTGTTTTGTGCAGTTTATCACTCGCGCTATTTTGCGCGTCGCCCTGTTTTGTGCAGTTTATCACTCGCGCTATTTTGCGCGTCGCACGGTTTTGTGCAGTTCACACTCCTGCTATTTTGCGCGTCGAACTCTTTTGTGCAGTTTATCACTCCCGCAATTTTGCGCGTCACACTGTTTTGTGCAGTTGACACTCGCGCTATTTTGCGCGTCGCACTGTTTTGTGCAGTTTATCACTCGCGCTATTTTGCGCGTCGCACTGTTTTCTACAGTTCACACTCCCGCTATTTTGCGCGTCGCCCTCTTTTGTGCAGTTTATAACTCGCGCTATTTTGCGCGTCGCACTGCTTTGTGCTGTTTACACTCGTGCTATTTTGCGTGTCGCACTGTTTTGTGCAGTTTATCAATTGCGCTATTTTGCGCGTCGCACTGTTTTGGGTAGTTCACACCCCCGCTATTATGCGCGTCACACTCTTTTGTGCAGTTTATCACTCGCGCTATTTTGCGCGTCGCACTGCTTTGTGCATTTTACACTCGCGCTATTTTGCGCGTCGCACTGTTTTGTGCAGTTTATCACTCGTGCTATTTTGCGCGTCGCACTATTTTTTGCAGTTTATCACTCGCGCTATTTTGCGCATCGCACTGTTTTGTGCAGTTCACACTGGCGTTCTTTTGCGCGTCGCACTGTTTTTTACAGTTCATCACTCGCGCTATTTTGAGCGTCGCACTGTTTTGTGCAGTTTGTCACTCGCGCTATTTTGTGCGTGACACTGTTTTGTGCAGTTCATCACTCGTGCTATTTTGCGCGTCGCACTGTTTTGTGCAGTTTATCGCTCGCGCTATTTTACGCGTCGCACTGTTTTGTGCAGTTCACACTGGCGCTATTTTGTACGTCGCACTGTTTTGTGCAGTTTATCACTCGCGCTATTTTGCGCGTCGCGCTGTTTTGTGCAGTTCACACTCGGGCTATCTTGCGCGTCGCACTGTTTTGTGCAGTTTACCACGGGCGCTATTTTGCTCGTCGCACTGTTTTGTGCAGTTGACACTCGCGCTATTTTGCGCGTCGCACTGTTTTGTGCAGTTTATCACTCGCGCTATTTTGCGCGTCGCACTGTTTTGTGCAGTATATCACTCGCGCTATTTTGCGGGTCGCACCGTTTTGTGCAGTTTATCACTCGCGCTATTTTGCGCGTCGCACCGTTTTCTGCAGTTTATCACTCGCGCTATTTTGCGCGTCGCACTGTTTTGTGCAATTTATCACTCGCGCTATTTTGCGGGTCACACTGTTTTGTGCAGTTTATCAGTCGCGCTATTTTGCGCGTCGCACTGTTTTGTGCAGTTGACACTCGCGCTATTTTGCGCGTCGAACTGTTTTGTGCAGTTTATCACTCGCGCTATTTTGCGCGTCGCACTGTTTTGTGCAGTTTATCACTCGCGCTATTTTGCGCGTCGCACTGTTTTCTACAGTTCACACTCCCGCTATTTTGCGCGTCGCCCTCTTTTGTGCAGTTTATCACTCGCGCTATTTTGCGCGTCGCACTGCTTTGTGCTGTTTACACTCGTGCTATTTTGCGTGTCGCGCTGTTTTGTGCAGTTTATCAATTGCGCTATTTTGCGCGTCGCACTGTTTTGTGTAGTTCACACCCCCGCTATTTTGCGCGTCGCACTCTTTTGTGCAGTTTATCACTCGCGCTATTTTGCGCGTCGCACTGCTTTGTGCATTTTACACTCGCGCTATTTTGCGCGTCGCACTGTTTTGTGCAGTTTATCACTCGTGCTATTTTGCGCGTCGCACTGTTTTGTGCAGTTTGTCACTCCTGCTATATTGCGCGTCGCACTATTTTTTGCAGTTTATCACTCGCGCTATTTTGCGCGTCGCACTGTTTTGTGCAGTTCACACTGGCGTTCTTTTGCGCGTCGCACTGTTTTTTACAGTTCATCACTCGCGCTATTTTGAGCGTCGCACTGTTTTGTGCAGTTTGTCACTCGCGCTATTTTGTGCGTGACACTGTTTTGTGCAGTTCATCACTCGTGCTATTTTGCGCGTCGCACTGTTTTGTGCAGTTTATCGCTCGCGCTATTTTGCGCGTCGCACTGTTTTGTGCAGTTCACACTGGTGCTATTTTGTACGTCGCACTGTTTTGTGCAGTTTATCACTCGCGCTATTTTGCGCGTCGCGCTGTTTTGTGCAGTTCACACTCGCGCTATCTTGCGCGTCGCACTGTTTTGTGCAGTTTACCACGGGCGCTATTTTGCTCGTCGCACTGTTTTGTGCAGTTGACACTCGCGCTATTTTGCGCGTCGCACTGTTTTGTGCAGTTTATCACTCGCGCTATTTTGCGCGTCGCACTGTTTTGTGCAGTTTATCACTCGCGCTATTTTGCGGGTCGCACCGTTTTGTGCAGTTTATCACTCGCGCTATTTTGCGCGTCGCACTGTTTTGTGCAGTTTATCACTCGCGCTATTTTGCGCGTCGCACTGTTTTGTGCAGTTTATCACTCGCGCTATTTTGCGCGTCGCACGGTTTTGTGCAGTTCACACTCCTGCTATTTTGCGCGTCGAACTCTTTTGTGCAGTTTATCACTCCCGCTATTTTGCGCGTCACACTGTTTTGTGCAGTTGACACTCGCGCTATTTTGCGCGTCGCACTGTTTTGTGCAGTTTATCACTCGCGCCATTTTGCGCGTCGCACTGTTTTGTGCAGTTCACACTGGCGCTATTTTGTACGTCATACTATTTTGCGCGTCGCGCTGTTTTGTGCAGTTCACACTCGCGCTATCTTGCGTGTCGCACTGTTTTGTGCAGTTTACCACGCGCACTATTTTGCTCGTCGCACTGTTTTGTGCAGTTTATCACTCGCGCTATTTTGCGGGTCACACTTTTTGTGCAGTTTATCACACGCGCGGTTTTGCGCGTCGCACTGTTTTGTGCAGTTTATCACTCGCGCTATTTTGAGCGTCGCACTGTTTTGTGCAGTTTGTCACTCGCTATTTTGTGCGTGACACTGTTTTGTGCAGTTCATCACTCGCGCAATTTTGCGCGTCGCACTGTTTTGTGCAGTTTATCACTCGCGCTATTTTGCGCGTCGCACTGTTTTGTGCAGTTCACACTGGCGCTATTTTGGACGTCGCACTGTTTTGTGCAGTTTATCACTCGCGCTATTTTGCGCGTCGCGCTGTTTTGTGCAGTTCACAGTCGCGCTATCTTGCGCGTCGCACTGTTTTGTGCAGTTTACCACGCGCGCTATTTTGCTCGTCGCACTGTTTTGTGCAGTTGACACTCGCGCTATTTTGCGCGTCGCACTGTTTTGTGCAGTTTATCACTCGCGCTATTTTGCGCGTCGCACTGTTTTCTACAGTTCACACTCCCGCTATTTTGCGCGTCGCCCTCTTTTGTGCAGTTTATCACTCGCGCTATTTTGCGCGTCGCACTGCTTTGTGCTGTTTACACTCGTGCTATTTTGCGTGTCGCGCTGTTTTGTGCAGTTTATCAATTGCGCTATTTTGCGCGTCGCACTGTTTTGTGTAGTTCACACCCCCGCTATTTTGCGCGTCGCACTCTTTTGTGCAGTTTATCACTCGCGCTATTTTGCGCGTCGCACTGCTTTGTGCATTTTACACTCGCGCTATTTTGCGCGTCGCACTGTTTTGTGCAGTTTATCACTCGTGCTATTTTGCGCGTCGCACTGTTTTGTGCAGTTTGTCACTCCTGCTATATTGCGTCGCACTAATTTTTTGCAGTTTATCACTCGCGCTATTTTGCGCGTCGCACTGTTTTGTGCAGTTCACACTGGCGTTCTTTTGCGCGTCGCACTGTTTTTTTACAGTTCATCACTCGCGCTATTTTGAGCGTCGCACTGTTTTGTGCAGTTTGTCACTCGCGCTATTTTGTGCGTGACACTGTTTTGTGCAGTTCATCACTCGTGCTATTTTGCGCGTCGCACTGTTTTGTGCAGTTTATCGCTCGCGCTATTTTGCGCGTCGCACTGTTTTGTGCAGTTCACACTGGCGCTATTTTGTACGTCGCACTTTTTGTGCAGTTTATCACTCGCGCTATTTTGCGCGTCGCGCTGTTTTGTGCAGTTCACACTCGCGCTATCTTGCGCGTCGCACTGTTTTGTGCAGTTTACCACGGGCGCTATTTTGCTCGTCGCACTGTTTTGTGCAGTTGACACTCGCGCTATTTTGCGCGTCGCACTGTTTTGTGCAGTTTATCACTCGCGCTATTTTGCGCGTCGCACTGTTTTGTGCAGTTTATCACTCGCGCTATTTTGCGGGTCGCACTGTTTTGTGCAGTTTATCACTCGCGCTATTTTGCGCGTCGCACTGTTTTGTGCAGTTTATCACTCGCGCTATTTTGCGCGTCGCACTGTTTTGTGCAGTTTATCACTCGCGCTATTTTGCGCGTCGCACGGTTTTGTGCAGTTCACACTCCTGCTATTTTGCGCGTCGAACTCTTTTGTGCAGTTTATCACTCCGCTATTTTGCGCGTCACACTGTTTTGTGCAGTTGACACTCGCGCTATTTTGCGCGTCGCACTGTTTTGTGCAGTTTATCACTCGCGCTATTTTGCGCGTCGCACTGTTTTGTGCAGTTCACACTGGCGCTATTTTGTACGTCATACTATTTTGCGCGTCGCGCTGTTTTGTGCAGTTCACACTCGCGCTATCTTGCGTGTCGCACTGTTTTGTGCAGTTTACCACGCGCACTATTTTGCTCGTCGCACTGTTTTGTGCAGTTTATCACTCGCGCTATTTTGCGGGTCACACTTTTTGTGCAGTTTATCACACGCGCGGTTTTGCGCGTCGCACTGTTTTGTGCAGTTTATCACTCGCGCTATTTTGAGCGTCGCACTGTTTTGTGCAGTTTGTCACTCGCTATTTTGTGCGTGACACTGTTTTGTGCAGTTCATCACTCGCGCAATTTTGCGCGTCGCACTGTTTTGTGCAGTTTATCACTCGCGCTATTTTGCGCGTCGCACTGTTTTGTGCAGTTCACACTGGCGCTATTTTGGACGTCGCACTGTTTTGTGCAGTTTATCACTCGCGCTATTTTGCGCGTCGCGCTGTTTTGTGCAGTTCACAGTCGCGCTATCTTGCGCGTCGCACTGTTTTGTGCAGTTTACCACGCGCGCTATTTTGCTCGTCGCACTGTTTTGTGCAGTTGACACTCGCGCTATTTTGCGCGTCGCACTGTTTTGTGCAGTTTATCACTCGCGCTATTTTGCGCGTCGCACTGTTTTCTACAGTTCACACTCCCGCTATTTTGCGCGTCGCCCTCTTTTGTGCAGTTTATCACTCGCGCTATTTTGCGCGTCGCACTGCTTTGTGCTGTTTACACTCGTGCTATTTTGCGTGTCGCGCTGTTTTGTGCAGTTTATCAATTGCGCTATTTTGCGCGTCGCACTGTTTTGTGTAGTTCACACCCCCGCTATTTTGCGCGTCGCACTCTTTTGTGCAGTTTATCACTCGCGCTATTTTGCGCGTCGCACTGCTTTGTGCATTTTACACTCGCGCTATTTTGCGCGTCGCACTGTTTTGTGCAGTTTATCACTCGTGCTATTTTGCGCGTCGCACTGTTTTGTGCAGTTTGTCACTCCTGCTATATTGCGCGTCGCACTATTTTTTGCAGTTTATCACTCGCGCTATTTTGCGCGTCGCACTGTTTTGTGCAGTTCACACTGGCGTTCTTTTGCGCGTCGCACTGTTTTTTACAGTTCATCACTCGCGCTATTTTGAGCGTCGCACTGTTTTGTGCAGTTTGTCACTCGCGCTATTTTGTGCGTGACACTGTTTTGTGCAGTTCATCACTCGTGCTATTTTGCGCGTCGCACTGTTTTGTGCAGTTTATCGCTCGCGCTATTTTGCGCGTCGCACTGTTTTGTGCAGTTCACACTGGCGCTATTTTGTACGTCGCACTTTTTGTGCAGTTTATCACTCGCGCTATTTTGCGCGTCGCGCTGTTTTGTGCAGTTCACACTCGCGCTATCTTGCGCGTCGCACTGTTTTGTGCAGTTTACCACGGGCGCTATTTTGCTCGTCGCACTGTTTTGTGCAGTTGACACTCGCGCTATTTTGCGCGTCGCACTGTTTTGTGCAGTTTATCACTCGCGCTATTTTGCGCGTCGCACTGTTTTGTGCAGTTTATCACTCGCGCTATTTTGCGGGTCGCACTGTTTTGTGCAGTTTATCACTCGCGCTATTTTGCGCGTCGCACTGTTTTGTGCAGTTTATCACTCGCGCTATTTTGCGCGTCGCACTGTTTTGTGCAGTTTATCACTCGCGCTATTTTGCGCGTCGCACGGTTTTGTGCAGTTCACACTCCTGCTATTTTGCGCGTCGAACTCTTTTGTGCAGTTTATCACTCCCGCTATTTTGCGCGTCACACTGTTTTGTGCAGTTGACACTCGCGCTATTTTACGCGTCGCACTGTTTTGTGCAGTTTATCACTCGCGCTATTTTGCGCGTCGCACTGTTTTGTGCAGTTCACACTGGCGCTATTTTGTACGTCATACTATTTTGCGCGTCGCGCTGTTTTGTGCAGTTCACACTCGCGCTATCTTGCGTGTCGCACTGTTTTGTGCAGTTTACCACGCGCACTATTTTGCTCGTCGCACTGTTTTGTGCAGTTTATCACTCGCGCTATTTTGCGGGTCACACTTTTTGTGCAGTTTATCACACGCGCGGTTTTGCGCGTCGCACTGTTTTGTGCAGTTTATCACTCGCGCTATTTTGAGCGTCGCACTGTTTTGTGCAGTTTGTCACTCGCTATTTTGTGCGTGACACTGTTTTGTGCAGTTCATCACTCGCGCAATTTTGCGCGTCGCACTGTTTTGTGCAGTTTATCACTCGCGCTATTTTGCGCGTCGCACTGTTTTGTGCAGTTCACACTGGCGCTATTTTGGACGTCGCACTGTTTTGTGCAGTTTATCACTCGCGCTATTTTGCGCGTCGCGCTGTTTTGTGCAGTTCACAGTCGCGCTATCTTGCGCGTCGCACTGTTTTGTGCAGTTTACCACGCGCGCTATTTTGCTCGTCGCACTGTTTTGTGCAGTTGACACTCGCGCTATTTTGCGCGTCGCACTGTTTTGTGCAGTTTATCACTCGCGCTATTTTGCGCGTCGCACTGTTTTCTACAGTTCACACTCCCGCTATTTTGCGCGTCGCCCTCTTTTGTGCAGTTTATCACTCGCGCTATTTTGCGCGTCGCACTGCTTTGTGCTGTTTACACTCGTGCTATTTTGCGTGTCGCGCTGTTTTGTGCAGTTTATCAATTGCGCTATTTTGCGCGTCGCACTGTTTTGTGTAGTTCACACCCCCGCTATTTTGCGCGTCGCACTCTTTTGTGCAGTTTATCACTCGCGCTATTTTGCGCGTCGCACTGCTTTGTGCATTTTACACTCGCGCTATTTTGCGCGTCGCACTGTTTTGTGCAGTTTATCACTCGTGCTATTTTGCGCGTCGCACTGTTTTGTGCAGTTTGTCACTCCTGCTATATTGCGCGTCGCACTATTTTTTGCAGTTTATCACTCGCGCTATTTTGCGCGTCGCACTGTTTTGTGCAGTTCACACTGGCGTTCTTTTGCGCGTCGCACTGTTTTTTACAGTTCATCACTCGCGCTATTTTGAGCGTCGCACTGTTTTGTGCAGTTTGTCACTCGCGCTATTTTGTGCGTGACACTGTTTTGTGCAGTTCATCACTCGTGCTATTTTGCGCGTCGCACTGTTTTGTGCAGTTTATCGCTCGCGCTATTTTGCGCGTCGCACTGTTTTGTGCAGTTCACACTGGCGCTATTTTGTACGTCGCACTTTTTGTGCAGTTTATCACTCGCGCTATTTTGCGCGTCGCGCTGTTTTGTGCAGTTCACACTCGCGCTATCTTGCGCGTCGCACTGTTTTGTGCAGTTTACCACGGGCGCTATTTTGCTCGTCGCACTGTTTTGTGCAGTTGACACTCGCGCTATTTTGCGCGTCGCACTGTTTTGTGCAGTTTATCACTCGCGCTATTTTGCGCGTCGCACTGTTTTGTGCAGTTTATCACTCGCGCTATTTTGCGGGTCGCACTGTTTTGTGCAGTTTATCACTCGCGCTATTTTGCGCGTCGCACTGTTTTGTGCAGTTTATCACTCGCGCTATTTTGCGCGTCGCACTGTTTTGTGCAGTTTATCACTCGCGCTATTTTGCGCGTCGCACGGTTTTGTGCAGTTCACACTCCTGCTATTTTGCGCGTCGAACTCTTTTGTGCAGTTTATCACTCCCGCTATTTTGCGCGTCACACTGTTTTGTGCAGTTGACACTCGCGCTATTTTGCGCGTCGCACTGTTTTGTGCAGTTTATCACTCGCGCTATTTTGCGCGTCGCACTGTTTTGTGCAGTTCACACTGGCGCTATTTTGTACGTCATACTATTTTGCGCGTCGCGCTGTTTTGTGCAGTTCACACTCGCGCTATCTTGCGTGTCGCACTGTTTTGTGCAGTTTACCACGCGCACTATTTTGCTCGTCGCACTGTTTTGTGCAGTTTATCACTCGCGCTATTTTGCGGGTCACACTTTTTGTGCAGTTTATCACACGCGCGGTTTTGCGCGTCGCACTGTTTTGTGCAGTTTATCACTCGCGCTATTTTGAGCGTCGCACTGTTTTGTGCAGTTTGTCACTCGCTATTTTGTGCGTGACACTGTTTTGTGCAGTTCATCACTCGCGCAATTTTGCGCGTCGCACTGTTTTGTGCAGTTTATCACTCGCGCTATTTTGCGCGTCGCACTGTTTTGTGCAGTTCACACTGGCGCTATTTTGGACGTCGCACTGTTTTGTGCAGTTTATCACTCGCGCTATTTTGCGCGTCGCGCTGTTTTGTGCAGTTCACAGTCGCGCTATCTTGCGCGTCGCACTGTTTTGTGCAGTTTACCACGCGCGCTATTTTGCTCGTCGCACTGTTTTGTGCAGTTGACACTCGCGCTATTTTGCGCGTCGCACTGTTTTGTGCAGTTTATCACTCGCGCTATTTTGCGCGTCGCACTGTTTTCTACAGTTCACACTCCCGCTATTTTGCGCGTCGCCCTCTTTTGTGCAGTTTATCACTCGCGCTATTTTGCGCGTCGCACTGCTTTGTGCTGTTTACACTCGTGCTATTTTGCGTGTCGCGCTGTTTTGTGCAGTTTATCAATTGCGCTATTTTGCGCGTCGCACTGTTTTGTGTAGTTCACACCCCCGCTATTTTGCGCGTCGCACTCTTTTGTGCAGTTTATCACTCGCGCTATTTTGCGCGTCGCACTGCTTTGTGCATTTTACACTCGCGCTATTTTGCGCGTCGCACTGTTTTGTGCAGTTTATCACTCGTGCTATTTTGCGCGTCGCACTGTTTTGTGCAGTTTGTCACTCCTGCTATATTGCGCGTCGCACTATTTTTTGCAGTTTATCACTCGCGCTATTTTGCGCGTCGCACTGTTTTGTGCAGTTCACACTGGCGTTCTTTTGCGCGTCGCACTGTTTTTTACAGTTCATCACTCGCGCTATTTTGAGCGTCGCACTGTTTTGTGCAGTTTGTCACTCGCGCTATTTTGTGCGTGACACTGTTTTGTGCAGTTCATCACTCGTGCTATTTTGCGCGTCGCACTGTTTTGTGCAGTTTATCGCTCGCGCTATTTTGCGCGTCGCACTGTTTTGTGCAGTTCACACTGGCGCTATTTTGTACGTCGCACTTTTTGTGCAGTTTATCACTCGCGCTATTTTGCGCGTCGCGCTGTTTTGTGCAGTTCACACTCGCGCTATCTTGCGCGTCGCACTGTTTTGTGCAGTTTACCACGGGCGCTATTTTGCTCGTCGCACTGTTTTGTGCAGTTGACACTCGCGCTATTTTGCGCGTCGCACTGTTTTGTGCAGTTTATCACTCGCGCTATTTTGCGCGTCGCACTGTTTTGTGCAGTTTATCACTCGCGCTATTTTGCGGGTCGCACTGTTTTGTGCAGTTTATCACTCGCGCTATTTTGCGCGTCGCACTGTTTTGTGCAGTTTATCACTCGCGCTATTTTGCGCGTCGCACTGTTTTGTGCAGTTTATCACTCGCGCTATTTTGCGCGTCGCACGGTTTTGTGCAGTTCACACTCCTGCTATTTTGCGCGTCGAACTCTTTTGTGCAGTTTATCACTCCCGCTATTTTGCGCGTCACACTGTTTTGTGCAGTTGACACTCGCGCTATTTTGCGCGTCGCACTGTTTTGTGCAGTTTATCACTCGCGCCATTTTGCGCGTCGCACTGTTTTGTGCAGTTCACACTGGCGCTATTTTGTACGTCATACTATTTTGCGCGTCGCGCTGTTTTGTGCAGTTCACACTCGCGCTATCTTGCGTGTCGCACTGTTTTGTGCAGTTTACCACGCGCACTATTTTGCTCGTCGCACTGTTTTGTGCAGTTTATCACTCGCGCTATTTTGCGGGTCACACTTTTTGTGCAGTTTATCACACGCGCGGTTTTGCGCGTCGCACTGTTTTGTGCAGTTTATCACTCGCGCTATTTTGAGCGTCGCACTGTTTTGTGCAGTTTGTCACTCGCTATTTTGTGCGTGACACTGTTTTGTGCAGTTCATCACTCGCGCAATTTTGCGCGTCGCACTGTTTTGTGCAGTTTATCACTCGCGCTATTTTGCGGGTCGCACTGTTTTGTGCAGTTCACACTGGCGCTATTTTGGACGTCGCACTGTTTTGTGCAGTTTATCACTCGCGCTATTTTGCGCGTCGCGCTGTTTTGTGCAGTTCACAGTCGCGCTATCTTGCGCGTCGCACTGTTTTGTGCAGTTTACCACGCGCGCTATTTTGCTCGTCGCACTGTTTTGTGCAGTTGACACTCGCGCTATTTTGCGCGTCGCACTGTTTTGTGCAGTTTATCACTCGCGCTATTTTGCGCGTCGCACTGTTTTCTACAGTTCACACTCCCGCTATTTTGCGCGTCGCCCTCTTTTGTGCAGTTTATCACTCGCGCTATTTTGCGCGTCGCACTGCTTTGTGCTGTTTACACTCGTGCTATTTTGCGTGTCGCGCTGTTTTGTGCAGTTTATCAATTGCGCTATTTTGCGCGTCGCACTGTTTTGTGTAGTTCACACCCCCGCTATTTTGCGCGTCGCACTCTTTTGTGCAGTTTATCACTCGCGCTATTTTGCGCGTCGCACTGCTTTGTGCATTTTACACTCGCGCTATTTTGCGCGTCGCACTGTTTTGTGCAGTTTATCACTCGTGCTATTTTGCGCGTCGCACTGTTTTGTGCAGTTTGTCACTCCTGCTATATTGCGCGTCGCACTATTTTTTGCAGTTTATCACTCGCGCTATTTTGCGCGTCGCACTGTTTTGTGCAGTTCACACTGGCGTTCTTTTGCGCGTCGCACTGTTTTTTACAGTTCATCACTCGCGCTATTTTGAGCGTCGCACTGTTTTGTGCAGTTTGTCACTCGCGCTATTTTGTGCGTGACACTGTTTTGTGCAGTTCATCACTCGTGCTATTTTGCGCGTCGCACTGTTTTGTGCAGTTTATCGCTCGCGCTATTTTGCGCGTCGCACTGTTTTGTGCAGTTCACACTGGCGCTATTTTGTACGTCGCACTTTTTGTGCAGTTTATCACTCGCGCTATTTTGCGCGTCGCGCTGTTTTGTGCAGTTCACACTCGCGCTATCTTGCGCGTCGCACTGTTTTGTGCAGTTTACCACGGGCGCTATTTTGCTCGTCGCACTGTTTTGTGCAGTTGACACTCGCGCTATTTTGCGCGTCGCACTGTTTTGTGCAGTTTATCACTCGCGCTATTTTGCGCGTCGCACTGTTTTGTGCAGTTTATCACTCGCGCTATTTTGCGGGTCGCACTGTTTTGTGCAGTTTATCACTCGCGCTATTTTGCGCGTCGCACTGTTTTGTGCAGTTTATCACTCGCGCTATTTTGCGCGTCGCACTGTTTTGTGCAGTTTATCACTCGCGCTATTTTGCGCGTCGCACGGTTTTGTGCAGTTCACACTCCTGCTATTTTGCGCGTCGAACTCTTTTGTGCAGTTTATCACTCCCGCTATTTTGCGCGTCACACTGTTTTGTGCAGTTGACACTCGCGCTATTTTGCGCGTCGCACTGTTTTGTGCAGTTTATCACTCGCGCTATTTTGCGCGTCGCACTGTTTTGTGCAGTTCACACTGGCGCTATTTTGTACGTCATACTATTTTGCGCGTCGCGCTGTTTTGTGCAGTTCACACTCGCGCTATCTTGCGTGTCGCACTGTTTTGTGCAGTTTACCACGCGCACTATTTTGCTCGTCGCACTGTTTTGTGCAGTTTATCACTCGTGCTATTTTGCGGGTCACACTTTTTGTGCAGTTTATCACACGCGCGGTTTTGCGCGTCGCACTGTTTTGTGCAGTTTATCACTCGCGCTATTTTGAGCGTCGCACTGTTTTGTGCAGTTTGTCACTCGCTATTTTGTGCGTGACACTGTTTTGTGCAGTTCATCACTCGCGCAATTTTGCGCGTCGCACTGTTTTGTGCAGTTTATCACTCGCGCTATTTTGCGCGTCGCACTGTTTTGTGCAGTTCACACTGGCGCTATTTTGGACGTCGCACTGTTTTGTGCAGTTTATCACTCGCGCTATTTTGCGCGTCGCGCTGTTTTGTGCAGTTCACAGTCGCGCTATCTTGCGCGTCGCACTGTTTGTGCAGTTTACCACGCGCGCTATTTTGCTCGTCGCACTGTTTTGTGCAGTTGACACTCGCGCTATTTTGCGCGTCGCACTGTTTTGTGCAGTTTATCACTCGCGCTATTTTGCGCGTCGCACTGTTTTGTGCAGTTTATCACTCGCGCTATTTTGCGCGTCGCACTGTTTTCTACAGTTCACACTCCCGCTATTTTGCGCGTCGCCCTCTTTTGTGCAGTTTATCATTCGCGCTATTTTGCGCGTCGCACTGCTTTGTGCTGTTTACACTCGTGCTATTTTGCGTGTCGCACTATTTTGTGCAGTTTATCAATTGCGCTATTTTGCGCGTCGCACTGTTTTGTGTAGTTCACACCCCCGCTATTTTGCGCGTCGCACTCTTTTGTGCAGTTTATCACTCGCGCTATTTTGCGCGTCGCACTGCTTTGTGCATTTTACACTCGCGTTATTTTGCGCGTCGCACTGTTTTGTGCAGTTTATCACTCGTGCTATTTTGCGCGTCGCACTGTTTTGTGCAGTTTGTCACTCCTGCTATATTGCGCGTCGCACTATTTTTTGCAGTTTATCACTCGCGCTATTTTGCGCGTCGCACTGTTTTGTGCAGTTCACACTGGCGTTCTTTTGCGCGTCGCACTGTTTTTTACAGTTCATCACTCGCGCTATTTTGAGCGTCGCACTGTTTTGTGCAGTTTGTCACTCGCGCTATTTTGTGCGTGACACTGTTTTGTGCAGTTCATCACTCGTGCTATTTTGCGCGTCGCACTGTTTTCTGCAGTTTATCGCTCGCGCTATTTTGCGCGTCGCACTGTTTTGTGCAGTTCACACTGGCGCTATTTTGTACGTCGCACTGTTTTGTGCAGTTTATCACTCGCGCTATTTTGCGCGTCGCACTGTTTTGTGCAGTTTATCACTCGCGCTATTTTGCGCGTCGCACTGTTTTCTACAGTTCACACTCCCGCTATTTTGCGCGTCGCCCTCTTTTGTGCAGTTTATCACTCGCGCTATTTTGCGCGTCGCACTGCTTTGTGCTGTTTACACTCGTGCTATTTTGCGTGTCGCACTGTTTTGTGCAGTTTATCAATTGCGCTATTTTGCGCGTCGCACTGTTTTGTGTAGTTCACACCCCCGCTATTTTGCGCGTCGCACTCTTTTGTGCAGTTTATCACTCGCGCTATTTTGCGCGTCGCACTGCTTTGTGCATTTTACACTCGCGTTATTTTGCGCGTCGCACTGTTTTGTGCAGTTTATCACTCGTGCTATTTTGCGCGTCGCACTGTTTTGTGCAGTTTGTCACTCCTGCTATATTGCGCGTCGCACTATTTTTTGCAGTTTATCACTCGCGCTATTTTGCGCGTCGCACTGTTTTGTGCAGTTCACACTGGCGTTCTTTTGCGCGTCGCACTGTTTTTTACAGTTCATCACTCGCGCTATTTTGAGCGTCGCACCGTTTTGTGCAGTTTGTCACTCGCGCTATTTTGTGCGTGACACTGTTTTGTGCAGTTCATCACTCGTGCTATTTTGCGCGTCGCACTGTTTTCTGCAGTTTATCGCTCGCGCTATTTTGCGCGTCGCACTGTTTTGTGCAGTTCACACTGGCGCTATTTTCTACGTCGCACTGTTTTGTGCAGTTTATCACTCGCGCTATTTTGCGGGTCGCACTGTTTTGTGCAGTTTATCACTCGCGCTATTTTGCGCGTCGCACTGTTTTGTGCAGTTTATCACTCGCGCTATTTTGCGCGTCGCACTGTTTTGTGCAGTTTATCACTCGCGCTATTTTGCGCGTCGCACGGTTTTGTGCAGTTCACACTCCTGCTATTTTGCGCGTCGAACTCTTTTGTGCAGTTTATCACTCCCGCTATTTTGCGCGTCACACTGTTTTGTGCAGTTGACACTCGCGCTATTTTGCGCGTCGCACTGTTTTGTGCAGTTTATCACTCGCGCTATTTTGCGCGTCGCACTGTTTTGTGCAGTTCACACTGGCGCTATTTTGTACGTCATACTATTTTGCGCGTCGCGCTGTTTTGTGCAGTTCACACTCGCGCTATCTTGCGTGTCGCACTGTTTTGTGCAGTTTACCACGCGCACTATTTTGCTCGTCGCACTGTTTTGTGCAGTTTATCACTCGCGCTATTTTGCGGGTCACACTTTTTGTGCAGTTTATCACACGCGCGGTTTTGCGCGTCGCACTGTTTTGTGCAGTTTATCACTCGCGCTATTTTGAGCGTCGCACTGTTTTGTGCAGTTTGTCACTCGCTATTTTGTGCGTGACACTGTTTTGTGCAGTTCATCACTCGCGCAATTTTGCGCGTCGCACTGTTTTGTGCAGTTTATCACTCGCGCTATTTTGCGCGTCGCACTGTTTTGTGCAGTTCACACTGGCGCTATTTTGGACGTCGCACTGTTTTGTGCAGTTTATCACTCGCGCTATTTTGCGCGTCGCGCTGTTTTGTGCAGTTCACAGTCGCGCTATCTTGCGCGTCGCACTGTTTTGTGCAGTTTACCACGCGCGCTATTTTGCTCGTCGCACTGTTTTGTGCAGTTGACACTCGCGCTATTTTGCGCGTCGCACTGTTTTGTGCAGTTTATCACTCGCGCTATTTTGCGCGTCGCACTGTTTTGTGCAGTTTATCACTCGCGCAATTTTGCGCGTCGCACTGTTTTCTACAGTTCACACTCCCGCTATTTTGCGCGTCGCCCTCTTTTGTGCAGTTTATCATTCGCGCTATTTTGCGCGTCGCACTGCTTTGTGCTGTTTACACTCGTGCTATTTTGCGTGTCGCACTATTTTGTGCAGTTTATCAATTGCGCTATTTTGCGCGTCGCACTGTTTTGTGTAGTTCACACCCCCGCTATTTTGCGCGTCGCACTCTTTTGTGCAGTTTATCACTCGCGCTATTTTGCGCGTCGCACTGCTTTGTGCATTTTACACTCGCGTTATTTTTCGCGTCGCACTGTTTTGTGCAGTTTATCACTCGTGCTATTTTGCGCGTCGCACTGTTTTGTGCAGTTTGTCACTCCTGCTATATTGCGCGTCGCACTATTTTTTGCAGTTTATCACTCGCGCTATTTTGTGCGTCGCACTGTTTTGTGCAGTTCACACTGGCGTTCTTTTGCGCGTCGCACTGTTTTTTACAGTTCATCACTCGCGCTATTTTGAGCGTCGTACTGTTTTGTGCAGTTTGTCACTCGCGCTATTTTGTGCGTGACACTGTTTTGTGCAGTTCATCACTCGTGCTATTTTGCGCGTCGCACTGTTTTCTGCAGTTTATCGCTCGCGCTATTTTGCGCGTCGCACTGTTTTGTGCAGTTCACACTGGCGCTATTTTGTACGTCGCACTGTTTTGTGCAGTTTATCACGCGCGCTATTTTGCGCGTCGCACTGTTTTGTGCAGTTTATCACTCGCGCTATTTTGCGCGTCGCACTGTTTTCTACAGTTCACACTCCCGCTATTTTGCGCGTCGCCCTCTTTTGTGCAGTTTATCACTCGCGCTATTTTGCGCGTCGCACTGCTTTGTGCTGTTTACACTCGTGCTATTTTGCGTGTCGCACTGTTTTGTGCAGTTTATCAATTGCGCTATTTTGCGCGTCGCACTGTTTTGTGTAGTTCACACCCCCGCTATTTTGCGCGTCGCACTCTTTTGTGCAGTTTATCACTCGCGCTATTTTGCGCGTCGCACTGCTTTGTGCATTTTACACTCGCGTTATTTTGCGCGTCGCACTGTTTTGTGCAGTTTATCACTCGTGCTATTTTGCGCGTCGCACTGTTTTGTGCAGTTTGTCACTCCTGCTATATTGCGCGTCGCACTATTTTTTGCAGTTTATCACTCGCGCTATTTTGCGCGTCGCACTGTTTTGTGCAGTTCACACTGGCGTTCTTTTGCGCGTCGCACTGTTTTTTACAGTTCATCACTCGCGCTATTTTGAGCGTCGCACCGTTTTGTGCAGTTTGTCACTCGCGCTATTTTGTGCGTGACACTGTTTTGTGCAGTTCATCACTCGTGCTATTTTGCGCGTCGCACTGTTTTCTGCAGTTTATCGCTCGCGCTATTTTGCGCGTCGCACTGTTTTGTGCAGTTCACACTGGCGCTATTTTGTACGTCGCACTGTTTTGTGCAGTTTATCACTCGCGCTATTTTGCGCGTCGCACTGTTTTGTGCAGTTTATCACTCGCGCTATTTTGCGGGTCGCACTGTTTTGTGCAGTTTATCACTCGCGCTATTTTGCGCGTCGCACTGTTTTGTGCAGTTTATCACTCGCGCTATTTTGCGCGTCGCACGGTTTTGTGCAGTTCACACTCCTGCTATTTTGCGCGTCGAACTCTTTTGTGCAGTTTATCACTCCCGCAATTTTGCGCGTCACACTGTTTTGTGCAGTTGACACTCGCGCTATTTTGCGCGTCGCACTGTTTTGTGCAGTTTATCACTCGCGTTATTTTGCGCGTCGCACTGTTTTCTACAGTTCACACTCCCGCTATTTTGCGCGTCGCCCTCTTTTGTGCAGTTTATCACTCGCGCTATTTTGCGCGTCGCACTGCTTTGTGCTGTTTACACTCGTGCTATTTTGCGTGTCGCACTGTTTTGTGCAGTTTATCAATTGCGCTATTTTGCGCGTCGCACTGTTTTGGGTAGTTCACACCCCCGCTATTATGCGCGTCGCACTCTTTTGTGCAGTTTATCACTCGCGCTATTTTGCGCGTCGCACTGCTTTGTGCATTTTACACTCGCGCTATTTTGCGCGTCGCACTGTTTTGTGCAGTTTATCACTCGTGGTATTTTGCGCGTCGCACTGTTTTGTGCAGTTTGTCACTCCTGCTATATTGCGCGTCGCACTATTTTTTGCAGTTTATCACTCGCGCTATTTTGCGCGTCGCACTGTTTTGTGCAGTTCACACTGGCGTTCTTTTGCGCGTCGCACTGTTTTTTACAGTTCATCACTCGCGCTATTTTGAGCGTCGCACTGTTTTGTGCAGTTTGTCACTCGCGCTATTTTGTGCGTGACACTGTTTTGTGCAGTTCATCACTCGTGCTATTTTGCGCGTCGCACTGTTTTGTGCAGTTTATCGCTCGGGCTATTTTACGCGTCGCACTGTTTTGTGCAGTTCACACTGGCGCTATTTTGTACGTCGCACTGTTTTGTGCAGTTTATCACTCGCGCTATTTTGCGCGTCGCGCTGTTTTGTGCAGTTCACACTCGGGCTATCTTGCGCGTCGCACTGTTTTGTGCAGTTTATCACTCGCGCTATTTTGCGCGTCGCACTGTTTTGTGCATTTTATCACTCGCGCTATTTTGCGCGTCGCACTGTTTTCTACAGTTCACACTCCCACTATTTTGCGCGTCGCCCTCTTTTGTGCAGTTTATCATTCGCGCTATTTTGCGCGTCGCACTGCTTTGTGCTGTTTACACTCGTGCTATTTTGCGTGTCGCACTATTTTGTGCAGTTTATCAATTGCGCTATTTTGCGCGTCGCACTGTTTTGTGTAGTTCACACCCCCGCTATTTTGCGCGTCGCACTCTTTTGTGCAGTTTATCACTCGCGCTATTTTGCGCGTCGCACTGCTTTGTGCATTTTACACTCGCGTTATTTTGCGCGTCGCACTGTTTTGTGCAGTTTATCACTCGTGCTATTTTGCGCGTCGCACTGTTTTGTGCAGTTTGTCACTCCTGCTATATTGCGCGTCGCACTATTTTTTGCAGTTTATCACTCGCGCTATTTTGCGCGTCGCACTGTTTTGTGCAGTTCACACTGGCGTTCTTTTGCGCGTCGCACTGTTTTTTACAGTTCATCACTCGCGCTATTTTGAGCGTCGCACTGTTTTGTGCAGTTTGTCACTCGCGCTATTTTGTGCGTGACACTGTTTTGTGCAGTTCATCACTCGTGCTATTTTGCGCGTCGCACTGTTTTCTGCAGTTTATCGCTCGCGCTATTTTGCGCGTCGCACTGTTTTGTGCAGTTCACACTGGCGCTATTTTGTACGTCGCACTGTTTTGTGCAGTTTATCACGCGCGCTATTTTGCGCGTCGCACTGTTTTGTGCAGTTTATCACTCGCGCTATTTTGCGCGTCGCACTGTTTTCTACAGTTCACACTCCCGCTATTTTGCGCGTCGCCCTCTTTTGTGCAGTTTATCACTCGCGCTATTTTGCGCGTCGCACTGCTTTGTGCTGTTTACACTCGTGCTATTTTGCGTGTCGCACTGTTTTGTGCAGTTTATCAATTGCGCTATTTTGCGCGTCGCACTGTTTTGTGTAGTTCACACCCCCGCTATTTTGCGCGTCGCACTCTTTTGTGCAGTTTATCACTCGCGCTATTTTCCGCGTCGCACTGCTTTGTGCATTTTACACTCGCGTTATTTTGCGCGTCGCACTGTTTTGTGCAGTTTATCACTCGTGCTATTTTGCGCGTCGCACTGTTTTGTGCAGTTTGTCACTCCTGCTATATTGCGCGTCGCACTATTTTTTGCAGTTTATCACTCGCGCTATTTTGCGCGTCGCACTGTTTTGTGCAGTTCACACTGGCGTTCTTTTGCGCGTCGCACTGTTTTTTACAGTTCATCACTCGCGCTATTTTGAGCGTCGCACCGTTTTGTGCAGTTTGTCACTCGCGCTATTTTGTGCGTGACACTGTTTTGTGCAGTTCATCACTCGTGCTATTTTGCGCGTCGCACTGTTTTCTGCAGTTTATCGCTCGCGCTATTTTGCGCGTCGCACTGTTTTGTGCAGTTCACACTGGCGCTATTTTGTACGTCGCACTGTTTTGTGCAGTTTATCACTCGCGCTATTTTGCGCGTCGCACTGTTTTGTGCAGTTTATCACTCGCGCTATTTTGCGGGTCGCACTGTTTTGTGCAGTTTATCACTCGCGCTATTTTGCGCGTCGCACTGTTTTGTGCAGTTTATCACTCGCGCTATTTTGCGCGTCGCACGGTTTTGTGCAGTTCACACTCCTGCTATTTTGCGCGTCGAACTCTTTTGTGCAGTTTATCACTCCCGCAATTTTGCGCGTCACACTGTTTTGTGCAGTTGACACTCGCGCTATTTTGCGCGTCGCACTGTTTTGTGCAGTTTATCACTCGCGTTATTTTGCGCGTCGCACTGTTTTCTACAGTTCACACTCCCGCTATTTTGCGCGTCGCCCTCTTTTGTGCAGTTTATCACTCGCGCTATTTTGCGCGTCGCACTGCTTTGTGCTGTTTACACTCGTGCTATTTTGCGTGTCGCACTGTTTTGTGCAGTTTATCAATTGCGCTATTTTGCGCGTCGCACTGTTTTGTGTAGTTCACACCCCCGCTATTATGCGCGTCGCACTCTTTTGTGCAGTTTATCACTCGCGCTATTTTGCGCGTCGCACTGCTTTGTGCATTTTACACTCGCGCTATTTTGCGCGTCGCACTGTTTTGTGCAGTTTATCACTCGTGCTATTTTGCGCGTCGCACTGTTTTGTGCAGTTTGTCACTCCTGCTATATTGCGCGTCGCACTATTTTTTGCAGTTTATCACTCGCGCTATTTTGCGCGTCGCACTGTTTTGTGCAGTTCACACTGGCGTTCTTTTGCGCGTCGCACTGTTTTTTACAGTTCATCACTCGCGCTATTTTGAGCGTCGCACTGTTTTGTGCAGTTTGTCACTCGCGCTATTTTGTGCGTGACACTGTTTTGTGCAGTTCATCACTCATGCTATTTTGCGCGTCGCACTGTTTTGTGCAGTTTATCGCTCGCGCTATTTTACGCGTCGCACTGTTTTGTGCAGTTCACACTGGCGCTATTTTGTACGTCGCACTGTTTTGTGCAGTTTATCACTCGCGCTATTTTGCGCGTCGCGCTGTTTTGTGCAGTTCACACTCGGGCTATCTTGCGCGTCGCCCTGTTTTGTGCAGTTTACCACGGGCGCTATTTTGCTCGTCGCACTGTTTTGTGCAGTTGACACTCGCGCTATTTTGCGCGTCGCACTGTTTTGTGCAGTTTATCACTCGCGCTATTTTGCGCGTCGCACTGTTTTGTGCAGTATATCACTCGCGCTATTTTGCGGGTCGCACCGTTTTGTGCAGTTTATCACTCGCGCTATTTTGCGCGTCGCACCGTTTTCTGCAGTTTATCACTCGCGCTATTTTGCGCGTCGCACTGTTTTGTGCAGTTTATCACTCGCGCTATTTTGCAGGTCGCACTGTTTTGTGCAGTTTATCACTCGCGCTATTTTGCGCGTCGCACTGTTTTGTGCAGTTGACACTCGCGCTATTTTGCGCGTCGCACTGTTTTGTGCAGTTTATCACTCGCGCTATTTTGCGCGTCGCACTGTTTTGTGCAGTTTATCACTCGCGCTATTTTGCGCGTCGCACTGTTTTCTACAGTTCACACTCCCGCTATTTTGCGCGTCGCCCTCTTTTGTGCAGTTTATCACTCGCGCTATTTTGCGCGTCGCACTGCTTTGTGCTGTTTACACTCGTGCTATTTTGCGTGTCGCACTGTTTTGTGCAGTTTATCAATTGCGCTATTTTGCGCGTCGCACTGTTTTGTGTAGTTCACACCCCCGCTATTTTGCGCGTCGCACTCTTTTGTGCAGTTTATCACTCGCGCTATTTTGCGCGTCGCACTGCTTTGTGCATTTTACACTCGCGCTATTTTGCGCGTCGCACTGTTTTGTGCAGTTTATCACTCGTGCTATTTTGCGCGTCGCACTGTTTTGTGCAGTTTGTCACTCCTGCTATATTGCGCGTCGCACTATTTTTTGCAGTTTATCACTCGCGCTATTTTGCGCGTCGCACTGTTTTGTGCAGTTCACACTGGCGTTCTTTTGCGCGTCGCACTGTTTTTTACAGTTCATCACTCGCGCTATTTTGAGCGTCGCACTGTTTTGTGCAGTTTGTCACTCGCGCTATTTTGTGCGTGACACTGTTTTGTGCAGTTCATCACTCGTGCTATTTTGCGCGTCGCACTGTTTTGTGCAGTTTATCGCTCGCGCTATTTTGCGCGTCGCACTGTTTTGTGCAGTTCACACTGGCGCTATTTTGTACGTCGCACTGTTTTGTGCAGTTTATCACTCGCGCTATTTTGCGCGTCGCGCTGTTTTGTGCAGTTCACACTCGCGCTATCTTGCGCGTCGCACTGTTTTGTGCAGTTTACCACGGGCGCTATTTTGCTCGTCGCACTGTTTTGTGCAGTTGACACTCGCGCTATTTTGCGCGTCGCACTGTTTTGTGCAGTTTATCACTCGCGCTATTTTGCGCGTCGCACTGTTTTGTGCAGTTCACACTGGCGCTATTTTGTACGTCATACTATTTTGCGCGTCGCGCTGTTTTGTGCAGTTCACACTCGCGCTATCTTGCGTGTCGCACTGTTTTGTGCAGTTTACCACGCACACTATTTTGCTCGTCGCACTGTTTTGTGTAGTTTATCACTCGCGCTATTTTGCGGGTCACACTTTTTGTGCAGTTTATCACACGCGCGGTTTTGCGCGTCGCACTGTTTTGTGCAGTTTATCACTCGCGCTATTTTGAGCGTCGCACTGTTTTGTGCAGTTTGTCACTCGCTATTTTGTGCGTGACACTGTTTTGTGCAGTTCATCACTCGCGCAATTTTGCGCGTCGCACTGTTTTGTGCAGTTTATCACTCGCGCTATTTTGCGCGTCGCACTGTTTTGTGCAGTTCACACTGGCGCTATTTTGGACGTCGCACTGTTTTGTGCAGTTTATCACTCGCGCTATTTTGCGCGTCGCGCTGTTTTGTGCAGTTCACAGTCGCGCTATCTTGCGCGTCGCACTGTTTTGTGCAGTTTACCACGCGCGCTATTTTGCTCGTCGCACTGTTTTGTGCAGTTGACACTCGCGCTATTTTGCGCGTCGCACTGTTTTGTGCAGTTTATCACTCGCGCTATTTTGCGCGTCGCACTGTTTTGTGCAGTTTATCACTCGCGCTATTTTGCGCGTCGCACTGTTTTCTACAGTTCACACTCCCGCTATTTTGCGCGTCGCCCTCTTTTGTGCAGTTTATCATTCGCGCTATTTTGCGCGTCGCACTGCTTTGTGCTGTTTACACTCGTGCTATTTTGCGTGTCGCACTATTTTGTGCAGTTTATCAATTGCGCTATTTTGCGCGTCGCACTGTTTTGTGTAGTTCACACCCCCGCTATTTTGCGCGTCACACTCTTTTGTGCAGTTTATCACTCGCGCTATTTTGCGCGTCGCACTGATTTGTGCATTTTACACTCGCGTTATTTTACGCGTCGCACTGTTTTGTGCAGTTTATCACTCGTGCTATTTTGCGCGTCGCACTGTTTTGTGCAGTTTGTCACTCCTGCTATATTGCGCGTCGCACTATTTTTTGCAGTTTATCACTCGCGCTATTTTGCGCGTCGCACTGTTTTGTGCAGTTCACACTGGCGTTCTTTTGCGCGTCGCACTGTTTTTTACAGTTCATCACTCGCGCTATTTTGAGCGTCGCACTGTTTTGTGCAGTTTGTCACTCGCGCTATTTTGTGCGTGACACTGTTTTGTGCAGTTCATCACTCGTGCTATTTTGCGCGTCGCACTGTTTTCTGCAGTTTATCGCTCGCGCTATTTTGCGCGTCGCACTGTTTTGTGCAGTTCACACTGGCGCTATTTTGTACGTCGCACTGTTTTGTGCAGTTTATCACTCGCGCTATTTTGCGCGTCGCACTGTTTTGTGCAGTTTATCACTCGCGCTATTTTGCGCGTCGCACTGTTTTCTACAGTTCACACTCCCGCTATTTTGCGCGTCGCCCTCTTTTGTGCAGTTTATCACTCGCGCTATTTTGCGCGTCGCACTGCTTTGTGCTGTTTACACTCGTGCTATTTTGCGGGTCGCACTGTTTTGTGCAGTTTATCAATTGCGCTATTTTGCGCGTCGCACTGTTTTGTGTAGTTCACACCCCCGCTATTTTGCGCGTCGCACTCTTTTGTGCAGTTTATCACTCGCGCTATTTTGCGCGTCGCACTGCTTTGTGCATTTTACACTCGCGTTATTTTGCGCATCGCACTGTTTTGTGCAGTTTATCACTCGTGCTATTTTGCGCGTCGCACTGTTTTGTGCAGTTTGTCACTCCTGCTATATTGCGCGTCGCACTATGTTTTGCAGTTTATCACTCGCGCTATTTTGCGCGTCGCACTGTTTTGTGCAGTTCACACTGGCGTTCTTTTGCGCGTCGCACTGTTTTTTACAGTTCATCACTCGCGCTATTTTGAGCGTCGCACTGTTTTGTGCAGTTTGTCACTCGCGCTATTTTGTGCGTGACACTGTTTTGTGCAGTTCATCACTCGTGCTATTTTGCGCGTCGCACTGTTTTCTGCAGTTTATCGCTCGCGCTATTTTGCGCGTCGCACTGTTTTGTGCAGTTCACACTGGCGCTATTTTGTACGTCGCACTGTTTTGTGCAGTTTATCACTCGCGCTATTTTGCGCGTCGCACTGTTTTGTGCAGTTTATCACTCGCGCTATTTTGCGGGTCGCACTGTTTTGTGCAGTTTATCACTCGCGCTATTTTGCGCGTCGCACTGTTTTGTGCAGTTTATCACTCGCGCTATTTTGCGCGTCGCACGGTTTTGTGCAGTTCACACTCCTGCTATTTTGCGCGTCGAACTCTTTTGTGCAGTTTATCACTCCCGCAATTTTGCGCGTCACACTGTTTTGTGCAGTTGACACTCGCGCTATTTTGCGCGTCGCACTGTTTTGTGCAGTTTATCACTCGCGCTATTTTGCGCGTCGCACTGTTTTCTACAGTTCACACTCGCACTATTTTGCGCGTCGCCCTCTTTTGTGCAGTTTATCACTCGCGCTATTTTGCGCGTCGCACTGCTTTGTGCTGTTTACACTCGTGCTATTTTGCGTGTCGCACTGTTTTGTGCAGTTTATCAATTGCGCTATTTTGCGCGTCGCACTGTTTTGGGTAGTTCACACCCCCGCTATTATGCGCGTCGCACTCTTTTGTGCAGTTTATCACTCGCGCTATTTTGCGCGTCGCACTGCTTTGTGCATTTTACACTCGCGCTATTTTGCGCGTCGCACTGTTTTGTGCAGTTTATCACTCGTGCTATTTTGCGCGTCGCACTGTTTTGTGCAGTTTGTCACTCCTGCTATATTGCGCGTCGCACTATTTTTTGCAGTTTATCACTCGCGCTATTTTGCGCGTCGCACTGTTTTGTGCAGTTCACACTGGCGTTCTTTTGCGCGTCGCACTGTTTTTTACAGTTCATCACTCGCGCTATTTTGAGCGTCGCACTGTTTTGTGCAGTTTGTCACTCGCGCTATTTTGTGCGTGACACTGTTTTGTGCAGTTCATCACTCGTGCTATTTTGCGCGTCGCACTGTTTTGTGCAGTTTATCGCTCGCGCTATTTTACGCGTCGCACTGTTTTGTGCAGTTCACACTGGCGCTATTTTGTACGTCGCACTGTTTTGTGCAGTTTATCACTCGCGCTATTTTGCGCGTCGCGCTGTTTTGTGCAGTTCACACTCGGGCTATCTTGCGCGTCGCACTGTTTTGTGCAGTTTATCACTCGCGCTATTTTGCGCGTCGCACTGTTTTGTGCATTTTATCACTCGCGCTATTTTGCGCGTCGCACTGTTTTCTACAGTTCACACTCCCGCTATTTTGCGCGTCGCCCTCTTTTGTGCAGTTTATCATTCGCGCTATTTTGCGCGTCGCACTGCTTTGTGCTGTTTACACTCGTGCTATTTTGCGTGTCGCACTATTTTGTGCAGTTTATCAATTGCGCTATTTTGCGCGTCGCACTGTTTTGTGCAGTTTGTCACTCCTGCTATATTGCGCGTCGCACTATTTTTTGCAGTTTATCACTCGCGCTATTTTGCGCGTCGCACTGCTTTGTGCATTTTACACTCGCGTTATTTTGCGCGTCGCACTGTTTTGTGCAGTTTATCACTCGTGCTATTTTGCGCGTCGCACTGTTTTGTGCAGTTTATCACTCGTGCTATTTTGCGCGTCGCACTGTTTTGTGCAGTTTGTCACTCCTGCTATATTGCGCGTCGCACTATTTTTTGCAGTTTATCACTCGCGCTATTTTGCGCGTCGCACTGTTTTGTGCAGTTCACACTGGCGTTCTTTTGCGCGTCGCACTGTTTTTTACAGTTCATCACTCGCGCTATTTTGAGCGTCGCACTGTTTTGTGCAGTTTGTCACTCGCGCTATTTTGTGCGTCGCACTGTTTTGTGCAGTTCACACTGGCGCTATTTTGTACGTCGCACTGTTTTGTGCAGTTTATCACTCGCGCTATTTTGCGCGTCGCACTGTTTTGTGCAGTTTATCACTCGCGCTATTTTGCGGGTCGCACTGTTTTGTGCAGTTTATCACTCGCGCTATTTTGCGCGTCGCACTGTTTTGTGCAGTTTATCACTCGCGCTATTTTGCGCGTCGCACGGTTTTGTGCAGTTCACACTCCTGCTATTTTGCGCGTCGAACTCTTTTGTGCAGTTTATCACTCCCGCAATTTTGCGCGTCACACTGTTTTGTGCAGTTGACACTCGCGCTATTTTGCGCGTCGCACTGTTTTGTGCAGTTTATCACTCGCGCTATTTTGCGCGTCGCACTGTTTTCTACAGTTCACACTCCCGCTATTTTGCGCGTCGCCCTCTTTTGTGCAGTTTATAACTCGCGCTATTTTGCGCGTCGCACTGCTTTGTGCTGTTTACACTCGTGCTATTTTGCGTGTCGCACTGTTTTGTGCAGTTTATCAATTGCGCTATTTTGCGCGTCGCACTGTTTTGGGTAGTTCACACCCCCGCTATTATGCGCGTCGCACTCTTTTGTGCAGTTTATCACTCGCGCTATTTTGCGCGTCGCACTGCTTTGTGCATTTTACACTCGCGCTATTTTGCGCGTCGCACTGTTTTGTGCAGTTTATCACTCGTGCTATTTTGCGCGTCGCACTATTTTTTGCAGTTTATCACTCGCGCTATTTTGCGCATCGCACTGTTTTGTGCAGTTCACACTGGCGTTCTTTTGCGCGTCGCACTGTTTTTTACAGTTCATCACTCGCGCTATTTTGAGCGTCGCACTGTTTTGTGCAGTTTGTCACTCGCGCTATTTTGTGCGTGACACTGTTTTGTGCAGTTCATCACTCGTGCTATTTTGCGCGTCGCACTGTTTTGTGCAGTTTATCGCTCGCGCTATTTTACGCGTCGCACTGTTTTGTGCAGTTCACACTGGCGCTATTTTGTACGTCGCACTGTTTTGTGCAGTTTATCACTCGCGCTATTTTGCGCGTCGCGCTGTTTTGTGCAGTTCACACTCGGGCTATCTTGCGCGTCGCACTGTTTTGTGCAGTTTACCACGGGCGCTATTTTGCTCGTCGCACTGTTTTGTGCAGTTGACACTCGCGCTATTTTGCGCGTCGCACTGTTTTGTGCAGTATATCACTCGCGCTATTTTGCGGGTCGCACCGTTTTGTGCAGTTTATCACTCGCGCTATTTTGCGCGTCGCACCGTTTTCTGCAGTTTATCACTCGCGCTATTTTGCGCGTCGCACTGTTTTGTGCAGTTTATCACTCGCGCTATTTTGCGGGTCCCACTGTTTTGTGCAGTTTATCATTCGCGCTATTTTGCGCGTCGCACTGTTTTGTGCAGTTGACACTCGCGCTATTTTGCGCGTCGAACTGTTTTGTGCAGTTTATCACTCGCGCTATTTTGCGCGTCGCACTGTTTTGTGCAGTTTATCACTCGCGCTATTTTGCGCGTCGCACTGTTTTCTACAGTTCACACTCCCGCTATTTTGCGCGTCGCCCTCTTTTGTGCAGTTTATCACTCGCGCTATTTTGCGCGTCGCACTGCTTTGTGCTGTTTACACTCATGCTATTTTGCGTGTCGCGCTGTTTTGTGCAGTTTATCAATTGCGCTATTTTGCGCGTCGCACTGTTTTGTGTAGTTCACACCCCCGCTATTTTGCGCGTCGCACTCTTTTGTGCAGTTTATCACTCGCGCTATTTTGCGCGTCGCACTGCTTTGTGCATTTTACACTCGCGCTATTTTGCGCGTCGCACTGTTTTGTGCAGTTTATCACTCGTGCTATTTTGCGCGTCGCACTGTTTTGTGCAGTTTGTCACTCCTGCTATATTGCGCGTCGCACTATTTTTTGCAGTTTATCACTCGCGCTATTTTGCGCGTCGCACTGTTTTGTGCAGTTCACACTGGCGTTCTTTTGCGCGTCGCACTGTTTTTTACAGTTCATCACTCGCGCTATTTTGAGCGTCGCACTGTTTTGTGCAGTTTGTCACTCGCGCTATTTTGTGCGTGACACTGTTTTGTGCAGTTCATCACTCGTGCTATTTTGCGCGTCGCACTGTTTTCTGCAGTTTATCGCTCGCGCTATTTTGCGCGTCGCACTGTTTTGTGCAGTTCACACTGGCGCTATTTTGTACGTCGCACTGTTTTGTGCAGTTTATCACTCGCGCTATTTTGCGCGTCGCGCTGTTTTGTGCAGTTCACACTCGCGCTATCTTGCGCGTCGCACTGTTTTGTGCAGTTTACCACGGGCGCTATTTTGCTCGTCGCACTGTTTTGTGCAGTTGACACTCGCGCTATTTTGCGCGTCGCACTGTTTTGTGCAGTTTATCACTCGCGCTATTTTGCGCGTCGCACTGTTTTGTGCAGTTTATCACTCGCGCTATTTTGCGCGTCGCACTGTTTTGTGCAGTTGACACTCGCGCTATTTTGCGCGTCGCACTGTTTTGTGCAGTTTATCACTCGCGCTATTTTGCGCGTCGCACTGTTTTCTACAGTTCACACTCGCACTATTTTGCGCGTCGCCCTCTTTTGTGCAGTTTATCACTCGCGCTATTTTGCGCGTCGCACTGCTTTGTGCTGTTTACACTCGTGCTATTTTGCGTGTCGCACTGTTTTGTGCAGTTTATCAATTGCGCTATTTTGCGCGTCGCACTGTTTTGGGTAGTTCACACCCCCGCTATTATGCGCGTCGCACTCTTTTGTGCAGTTTATCACTCGCGCTATTTTGCGCGTCGCACTGCTTTGTGCATTTTACACTCGCGCTATTTTGCGCGTCGCACTGTTTTGTGCAGTTTATCACTCGTGCTATTTTGCGCGTCGCACTGTTTTGTGCAGTTTGTCACTCCTGCTATATTGCGCGTCGCACTATTTTTTGCAGTTTATCACTCGCGCTATTTTGCGCGTCGCACTGTTTTGTGCAGTTCACACTGGCGTTCTTTTGCGCGTCGCACTGTTTTTTACAGTTCATCACTCGCGCTATTTTGAGCGTCGCACTGTTTTGTGCAGTTTGTCACTCGCGCTATTTTGTGCGTGACACTGTTTTGTGCAGTTCATCACTCGTGCTATTTTGCGCGTCGCACTGTTTTGTGCAGTTTATCGCTCGCGCTATTTTACGCGTCGCACTGTTTTGTGCAGTTCACACTGGCGCTATTTTGTACGTCGCACTGTTTTGTGCAGTTTATCACTCGCGCTATTTTGCGCGTCGCGCTGTTTTGTGCAGTTCACACTCGGGCTATCTTGCGCGTCGCACTGTTTTGTGCAGTTTATCACTCGCGCTATTTTGCGCGTCGCACTGTTTTGTGCATTTTATCACTCGCGCTATTTTGCGCGTCGCACTGTTTTCTACAGTTCACACTCCCGCTATTTTGCGCGTCGCCCTCTTTTGTGCAGTTTATCATTCGCGCTATTTTGCGCGTCGCACTGCTTTGTGCTGTTTACACTCGTGCTATTTTGCGTGTCGCACTATTTTGTGCAGTTTATCAATTGCGCTATTTTGCGCGTCGCACTGTTTTGTGCAGTTTGTCACTCCTGCTATATTGCGCGTCGCACTATTTTTTGCAGTTTATCACTCGCGCTATTTTGCGCGTCGCACTGCTTTGTGCATTTTACACTCGCGTTATTTTGCGCGTCGCACTGTTTTGTGCAGTTTATCACTCGTGCTATTTTGCGCGTCGCACTGTTTTGTGCAGTTTATCACTCGTGCTATTTTGCGCGTCGCACTGTTTTGTGCAGTTTGTCACTCCTGCTATATTGCGCGTCGCACTATTTTTTGCAGTTTATCACTCGCGCTATTTTGCGCGTCGCACTGTTTTGTGCAGTTCACACTGGCGTTCTTTTGCGCGTCGCACTGTTTTTTACAGTTCATCACTCGCGCTATTTTGAGCGTCGCACTGTTTTGTGCAGTTTGTCACTCGCGCTATTTTGTGCGTCGCACTGTTTTGTGCAGTTCACACTGGCGCTATTTTGTACGTCGCACTGTTTTGTGCAGTTTATCACTCGCGCTATTTTGCGCGTCGCACTGTTTTGTGCAGTTTATCACTCGCGCTATTTTGCGGGTCGCACTGTTTTGTGCAGTTTATCACTCGCGCTATTTTGCGCGTCGCACTGTTTTGTGCAGTTTATCACTCGCGCTATTTTGCGCGTCGCACGGTTTTGTGCAGTTCACACTCCTGCTATTTTGCGCGTCGAACTCTTTTGTGCAGTTTATCACTCCCGCAATTTTGCGCGTCACACTGTTTTGTGCAGTTGACACTCGCGCTATTTTGCGCGTCGCACTGTTTTGTGCAGTTTATCACTCGCGCTATTTTGCGCGTCGCACTGTTTTCTACAGTTCACACTCCCGCTATTTTGCGCGTCGCCCTCTTTTGTGCAGTTTATAACTCGCGCTATTTTGCGCGTCGCACTGCTTTGTGCTGTTTACACTCGTGCTATTTTGCGTGTCGCACTGTTTTGTGCAGTTTATCAATTGCGCTATTTTGCGCGTCGCACTGTTTTGGGTAGTTCACACCCCCGCTATTATGCGCGTCGCACTCTTTTGTGCAGTTTATCACTCGCGCTATTTTGCGCGTCGCACTGCTTTGTGCATTTTACACTCGCGCTATTTTGCGCGTCGCACTGTTTTGTGCAGTTTATCACTCGTGCTATTTTGCGCGTCGCACTATTTTTTGCAGTTTATCACTCGCGCTATTTTGCGCATCGCACTGTTTTGTGCAGTTCACACTGGCGTTCTTTTGCGCGTCGCACTGTTTTTTACAGTTCATCACTCGCGCTATTTTGAGCGTCGCACTGTTTTGTGCAGTTTGTCACTCGCGCTATTTTGTGCGTGACACTGTTTTGTGCAGTTCATCACTCGTGCTATTTTGCGCGTCGCACTGTTTTGTGCAGTTTATCGCTCGCGCTATTTTACGCGTCGCACTGTTTTGTGCAGTTCACACTGGCGCTATTTTGTACGTCGCACTGTTTTGTGCAGTTTATCACTCGCGCTATTTTGCGCGTCGCGCTGTTTTGTGCAGTTCACACTCGGGCTATCTTGCGCGTCGCACTGTTTTGTGCAGTTTACCACGGGCGCTATTTTGCTCGTCGCACTGTTTTGTGCAGTTGACACTCGCGCTATTTTGCGCGTCGCACTGTTTTGTGCAGTATATCACTCGCGCTATTTTGCGGGTCGCACCGTTTTGTGCAGTTTATCACTCGCGCTATTTTGCGCGTCGCACCGTTTTCTGCAGTTTATCACTCGCGCTATTTTGCGCGTCGCACTGTTTTGTGCAGTTTATCACTCGCGCTATTTTGCGGGTCCCACTGTTTTGTGCAGTTTATCATTCGCGCTATTTTGCGCGTCGCACTGTTTTGTGCAGTTGACACTCGCGCTATTTTGCGCGTCGAACTGTTTTGTGCAGTTTATCACTCGCGCTATTTTGCGCGTCGCACTGTTTTGTGCAGTTTATCACTCGCGCTATTTTGCGCGTCGCACTGTTTTCTACAGTTCACACTCCCGCTATTTTGCGCGTCGCCCTCTTTTGTGCAGTTTATCACTCGCGCTATTTTGCGCGTCGCACTGCTTTGTGCTGTTTACACTCATGCTATTTTGCGTGTCGCGCTGTTTTGTGCAGTTTATCAATTGCGCTATTTTGCGCGTCGCACTGTTTTGTGTAGTTCACACCCCCGCTATTTTGCGCGTCGCACTCTTTTGTGCAGTTTATCACTCGCGCTATTTTGCGCGTCGCACTGCTTTGTGCATTTTACACTCGCGCTATTTTGCGCGTCGCACTGTTTTGTGCAGTTTATCACTCGTGCTATTTTGCGCGTCGCACTGTTTTGTGCAGTTTGTCACTCCTGCTATATTGCGCGTCGCACTATTTTTTGCAGTTTATCACTCGCGCTATTTTGCGCGTCGCACTGTTTTGTGCAGTTCACACTGGCGTTCTTTTGCGCGTCGCACTGTTTTTTACAGTTCATCACTCGCGCTATTTTGAGCGTCGCACTGTTTTGTGCAGTTTGTCACTCGCGCTATTTTGTGCGTGACACTGTTTTGTGCAGTTCATCACTCGTGCTATTTTGCGCGTCGCACTGTTTTGTGCAGTTTATCGCTCGCGCTATTTTGCGCGTCGCACTGTTTTGTGCAGTTCACACTGGCGCTATTTTGTACGTCGCACTGTTTTGTGCAGTTTATCACTCGCGCTATTTTGCGCGTCGCGCTGTTTTGTGCAGTTCACACTCGCGCTATCTTGCGCGTCGCACTGTTTTGTGCAGTTTACCACGGGCGCTATTTTGCTCGTCGCACTGTTTTGTGCAGTTGACACTCGCGCTATTTTGCGCGTCGCACTGTTTTGTGCAGTTTATCACTCGCGCTATTTTGCGCGTCGCACTGTTTTGTGCAGTTTATCACTCGCGCTATTTTGCGGGTCGCACTGTTTTGTGCAGTTTATCACTCGCGCTATTTTGCGCGTCGCACTGTTTTGTGCAGTTTATCACTCGCGCTATTTTGCGCGTCGCACTGTTTTGTGCAGTTTATCACTCGCGCTATTTTGCGCGTCGCACGGTTTTGTGCAGTTCACACTCCTGCTATTTTGCGCGTCGAACTCTTTTGTGCAGTTTATCACTCCCGCTATTTTGCGCGTCACACTGTTTTGTGCAGTTGACACTCGCGCTATTTTGCGCGTCGCACTGTTTTGTGCAGTTTATCACTCGCGCCATTTTGCGCGTCGCACTGTTTTGTGCAGTTCACACTGGCGCTATTTTGTACGTCATACTATTTTGCGCGTCGCGCTGTTTTGTGCAGTTCACACTCGCGCTATCTTGCGTGTCGCACTGTTTTGTGCAGTTTACCACGCGCACTATTTTGCTCGTCGCACTGTTTTGTGCAGTTTATCACTCGCGCTATTTTGCGGGTCACACTTTTTGTGCAGTTTATCACACGCGCAGTTTTGCGCGTCGCACTGTTTTGTGCAGTTTATCACTCGCGCTATTTTGAGCGTCGCACTGTTTTGTGCAGTTTGTCACTCGCTATTTTGTGCGTGACACTGTTTTGTGCAGTTCATCACTCGCGCAATTTTGCGCGTCGCACTGTTTTGTGCAGTTTATCACTCGCGCTATTTTGCGCGTCGCACTGTTTTGTGCAGTTCACACTGGCGCTATTTTGGACGTCGCACTGTTTTGTGCAGTTTATCACTCGCGCTATTTTGCGCGTCGCGCTGTTTTGTGCAGTTCACAGTCGCGCTATCTTGCGCGTCGCACTGTTTTGTGCAGTTTACCACGCGCGCTATTTTGCTCGTCGCACTGTTTTGTGCAGTTGACACTCGCGCTATTTTGCGCGTCGCACTGTTTTGTGCAGTTTATCACTCGCGCTATTTTGCGCGTCGCACTGTTTTCTACAGTTCACACTCCCGCTATTTTGCGCGTCGCCCTCTTTTGTGCAGTTTATCACTCGCGCTATTTTGCGCGTCGCACTGCTTTGTGCTGTTTACACTCGTGCTATTTTGCGTGTCGCGCTGTTTTGTGCAGTTTATCAATTGCGCTATTTTGCGCGTCGCACTGTTTTGTGTAGTTCACACCCCCGCTATTTTGCGCGTCGCACTCTTTTGTGCAGTTTATCACTCGCGCTATTTTGCGCGTCGCACTGCTTTGTGCATTTTACACTCGCGCTATTTTGCACGTCGCACTGTTTTGTGCAGTTTATCACTCGTGCTATTTTGCGCGTCGCACTGTTTTGTGCAGTTTGTCACTCCTGCTATATTGCGCGTCGCACTATTTTTTGCAGTTTATCACTCGCGCTATTTTGCGCGTCGCACTGTTTTGTGCAGTTCACACTGGCGTTCTTTTGCGCGTCGCACTGTTTTTTACAGTTCATCACTCGCGCTATTTTGAGCGTCGCACTGTTTTGTGCAGTTTGTCACTCGCGCTATTTTGTGCGTGACACTGTTTTGTGCAGTTCATCACTCGTGCTATTTTGCGCGTCGCACTGTTTTGTGCAGTTTATCGCTCGCGCTATTTTGCGCGTCGCACTGTTTTGTGCAGTTCACACTGGCGCTATTTTGTACGTCGCACTTTTTGTGCAGTTTATCACTCGCGCTATTTTGCGCGTCGCGCTGTTTTGTGCAGTTCACACTCGCGCTATCTTGCGCGTCGCACTGTTTTGTGCAGTTTACCACGGGCGCTATTTTGCTCGTCGCACTGTTTTGTGCAGTTGACACTCGCGCTATTTTGCGCGTCGCACTGTTTTGTGCAGTTTATCACTCGCGCTATTTTGCGCGTCGCACTGTTTTGTGCAGTTTATCACTCGCGCTATTTTGCGGGTCGCACTGTTTTGTGCAGTTTATCACTCGCGCTATTTTGCGCGTCGCACTGTTTTGTGCAGTTTATCACTCGCGCTATTTTGCGCGTCGCACTGTTTTGTGCAGTTTATCACTCGCGCTATTTTGCGCGTCGCACGGTTTTGTGCAGTTCACACTCCTGCTATTTTGCGCGTCGAACTCTTTTGTGCAGTTTATCACTCCCGCTATTTTGCGCGTCACACTGTTTTGTGCAGTTGACACTCGCGCTATTTTGCGCGTCGCACTGTTTTGTGCAGTTTATCACTCGCGCTATTTTGCGCGTCGCACTGTTTTGTGCAGTTCACACTGGCGCTATTTTGTACGTCATACTATTTTGCGCGTCGCGCTGTTTTGTGCAGTTCACACACGCGCTATCTTGCGTGTCGCACTGTTTTGTGCAGTTTACCACGCGCACTATTTTGTTCGTCGCACTGTTTTGTGCAGTTTATCACTCGCGCTATTTTGCGGGTCACACTTTTTGTGCAGTTTATCACACGCGCGGTTTTGCGCGTCGCACTGTTTTGTGCAGTTTATCACTCGCGCTATTTTGAGCGTCGCACTGTTTTGTGCAGTTTGTCACTCGCTATTTTGTGCGTGACACTGTTTTGTGCAGTTCATCACTCGCGCAATTTTGCGCGTCGCACTGTTTTGTGCAGTTTATCACTCGCGCTATTTTGCGCGTCGCACTGTTTTGTGCAGTTCACACTGGCGCTATTTTGGACGTCGCACTGTTTTGTGCAGTTTATCACTCGCGCTATTTTGTGCGTCGCGCTGTTTTGTGCAGTTCACAGTCGCGCTATCTTGCGCGTCGCACTGTTTTGTGCAGTTTACCACGCGCGCTATTTTGCTCGTCGCACTGTTTTGTGCAGTTGACACTCGCGCTATTTTGCGCGTCGCACTGTTTTGTGCAGTTTATCACTCGCGCTATTTTGCGCGTCGCACTGTTTTGTGCAGTTTATCACTCGCGCTATTTTGCGCGTCGCACTGTTTTCTACAGTTCACACTCCCGCTATTTTGCGCGTCGCCCTCTTTTGTGCAGTTTATCATTCGCGCTATTTTGCGCGTCGCACTGCTTTGTGCTGTTTACACTCGTGCTATTTTGCGTGTCGCACTATTTTGTGCAGTTTATCAATTGCGCTATTTTGCGCGTCGCACTGTTTTGTGTAGTTCACACCCCCGCTATTTTGCGCGTCGCACTCTTTTGTGCAGTTTATCACTCGCGCTATTTTGCGCGTCGCACTGCTTTGTGCATTTTACACTCGCGTTATTTTGCGCGTCGCACTGTTTTGTGCAGTTTATCACTCGTGCTATTTTGCGCGTCGCACTGTTTTGTGCAGTTTGTCACTCCTGCTATATTGCGCGTCGCACTATTTTTTGCAGTTTATCACTCGCGCTATTTTGCGCGTCGCACTGTTTTGTGCAGTTCACACTGGCGTTCTTTTGCGCGTCGCACTGTTTTTTACAGTTCATCACTCGCGCTATTTTGAGCGTCGCACTGTTTTGTGCAGTTTGTCACTCGCGCTATTTTGTGCGTGACACTGTTTTGTGCAGTTCATCACTCGTGCTATTTTGCGCGTCGCACTGTTTTCTGCAGTTTATCGCTCGCGCTATTTTGCGCGTCGCACTGTTTTGTGCAGTTCACACTGGCGCTATTTTGTACGTCGCACTGTTTTGTGCAGTTTATCACTCGCGCTATTTTGCGCGTCGCACTGTTTTGTGCAGTTTATCACTCGCGCTATTTTGCGCGTCGCACTGTTTTCTACAGTTCACACTCCCGCTATTTTGCGCGTCGCCCTCTTTTGTGCAGTTTATCACTCGCGCTATTTTGCGCGTCGCACTGCTTTGTGCTGTTTACACTCGTGCTATTTTGCGTGTCGCACTGTTTTGTGCAGTTTATCAATTGCGCTATTTTGCGCGTCGCACTGTTTTGTGTAGTTCACACCCCCGCTATTTTGCGCGTCGCACTCTTTTGTGCAGTTTATCACTCGCGCTATTTTGCGCGTCGCACTGCTTTGTGCATTTTACACTCGCGTTATTTTGCGCGTCGCACTGTTTTGTGCAGTTTATCACTCGTGCTATTTTGCGCGTCGCACTGTTTTGTGCAGTTTGTCACTCCTGCTATATTGCGCGTCGCACTATTTTTTGCAGTTTATCACTCGCGCTATTTTGCGCGTCGCACTGTTTTTTACAGTTCATCACTCGCGCTATTTTGAGCGTCGCACCGTTTTGTGCAGTTTGTCACTCGCGCTATTTTGTGCGTGACACTGTTTTGTGCAGTTCATCACTCGTGCTATTTTGCGCGTCGCACTGTTTTCTGCAATTTATCGCTCGCGCTATTTTGCGCGTCGCACTGTTTTGTGCAGTTCACACTGGCGCTATTTTGTACGTCGCACTGTTTTGTGCAGTTTATCACTCGCGCTATTTTGCGGGTCGCACTGTTTTGTGCAGTTTATCACTCGCGCTATTTTGCGCGTCGCACTGTTTTGTGCAGTTTATCACTCGCGCTATTTTGCGCGTCGCACTGTTTTGTGCAGTTTATCACTCGCGCTATTTTGCGCGTCGCACGGTTTTGTGCAGTTCACACTCCTGCTATTTTGCGCGTCGAACTCTTTTGTGCAGTTTATCACTCCCGCTATTTTGCGCGTCACACTGTTTTGTGCAGTTGACACTCGCGCTATTTTGCGCGTCGCACTGTTTTGTGCAGTTTATCACTCGCGCTATTTTGCGCGTCGCACTGTTTTGTGCAGTTCACACTGGCGCTATTTTGTACGTCATACTATTTTGCGCGTCGCGCTGTTTTGTGCAGTTCACACTCGCGCTATCTTGCGTGTCGCACTGTTTTGTGCAGTTTACCACGCGCACTATTTTGCTCGTCGCACTGTTTTGTGCAGTTTATCACTCGCGCTATTTTGCGGGTCACACTTTTTGTGCAGTTTATCACACGCGCGGTTTTGCGCGTCGCACTGTTTTGTGCAGTTTATCACTCGCGCTATTTTGAGCGTCGCACTGTTTTGTGCAGTTTGTCACTCGCTATTTTGTGCGTGACACTGTTTTGTGCAGTTCATCACTCGCGCAATTTTGCGCGTCGCACTGTTTTGTGCAGTTTATCACTCGCGCTATTTTGCGCGTCGCACTGTTTTGTGTAGTTCACACTGGCGCTATTTTGGACGTCGCACTGTTTTGTGCAGTTTATCACTCGCGCTATTTTGCGCGTCGCGCTGTTTTGTGCAGTTCACAGTCGCGCTATCTTGCGCGTCGCACTGTTTTGTGCAGTTTACCACGCGCGCTATTTTGCTCGTCGCACTGTTTTGTGCAGTTGACACTCGCGCTATTTTGCGCGTCGCACTGTTTTGTGCAGTTTATCACTCGCACTATTTTGCGCGTCGCACTGTTTTGTGCAGTTTATCACTCGCGCTATTTTGCGCGTCGCACTGTTTTCTACAGTTCACACTCCCGCTATTTTGCGCGTCGCCCTCTTTTGTGCAGTTTATCATTCGCGCTATTTTGCGCGTCGCACTGCTTTGTGCTGTTTACACTCGTGCTATTTTGCGTGTCGCACTATTTTGTGCAGTTTATCAATTGCGCTATTTTGCGCGTCGCACTGTTTTGTGTAGTTCACACCCCCGCTATTTTGCGCGTCGCACTCTTTTGTGCAGTTTATCACTCGCGCTATTTTGCGCGCCGCACTGCTTTGTGCATTTTACACTCGCGTTATTTTGCGCGTCGCACTGTTTTGTGCAGTTTATCACTCGTGCTATTTTGCGCGTCGCACTGTTTTGTGCAGTTTGTCACTCCTGCTATATTGCGCGTCGCACTATTTTTTGCAGTTTATCACTCGCGCTATTTTGCGCGTCGCACTGTTTTGTGCAGTTCACACTGGCGTTCTTTTGCGCGTCGCACTGTTTTTTACAGTTCATCACTCGCGCTATTTTGAGCGTCGCACTGTTTTGTGCAGTTTGTCACTCGCGCTATTTTGTGCGTGACACTGTTTTGTGCAGTTCATCACTCGTGCTATTTTGCGCGTCGCACTGTTTTCTGCAGTTTATCGCTCGCGCTATTTTGCGCGTCGCACTGTTTTGTGCAGTTCACACTGGCGCTATTTTGTACGTCGCACTGTTTTGTGCAGTTTATCACTCGCGCTATTTTGCGCGTCGCACTGTTTTGTGCAGTTTATCACTCGCGCTATTTTGCGCGTCGCACTGTTTTCTACAGTTCACACTCCCGCTATTTTGCGCGTCGCCCTCTTTTGTGCAGTTTATCACTCGCGCTATTTTGCGCGTCGCACTGCTTTGTGCTGTTTACACTCGTGCTATTTTGCGTGTCGCACTGTTTTGTGCAGTTTATCAATTGCGCTATTTTGCGCGTCGCACTGTTTTGTGTAGTTCACACCCCCGCTATTTTGCGCGTCGCACTCTTTTGTGCAGTTTATCACTCGCGCTATTTTGCGCGTCGCACTGCTTTGTGCATTTTACACTCGCGTTATTTTGCGCGTCGCACTGTTTTGTGCAGTTTATCACTCGTGCTATTTTGCGCGTCGCACTGTTTTGTGCAGTTTGTCACTCCTGCTATATTGCGCGTCGCACTATTTTTTGCAGTTTATCACTCGCGCTATTTTGCGCGTCGCACTGTTTTGTGCAGTTCACACTGGCGTTCTTTTGCGCGTCGCACTGTTTTTTACAGTTCATCACTCGCGCTATTTTGAGCGTCGCACCGTTTTGTGCAGTTTGTCACTCGCGCTATTTTGTGCGTGACACTGTTTTGTGCAGTTCATCACTCGTGCTATTTTGCGCGTCGCACTGTTTTCTGCAGTTTATCGCTCGCGGTATTTTGCGCGTCGCACTGTTTTGTGCAGTTCACACTGGCGCTATTTTCTACGTCGCACTGTTTTGTGCAGTTTATCACTCGCGCTATTTTGCGGGTCGCACTGTTTTGTGCAGTTTATCACTCGCGCTATTTTGCGCGTCGCACTGTTTTGTGCAGTTTATCACTCGCGCTATTTTGCGCGTCGCACTGTTTTGTGCAGTTTATCACTCGCGCTATTTTGCGCGTCGCACGGTTTTGTGCAGTTCACACTCCTGCTATTTTGCGCGTCGAACTCTTTTGTGCAGTTTATCACTCCCGCTATTTTGCGCGTCACACTGTTTTGTGCAGTTGACACTCGCGCTATTTTGCGCGTCGCACTGTTTTGTGCAGTTTATCACTCGCGCTATTTTGCGCGTCGCACTGTTTTGTGCAGTTCACACTGGCGCTATTTTGTACGTCATACTATTTTGCGCGTCGCGCTGTTTTGTGCAGTTCACACTCGCGCTATCTTGCGTGTCGCACTGTTTTGTGCAGTTTACCACGCGCACTATTTTGCTCGTCGCACTGTTTTGTGCAGTTTATCACTCGCGCTATTTTGCGGGTCACACTTTTTGTGCAGTTTATCACACGCGCGGTTTTGCGCGTCGCACTGTTTTGTGCAGTTTATCACTCGCGCTATTTTGAGCGTCGCACTGTTTTGTGCAGTTTGTCACTCGCTATTTTGTGCGTGACACTGTTTTGTGCAGTTCATCACTCGCGCAATTTTGCGCGTCGCACTGTTTTGTGCAGTTTATCACTCGCGCTATTTTGCGCGTCGCACTGTTTTGTGTAGTTCACACTGGCGCTATTTTGGACGTCGCACTGTTTTGTGCAGTTTATCACTCGCGCTATTTTGCGCGTCGCGCTGTTTTGTGCAGTTCACAGTCGCGCTATCTTGCGCGTCGCACTGTTTTGTGCAGTTTACCACGCGCGCTATTTTGCTCGTCGCACTGTTTTGTGCAGTTGACACTCGCGCTATTTTGCGCGTCGCACTGTTTTGTGCAGTTTATCACTCGCACTATTTTGCGCGTCGCACTGTTTTGTGCAGTTTATCACTCGCGCTATTTTGCGCGTCGCACTGTTTTCTACAGTTCACACTCCCGCTATTTTGCGCGTCGCCCTCTTTTGTGCAGTTTATCATTCGCGCTATTTTGCGCGTCGCACTGCTTTGTGCTGTTTACACTCGTGCTATTTTGCGTGTCGCACTATTTTGTGCAGTTTATCAATTGCGCTATTTTGCGCGTCGCACTGTTTTGTGTAGTTCACACCCCCGCTATTTTGCGCGTCGCACTCTTTTGTGCAGTTTATCACTCGCGCTATTTTGCGCGTCGCACTGCTTTGTGCATTTTACACTCGCGTTATTTTGCGCGTCGCACTGTTTTGTGCAGTTTATCACTCGTGCTATTTTGCGCGTCGCACTGTTTTGTGCAGTTTGTCACTCCTGCTATATTGCGCGTCGCACTATTTTTTGCAGTTTATCACTCGCGCTATTTTGCGCGTCGCACTGTTTTGTGCAGTTCACACTGGCGTTCTTTTGCGCGTCGCACTGTTTTTTACAGTTCATCACTCGCGCTATTTTGAGCGTCGCACTGTTTTGTGCAGTTTGTCACTCGCGCTATTTTGTGCGTGACACTGTTTTGTGCAGTTCATCACTCGTGCTATTTTGCGCGTCGCACTGTTTTCTGCAGTTTATCGCTCGCGCTATTTTGCGCGTCGCACTGTTTTGTGCAGTTCACACTGGCGCTATTTTGTACGTCGCACTGTTTTGTGCAGTTTATCACTCGCGCTATTTTGCGCGTCGCACTGTTTTGTGCAGTTTATCACTCGCGCTATTTTGCGCGTCGCACTGTTTTCTACAGTTCACACTCCCGCTATTTTGCGCGTCGCCCTCTTTTGTGCAGTTTATCACTCGCGCTATTTTGCGCGTCGCACTGCTTTGTGCTGTTTACACTCGTGCTATTTTGCGTGTCGCACTGTTTTGTGCAGTTTATCAATTGCGCTATTTTGCGCGTCGCACTGTTTTGTGTAGTTCACACCCCCGCTATTTTGCGCGTCGCACTCTTTTGTGCAGTTTATCACTCGCGCTATTTTGCGCGTCGCACTGCTTTGTGCATTTTACACTCGCGTTATTTTGCGCGTCGCACTGTTTTGTGCAGTTTATCACTCGTGCTATTTTGCGCGTCGCACTGTTTTGTGCAGTTTGTCACTCCTGCTATATTGCGCGTCGCACTATTTTTTGCAGTTTATCACTCGCGCTATTTTGCGCGTCGCACTGTTTTGTGCAGTTCACACTGGCGTTCTTTTGCGCGTCGCACTGTTTTTTACAGTTCATCACTCGCGCTATTTTGAGCGTCGCACCGTTTTGTGCAGTTTGTCACTCGCGCTATTTTGTGCGTGACACTGTTTTGTGCAGTTCATCACTCGTGCTATTTTGCGCGTCGCACTGTTTTCTGCAGTTTATCGCTCGCGGTATTTTGCGCGTCGCACTGTTTTGTGCAGTTCACACTGGCGCTATTTTCTACGTCGCACTGTTTTGTGCAGTTTATCACTCGCGCTATTTTGCGGGTCGCACTGTTTTGTGCAGTTTATCACTCGCGCTATTTTGCGCGTCGCACTGTTTTGTGCAGTTTATCACTCGCGCTATTTTGCGCGTCGCACTGTTTTGTGCAGTTTATCACTCGCGCTATTTTGCGCGTCGCACGGTTTTGTGCAGTTCACACTCCTGCTATTTTGCGCGTCGAACTCTTTTGTGCAGTTTATCACTCCCGCTATTTTGCGCGTCACACTGTTTTGTGCAGTTGACACTCGCGCTATTTTGCGCGTCGCACTGTTTTGTGCAGTTTATCACTCGCGCTATTTTGCGCGTCGCACTGTTTTGTGCAGTTCACACTGGCGCTATTTTGTACGTCATACTATTTTGCGCGTCGCGCTGTTTTGTGCAGTTCACACTCGCGCTATCTTGCGTGTCGCACTGTTTTGTGCAGTTTACCACGCGCACTATTTTGCTCGTCGCACTGTTTTGTGCAGTTTATCACTCGCACTATTTTGCGGGTCACACTTTTTGTGCAGTTTATCACACGCGCGGTTTTGCGCGTCGCACTGTTTTGTGCAGTTTATCACTCGCGCTATTTTGAGCGTCGCACTGTTTTGTGCAGTTTGTCACTCGCTATTTTGTGCGTGACACTGTTTTGTGCAGTTCATCACTCGCGCAATTTTGCGCGTCGCACTGTTTTGTGCAGTTTATCACTCGCGCTATTTTGCGCGTCGCACTGTTTTGTGCAGTTCACACTGGCGCTATTTTGGACGTCGCACTGTTTTGTGCAGTTTATCACTCGCGCTATTTTGCGCGTCGCGCTGTTTTGTGCAGTTCACAGTCGCGCTATCTTGCGCGTCGCACTGTTTTGTGCAGTTTACCACGCGCGCTATTTTGCTCGTCGCACTGTTTTGTGCAGTTGACACTCGCGCTATTTTGCGCGTCGCACTGTTTTGTGCAGTTTATCACTCGCGCTATTTTGCGCGTCGCACTGTTTTGTGCAGTTTATCACTCGCGCTATTTTGCGCGTCGCACTGTTTTCTACAGTTCACACTCCCGCTATTTTGCGCGTCGCCCTCTTTTGTGCAGTTTATCATTCGCGCTATTTTGCGCGTCGCACTGCTTTGTGCTGTTTACACTCGTGCTATTTTGCGTGTCGCACTATTTTGTGCAGTTTATCAATTGCGCTATTTTGCGCGTCGCACTGTTTTGTGTAGTTCACACCCCCGCTATTTTGCGCGTCGCACTCTTTTGTGCAGTTTATCACTCGCGCTATTTTGCGCGTCGCACTGCTTTGTGCATTTTACACTCGCGTTATTTTGCGCGTCGCACTGTTTTGTGCAGTTTATCACTCGTGCTATTTTGCGCGTCGCACTGTTTTGTGCAGTTTGTCACTCCTGCTATATTACGCGTCGCACTATTTTTTGCAGTTTATCACTCGCGCTATTTTGCGCGTCGCACTGTTTTGTGCAGTTCACACTGGCGTTCTTTTGCGCGTCGCACTGTTTTTTACAGTTCATCACTCGCGCTATTTTGAGCGTCGCACTGTTTTGTGCAGTTTGTCACTCGCGCTATTTTGTGCGTGACACTGTTTTGTGCAGTTCATCACTCGTGCTATTTTGCGCGTCGCACTGTTTTCTGCAGTTTATCGCTCGCGCTATTTTGCGCGTCGCACTGTTTTGTGCAGTTCACACTGGCGCTATTTTGTACGTCGCACTGTTTTGTGCAGTTTATCACGCGCGCTATTTTGCGCGTCGCACTGTTTTGTGCAGTTTATCACTCGCGCTATTTTGCGCGTCGCACTGTTTTCTACAGTTCACACTCCCGCTATTTTGCGCGTCGCCCTCTTTTGTGCAGTTTATCACTCGCGCTATTTTGCGCGTCGCACTGCTTTGTGCTGTTTACACTCGTGCTATTTTGCGTGTCGCACTGTTTTGTGCAGTTTATCAATTGCGCTATTTTGCGCGTCGCACTGTTTTGTGTAGTTCACACCCCCGCTATTTTGCGCGTCGCACTCTTTTGTGCAGTTTATCACTCGCGCTATTTTGCGCGTCGCACTGCTTTGTGCATTTTACACTCGCGTTATTTTGCGCGTCGCACTGTTTTGTGCAGTTTATCACTCGTGCTATTTTGCGCGTCGCACTGTTTTGTGCAGTTTGTCACTCCTGCTATATTGCGCGTCGCACTATTTTTTGCAGTTTATCACTCGCGCTATTTTGCGCGTCGCACTGTTTTGTGCAGTTCACACTGGCGTTCTTTTGCGCGTCGCACTGTTTTTTACAGTTCATCACTCGCGCTATTTTGAGCGTCGCACCGTTTTGTGCAGTTTGTCACTCGCGCTATTTTGTGCGTGACACTGTTTTGTGCAGTTCATCACTCGTGCTATTTTGCGCGTCGCACTGTTTTCTGCAGTTTATCGCTCGCGCTATTTTGCGCGTCGCACTGTTTTGTGCAGTTCACACTGGCGCTATTTTGTACGTCGCACTGTTTTGTGCAGTTTATCACTCGCGCTATTTTGCGCGTCGCACTGTTTTGTGCAGTTTATCACTCGCGCTATTTTGCGGGTCGCACTGTTTTGTGCAGTTTATCACTCGCGCTATTTTGCGCGTCGCACTGTTTTGTGCAGTTTATCACTCGCGCTATTTTGCGCGTCGCACGGTTTTGTGCAGTTCACACTCCTGCTATTTTGCGCGTCGAACTCTTTTGTGCAGTTTATCACTCCCGCAATTTTGCGCGTCACACTGTTTTGTGCAGTTGACACTCGCGCTATTTTGCGCGTCGCACTGTTTTGTGCAGTTTATCACTCGCGTTATTTTGCGCGTCGCACTGTTTTCTACAGTTCACACTCCCGCTATTTTGCGCGTCGCCCTCTTTTGTGCAGTTTATCACTCGCGCTATTTTGCGCGTCGCACTGCTTTGTGCTGTTTACACTCGTGCTATTTTGCGTGTCGCACTGTTTTGTGCAGTTTATCAATTGCGCTATTTTGCGCGTCGCACTGTTTTGGGTAGTTCACACCCCCGCTATTATGCGCGTCGCACTCTTTTGTGCAGTTTATCACTCGCGCTATTTTGCGCGTCGCACTGCTTTGTGCATTTTACACTCGCGCTATTTTGCGCGTCGCACTGTTTTGTGCAGTTTATCACTCGTGGTATTTTGCGCGTCGCACTGTTTTGTGCAGTTTGTCACTCCTGCTATATTGCGCGTCGCACTATTTTTTGCAGTTTATCACTCGCGCTATTTTGCGCGTCGCACTGTTTTGTGCAGTTCACACTGGCGTTCTTTTGCGCGTCGCACTGTTTTTTACAGTTCATCACTCGCGCTATTTTGAGCGTCGCACTGTTTTGTGCAGTTTGTCACTCGCGCTATTTTGTGCGTGACACTGTTTTGTGCAGTTCATCACTCGTGCTATTTTGCGCGTCGCACTGTTTTGTGCAGTTTATCGCTCGCGCTATTTTACGCGTCGCACTGTTTTGTGCAGTTCACACTGGCGCTATTTTGTACGTCGCACTGTTTTGTGCAGTTTATCACTCGCGCTATTTTGCGCGTCGCGCTGTTTTGTGCAGTTCACACTCGGGCTATCTTGCGCGTCGCACTGTTTTGTGCAGTTTATCACTCGCGCTATTTTGCGCGTCGCACTGTTTTGTGCATTTTATCACTCGCGCTATTTTGCGCGTCGCACTGTTTTCTACAGTTCACACTCCCACTATTTTGCGCGTCGCCCTCTTTTGTGCAGTTTATCATTCGCGCTATTTTGCGCGTCGCACTGCTTTGTGCTGTTTACACTCGTGCTATTTTGCGGGTCGCACTATTTTGTGCAGTTTATCAATTGCGCTATTTTGCGCGTCGCACTGTTTTGTGTAGTTCACACCCCCGCTATTTTGCGCGTCGCACTCTTTTGTGCAGTTTATCACTCGCGCTATTTTGCGCGTCGCACTGCTTTGTGCATTTTACACTCGCGTTATTTTGCGCGTCGCACTGTTTTGTGCAGTTTATCACTCGTGCTATTTTGCGCGTCGCACTGTTTTGTGCAGTTTGTCACTCCTGCTATATTGCGCGTCGCACTATTTTTTGCAGTTTATCACTCGCGCTATTTTGCGCGTCGCACTGTTTTGTGCAGTTCACACTGGCGTTCTTTTGCGCGTCGCACTGTTTTTTACAGTTCATCACTCGCGCTATTTTGAGCGTCGCACTGTTTTGTGCAGTTTGTCACTCGCGCTATTTTGTGCGTGACACTGTTTTGTGCAGTTCATCACTCGTGCTATTTTGCGCGTCGCACTGTTTTCTGCAGTTTATCGCTCGCGCTATTTTGCGCGTCGCACTGTTTTGTGCAGTTCACACTGGCGCTATTTTGTACGTCGCACTGTTTTGTGCAGTTTATCACGCGCGCTATTTTGCGCGTCGCACTGTTTTGTGCAGTTTATCACTCGCGCTATTTTGCGCGTCGCACTGTTTTCTACAGTTCACACTCCCGCTATTTTGCGCGTCGCCCTCTTTTGTGCAGTTTATCACTCGCGCTATTTTGCGCGTCGCACTGCTTTGTGCTGTTTACACTCGTGCTATTTTGCGTGTCGCACTGTTTTGTGCAGTTTATCAATTGCGCTATTTTGCGCGTCGCACTGTTTTGTGTAGTTCACACCCCCGCTATTTTGCGCGTCGCACTCTTTTGTGCAGTTTATCACTCGCGCTATTTTCCGCGTCGCACTGCTTTGTGCATTTTACACTCGCGTTATTTTGCGCGTCGCACTGTTTTGTGCAGTTTATCACTCATGCTATTTTGCGCGTCGCACTGTTTTGTGCAGTTTGTCACTCCTGCTATATTGCGCGTCGCACTATTTTTTGCAGTTTATCACTCGCGCTATTTTGCGCGTCGCACTGTTTTGTGCAGTTCACACTGGCGTTCTTTTGCGCGTCGCACTGTTTTTTACAGTTCATCACTCGCGCTATTTTGAGCGTCGCACCGTTTTGTGCAGTTTGTCACTCGCGCTATTTTGTGCGTGACACTGTTTTGTGCAGTTCATCACTCGTGCTATTTTGCGCGTCGCACTGTTTTCTGCAGTTTATCGCTCGCGCTATTTTGCGCGTCGCACTGTTTTGTGCAGTTCACACTGGCGCTATTTTGTACGTCGCACTGTTTTGTGCAGTTTATCACTCGCGCTATTTTGCGCGTCGCACTGTTTTGTGCAGTTTATCACTCGCGCTATTTTGCGGGTCGCACTGTTTTGTGCAGTTTATCACTCGCGCTATTTTGCGCGTCGCACTGTTTTGTGCAGTTTATCACTCGCGCTATTTTGCGCGTCGCACGGTTTTGTGCAGTTCACACTCCTGCTATTTTGCGCGTCGAACTCTTTTGTGCAGTTTATCACTCCCGCAATTTTGCGCGTCACACTGTTTTGTGCAGTTGACACTCGCGCTATTTTGCGCGTCGCACTGTTTTGTGCAGTTTATCACTCGCGTTATTTTGCGCGTCGCACTGTTTTCTACAGTTCACACTCCCGCTATTTTGCGCGTCGCCCTCTTTTGTGCAGTTTATCACTCGCGCTATTTTGCGCGTCGCACTGCTTTGTGCTGTTTACACTCGTGCTATTTTGCGTGTCGCACTGTTTTGTGCAGTTTATCAATTGCGCTATTTTGCGCGTCGCACTGTTTTGGGTAGTTCACACCCCCGCTATTATGCGCGTCGCACTCTTTTGTGCAGTTTATCACTCGCGCTATTTTGCGCGTCGCACTGCTTTGTGCATTTTACACTCGCGCTATTTTGCGCGTCGCACTGTTTTGTGCAGTTTATCACTCGTGGTATTTTGCGCGTCGCACTGTTTTGTGCAGTTTGTCACTCCTGCTATATTGCGCGTCGCACTATTTTTTGCAGTTTATCACTCGCGCTATTTTGCGCGTCGCACTGTTTTGTGCAGTTCACACTGGCGTTCTTTTGCGCGTCGCACTGTTTTTTACAGTTCATCACTCGCGCTATTTTGAGCGTCGCACTGTTTTGTGCAGTTTGTCACTCGCGCTATTTTGTGCGTGACACTGTTTTGTGCAGTTCATCACTCGTGCTATTTTGCGCGTCGCACTGTTTTGTGCAGTTTATCGCTCGCGCTATTTTACGCGTCGCACTGTTTTGTGCAGTTCACACTGGCGCTATTTTGTACGTCGCACTGTTTTGTTCAGTTTATCACTCGCGCTATTTTGCGCGTCGCGCTGTTTTGTGCAGTTCACACTCGGGCTATCTTGCGCGTCGCACTGTTTTGTGCAGTTTATCACTCGCGCTATTTTGCGCGTCGCACTGTTTTGTGCATTTTATCACTCGCGCTATTTTGCGCGTCGCACTGTTTTCTACAGTTCACACTCCCACTATTTTGCGCGTCGCCCTCTTTTGTGCAGTTTATCATTCGCGCTATTTTGCGCGTCGCACTGCTTTGTGCTGTTTACACTCGTGCTATTTTGCGTGTCGCACTATTTTGTGCAGTTTATCAATTGCGCTATTTTGCGCGTCGCACTGTTTTGTGTAGTTCACACCCCCGCTATTTTGCGCATCGCACTCTTTTGTGCAGTTTATCACTCGCGCTATTTTGCGCGTCGCACTGCTTTGTGCATTTTACACTCGCGTTATTTTGCGCGTCGCACTGTTTTGTGCAGTTTATCACTCGTGCTATTTTGCGCATCGCACTGTTTTGTGCAGTTTGTCACTCCTACTATATTGCGCGTCGCACTATTTTTTGCAGTTTATCACTCGCGCTATTTTGCGCGTCGCACTGTTTTGTGCAGTTCACACTGGCGTTCTTTTGCGCGTCGCACTGTTTTTTACAGTTCATCACTCGCGCTATTTTGAGCGTCGCACTGTTTTGTGCAGTTTGTCACTCGCGCTATTTTGTGCGTGACACTGTTTTGTGCAGTTCATCACTCGTGCTATTTTGCGCGTCGCACTGTTTTCTGCAGTTTATCGCTCGCGCTATTTTGCGCGTCGCACTGTTTTGTGCAGTTCACACTGGCGCTATTTTGTACGTCGCACTGTTTTGTGCAGTTTATCACTCGCGCTATTTTGCGCGTCGCACTGTTTTGTGCAGTTTATCACTCGCGCTATTTTGCGGGTCGCACTGTTTTGTGCAGTTTATCACTCGCGCTATTTTGCGCGTCGCACTGTTTTGTGCAGTTTATCACTCGCGCTATTTTGCGCGTCGCACGGTTTTGTGCAGTTCACACTCCTGCTATTTTGCGCGTCGAACTCTTTTGTGCAGTTTATCACTCCCGCAATTTTGCGCGTCACAATGTTTTGTGCAGTTGACACTCGCGCTATTTTGCGCGTCGCACTGTTTTGTGCAGTTTATCACTCGCGCTATTTTGCGCGTCGCACTGTTTTCTACAGTTCACACTCCCGCTATTTTGCGCGTCGCCCTCTTTTGTGCAGTTTATCACTCGCGCTATTTTGCGCGTCGCACTGCTTTGTGCTGTTTACACTCGTGCTATTTTGCGTGTCGCACTGTTTTGTGCAGTTTATCAATTGCGCTATTTTGCGCGTCGCACTGTTTTGGGTAGTTCACACCCCCGCTATTATGCGCGTCGCACTCTTTTGTGCAGTTTATCACTCGCGCTATTTTGCGCGTCGCACTGCTTTGTGCATTTTACACTCGCGCTATTTTGCGCGTCGCACTGTTTTGTGCAGTTTATCACTCGTGCTATTTTGCGCGTCGCACTGTTTTGTGCAGTTTGTCACTCCTGCTATATTGCGCGTCGCACTATTTTTTGCAGTTTATCACTCGCGCTATTTTGCGCGTCGCACTGTTTTGTGCAGTTCACACTGGCGTTCTTTTGCGCGTCGCACTGTTTTTTACAGTTCATCACTCGCGCTATTTTGAGCGTCGCACTGTTTTGTGCAGTTTGTCACTCGCGCTATTTTGTGCGTGACACTGTTTTGTGCAGTTCATCACTCGTGCTATTTTGCGCGTCGCACTGTTTTGTGCAGTTTATCGCTCGCGCTATTTTACGCGTCGCACTGTTTTGTGCAGTTCACACTGGCGCTATTTTGTACGTCGCACTGTTTTGTGCAGTTTATCACTCGCGCTATTTTGCGCGTCGCGCTGTTTTGTGCAGTTCACACTCGGGCTATCTTGCGCGTCGCACTGTTTTGTGCAGTTTATCACTCGCGCTATTTTGCGCGTCGCACTGTTTTGTGCAGTTTGTCACTCGCGCTATTTTGTGCGTGACACTGTTTTGTGCAGTTCATCACTCGTGCTATTTTGCGCGTCGCACTGTTTTCTGCAGTTTATCGCTCGCGCTATTTTGCGCGTCGCACTGTTTTGTGCAGTTCACACTGGCGCTATTTTGTACGTCGCACTGTTTTGTGCAGTTTATCACTCGCGCTATTTTGCGCGTCGCACTGTTTTGTGCAGTTTATCACTCGCGCTATTTTGCGGGTCGCACTGTTTTGTGCAGTTTATCACTCGCGCTATTTTGCGCGTCGCACTGTTTTGTGCAGTTTATCACTCGTGCTATTTTGCGCGTCGCACTGTTTTGTGCAGTTTGTCACTCCTGCTATATTGCGCGTCGCACTATTTTTTGCAGTTTATCACTCGCGCTATTTTGCGCGTCGCACTGTTTTGTGCAGTTCACACTGGCGTTCTTTTGCGCGTCGCACTGTTTTTTACAGTTCATCACTCGCGCTATTTTGAGCGTCGCACTGTTTTGTGCAGTTTGTCACTCGCGCTATTTTGTGCGTGACACTGTTTTGTGCAGTTCATCACTCGTGCTATTTTGCGCGTCGCACTGTTTTGTGCAGTTTATCGCTCGCGCTATTTTACGCGTCGCACTGTTTTGTGCAGTTCACACTGGCGCTATTTTGTACGTCGCACTGTTTTGTGCAGTTTATCACTCGCGCTATTTTGCGCGTCGCGCTGTTTTGTGCAGTTCACACTCGGGCTATCTTGCGCGTCGCACTGTTTTGTGCAGTTTATCACTCGCGCTATTTTGCGCGTCGCACTGTTTTGTGCATTCTATCACTCGCGCTATTTTGCGCGTCGCACTGTTTTCTACAGTTCACACTCCCACTATTTTGCGCGTCGCCCTCTTTTGTGCAGTTTATCATTCGCGCTATTTTGCGCGTCGCACTGCTTTGTGCTGTTTACACTCGTGCTATTTTGCGTGTCGCACTATTTTGTGCAGTTTATCAATTGCGCTATTTTGCGCGTTGCACTGTTTTGTGTAGTTCACACCCCCGCTATTTTGCGCGTCGCACTCTTTTGTGCAGTTTATCACTCGCGCTATTTTGCGCGTCGCACTGCTTTGTGCATTTTACACTCGCGCTATTTTGCGCGTCGCACTGTTTTGTGCAGTTTATCACTCGTGCTATTTTGCGCGTCGCACTGTTTTGTGCAGTTTGTCACTCCTGCTATATTGCGCGTCGCACTATTTTTTGCAGTTTATCACTCGCGCTATTTTGCGCGTCGCACTGTTTTGTGCAGTTCACACTGGCGTTCTTTTGCGCGTCGCACTGTTTTTTACAGTTCATCACTCGCGCTATTTTGAGCGTCGCACTGTTTTGTGCAGTTTGTCACTCGCGCTATTTTGTGCGTGACACTGTTTTGTGCAGTTCATCACTCGTGCTATTTTGCGCGTCGCACTGTTTTGTGCAGTTTATCGCTCGCGCTATTTTACGCGTCGCACTGTTTTGTGCAGTTCACACTGGCGCTATTTTGTACGTCGCACTGTTTTGTGCAGTTTATCACTCGCGCTATTTTGCGCGTCGCGCTGTTTTGTGCAGTTCACACTCGGGCTATCTTGCGCGTCGCACTGTTTTGTGCAGTTTATCACTCGCGCTATTTTGCGCGTCGCACTGTTTTGTGCATTTTATCACTCGCGTTATTTTGCGCGTCGCACTGTTTTGTGCAGTTTATCACTCGTGCTATTTTGCGCGTCGCACTGTTTTGTGCAGTTTGTCACTCCTGCTATATTGCGCGTCGCACTATTTTTTGCAGTTTATCACTCGCGCTATTTTGCGCGTCGCACTGTTTTGTGCAGTTCACACTGGCGTTCTTTTGCGCGTCGCACTGTTTTTTACAGTTCATCACTCGCGCTATTTTGAGCGTCGCACTGTTTTGTGCAGTTTGTCACTCGCGCTATTTTGTGCGTGACACTGTTTTGTGCAGTTCATCACTCGTGCTATTTTGCGCGTCGCACTGTTTTCTGCAGTTTATCGCTCGCGCTATTTTGCGCGTCGCACTGTTTTGTGCAGTTCACACTGGCGCTATTTTGTACGTCGCACTGTTTTGTGCAGTTTATCACTCGCGCTATTTTGCGCGTCGCACTGTTTTGTGCAGTTTATCACTCGCGCTATTTTGCGGGTCGCACTGTTTTGTGCAGTTTATCACTCGCGCTATTTTGCGCGTCGCACTGTTTTGTGCAGTTTATCACTCGTGCTATTTTGCGCGTCGCACTGTTTTGTGCAGTTTGTCACTCCTGCTATATTGCGCGTCGCACTATTTTTTGCAGTTTATCACTCGCGCTATTTTGCGCGTCGCACTGTTTTGTGCAGTTCACACTGGCGTTCTTTTGCGCGTCGCACTGTTTTTTACAGTTCATCACTCGCGCTATTTTGAGCGTCGCACTGTTTTGTGCAGTTTGTCACTCGCGCTATTTTGTGCGTGACACTGTTTTGTGCAGTTCATCACTCGTGCTATTTTGCGCGTCGCACTGTTTTGTGCAGTTTATCGCTCGCGCTATTTTACGCGTCGCACTGTTTTGTGCAGTTCACACTGGCGCTATTTTGTACGTCGCACTGTTTTGTGCAGTTTATCACTCGCGCTATTTTGCGCGTCGCGCTGTTTTGTGCAGTTCACACTCGGGCTATCTTGCGCGTCGCACTGTTTTGTGCAGTTTATCACTCGCGCTATTTTGCGCGTCGCACTGTTTTGTGCATTCTATCACTCGCGCTATTTTGCGCGTCGCACTGTTTTCTACAGTTCACACTCCCACTATTTTGCGCGTCGCCCTCTTTTGTGCAGTTTATCATTCGCGCTATTTTGCGCGTCGCACTGCTTTGTGCTGTTTACACTCGTGCTATTTTGCGTGTCGCACTATTTTGTGCAGTTTATCAATTGCGCTATTTTGCGCGTTGCACTGTTTTGTGTAGTTCACACCCCCGCTATTTTGCGCGTCGCACTCTTTTGTGCAGTTTATCACTCGCGCTATTTTGCGCGTCGCACTGCTTTGTGCATTTTACACTCGCGTTATTTTGCGCGTCGCACTGTTTTGTGCAGTTTATCACTCGTGCTATTTTGCGCGTCGCACTGTTTTGTGCAGTTTGTCACTCCTGCTATATTGCGCGTCGCACTATTTTTTGCAGTTTATCACTCGCGCTATTTTGCGCGTCGCACTGTTTTGTGCAGTTCACACTGGCGTTCTTTTGCGCGTCGCACTGTTTTTTACAGTTCATCACTCGCGCTATTTTGAGCGTCGCACTGTTTTGTGCAGTTTGTCACTCGCGCTATTTTGTGCGTGACACTGTCTTGTGCAGTTCATCACTCGTGCTATTTTGCGCGTCGCACTGTTTTGTGCAGTTTATCGCTCGCGCTATTTTGCGCGTCGCACTGTTTTGTGCAGTTCACACTGGCGCTATTTTGTACGTCGCACTGTTTTGTGCAGTTTATCACTCGCGCTATTTTGCGCGTCGCGCTGTTTTGTGCAGTTCACACTCGGGCTATCTTGCGCGTCGCACTGTTTTGTGCAGTTTACCACGGGCGCTATTTTGCTCGTCGCACTGTTTTGTGCAGTTGACACTCGCGCTATTTTGCGCGTCGCACTGTTTTGTGCAGTTTATCACTCGCGCTATTTTGCGCGTCGCACTGTTTTGTGCAGTATATCACTCGCGCTATTTTGCGGGTCGCACCGTTTTGTGCAGTTTATCACTCGCGCTATTTTGCGCGTCGCACCGTTTTCTGCAGTTTATCACTCGCGCTATTTTGCGCGTCGCACTGTTTTGTGCAGTTTATCACTCGCGCTATTTTGCGGGTCGCACTGTTTTGTGCAGTTTATCATTCGCGCTATTTTGCGCGTCGCACTGTTTTGTGCAGTTGACACTCGCGCTATTTTGCGCGTCGAACTGTTTTGTGCAGTTTATCACTCGCGCTATTTTGCGCGTCGCACTGTTTTGTGCAGTTTATCACTCGCGCTATTTTGCGCGTCGCACTGTTTTCTACAGTTCACACTCCCGCTATTTTGCGCGTCGCCCTCTTTTGTGCAGTTTATCACTCGCGCTATTTTGCGCGTCGCACTGCTTTGTGCTGTTTACACTCGTGCTATTTTGCGTGTCGCGCTGTTTTGTGCAGTTTATCAATTGCGCTATTTTGCGCGTCGCACTGTTTTGTGTAGTTCACACCCCCGCTATTTTGCGCGTCGCACTCTTTTGTGCAGTTTATCACTCGCGCTATTTTGCGCGTCGCACTGCTTTGTGCATTTTACACTCGCGCTATTTTGCGCGTCGCACTGTTTTGTGCAGTTTATCACTCGTGCTATTTTGCGCGTCGCACTGTTTTGTGCAGTTTGTCACTCCTGCTATATTGCGCGTCGCACTATTTTTTGCAGTTTATCACTCGCGCTATTTTGCGCGTCGCACTGTTTTGTGCAGTTCACACTGGCGTTCTTTTGCGCGTCGCACTGTTTTTTATAGTTCATCACTCGCGCTATTTTGAGCGTCGCACTGTTTTGTGCAGTTTGTCACTCGCGCTATTTTGTGCGTGACACTGTTTTGTGCAGTTCATCACTCGTGCTATTTTGCGCGTCGCACTGTTTTGTGCAGTTTATCGCTCGCGCTATTTTGCGCGTCGCACTGTTTTGTGCAGTTCACACTGGCGCTATTTTGTACGTCGCACTGTTTTGTGCAGTTTATCACTCGCGCTATTTTGCGCGTCGCGCTGTTTTGTGCAGTTCACACTCGCGCTATCTTGCGCGTCGCACTGTTTTGTGCAGTTTACCACGGGCGCTATTTTGCGCGTCGCACTGTTTTGTGCAGTTTATCACTCGCGCTATTTTGCGGGTCGCACTGTTTTGTGCAGTTTATCACTCGCGCTATTTTGCGCGTCGCACGGTTTTGTGCAGTTCACACTCCTGCTATTTTGCGCGTCGAACTCTTTTGTGCAGTTTATCACTCCCGCTATTTTGCGCGTCACACTGTTTTGTGCAGTTGACACTCGCGCTATTTTGCGCGTCGCACTGTTTTGTGCAGTTTATCACTCGCGCTATTTTGCGCGTCGCACTGTTTTGTGCAGTTCACACTGGCGCTATTTTGTACGTCATACTATTTTGCGCGTCGCGCTGTTTTGTGCAGTTCACACTCGCGCTATCTTGCGTGTCGCACTGTTTTGTGCAGTTTACCACGCGTACTATTTTGCTCGTCGCACTGTTTTGTGCAGTTTATCACTCGCGCTATTTTGCGGGTCACACTTTTTGTGCAGTTTATCACTCGCGCTATTTTGCGCGTCGCGCTGTTTTGTGCAGTTCACACTCGGGCTATCTTGCGCGTCGCACTGTTTTGTGCAGTTTACCACGGGCGCTATTTTGCTCGTCGCACTGTTTTGTGCAGTTGACACTCGCGCTATTTTGCGCGTCGCACTGTTTTGTGCAGTTTATCACTCGCGCTATTTTGCGCGTCGCACTGTTTTGTGCAGTATATCACTCGCGCTATTTTGCGGGTCGCACCGTTTTGTGCAGTTTATCACTCGCGCTATTTTGCGCGTCGCACCGTTTTCTGCAGTTTATCACTCGCGCTATTTTGCGCGTCGCACTGTTTTGTGCAGTTTATCACTCGCGCTATTTTGCGGGTCGCACTGTTTTGTGCAGTTTATCACTCGCGCTATTTTGCGCGTCGCACTGTTTTGTGCAGTTGACACTCGCGCTATTTTGCGCGTCGCACTGTTTTGTGCAGTTTATCACTCGCGCTATTTTGCGCGTCGCACTGTTTTGTGCAGTTTATCACTCGCGCTATTTTGCGCGTCGCACTGTTTTCTACAGTTCACACTCCCGCTATTTTGCGCGTCGCCCTCTTTTGTGCAGTTTATCACTCGCGCTATTTTGCGCGTCGCACTGCTTTGTGCTGTTTACACTCGTGCTATTTTGCGTGTCGCACTGTTTTGTGCAGTTTATCAATTGCGCTATTTTGCGCGTCGCACTGTTTTGTGTAGTTCACACCCCCGCTATTTTGCGCGTCGCACTCTTTTGTGCAGTTTATCACTCGCGCTATTTTGCGCGTCGCACTGCTTTGTGCATTTTACACTCACGCTATTTTGCGCGTCGCACTGTTTTGTGCAGTTTATCACTCGTGCTATTTTGCGCGTCGCACTGTTTTGTGCAGTTTGTCACTCCTGCTATATTGCGCGTCGCACTATTTTTTGCAGTTTATCACTCGCGCTATTTTGCGCGTCGCACTGTTTTGTGCAGTTCACACTGGCGTTCTTTTGCGCGTCGCACTGTTTTTTACAGTTCATCACTCGCGCTATTTTGAGCGTCGCACTGTTTTGTGCAGTTTGTCACTCGCGCTATTTTGTGCGTGACACTGTTTTGTGCAGTTCATCACTCGTGCTATTTTGCGCGTCGCACTGTTTTGTTCAGTCTATCGCTCGCGCTATTTTGCGCGTCGCACTGTTTTGTGCAGTTCACACTGGCGCTATTTTGTACGTCGCACTGTTTTGTGCAGTTTATCACTCGCGCTATTTTGCGCGTCGCGCTGTTTTGTGCAGTTCACACTCGCGCTATCTTGCGCGTCGCACTGTTTTGTGCAGTTTACCACGGGCGCTATTTTGCTCGTCGCACTGTTTTGTGCAGTTGACACTCGCGCTATTTTGCGCGTCGCACTGTTTTGTGCAGTTTATCACTCGCGCTATTTTGCGCGTCGCACTGTTTTGTGCAGTTTATCACTCGCGCTATTTTGCGGGTCGCACTGTTTTGTGCAGTTTATCACTCGCGCTATTTTGCGCGTCGCACGGTTTTGTGCAGTTCACACTCCTGCTATTTTGCGCGTCGAACTCTTTTGTGCAGTTTATCACTCCCGCTATTTTGCGCGTCACACTGTTTTGTGCAGTTGACACTCGCGCTATTTTGCGCGTCGCACTGTTTTGTGCAGTTTATCACTCGCGCTATTTTGCGCGTCGCACTGTTTTGTGCAGTTCACACTGGCGCTATTTTGTACGTCATACTATTTTGCGCGTCGCGCTGTTTTGTGCAGTTCACACTCGCGCTATCTTGCGTGTCGCACTGTTTTGTGCAGTTTACCACGCGCACTATTTTGCTCGTCGCACTGTTTTGTGCAGTTTATCACTCGCGCTATTTTGCGGGTCACCCTTTTTGTGCAGTTTATCACACGCGCGGTTTTGCGCGTCGCACTGTTTTGTGCAGTTTATCACTCGCGCTATTTTGACCGTCGCACTGTTTTGTGCAGTTTGTCACTCGCTATTTTGTGCGTGACACTGTTTTGTGCAGTTCATCACTCGCGCTATTTTGCGCGTCGCACTGTTTTGTGCAGTTTATCACTCGCGCTATTTTGCGCGTCGCACTGTTTTGTGCAGTTCACACTGGCGCTATTTTGGACGTCGCACTGTTTTGTGCAGTTTATCACTCGCGCTATTTTGCGCGTCGCGCTGTTTTTTGCAGTTCACACTCGCGCTATCTTGCGCGTCGCACTGTTTTGTGCAGTTTTCGACGCGCGCTATTTTGCTCGTCGCACTGTTTTGTGCAGTTGACACTCGCGCTATTTTGCGCGTCGCACTGTTTTGTGCAGTTTATCACTCGCGCTATTTTGCGCGTCGCACTGTTTTGTGCAGTTTATCACTCGCGCTATTTTGCGGGTCGCACTGTTTTGTGCAGTTTATCACTCGCGCTATTTTGCGCGTCGCACTGTTTTGTGCAGTTTATCACTCGCGCTATTTTGCGCGTCGCACTGTTTTGTGCAGTTTATCACTCGCGCTATTTTGCGCGTCGCACTGTTTTCTACAGTTCACACTCCCGCTATTTTGCGCGTCGCCCTCTTTTGTGCAGTTTATCACTCGCGCTATTTTGCGCGTCGCACTGCTTTGTGCTGTTTACACTCGTGCTATTTTGCGTGTCGCACTGTTTTGTGCAGTTTATCAATTGCGCTATTTTGCGCGTCGCACTGTTTTGTGTAGTTCACACCCCCGCTATTTTGCGCGTCGCACTCTTTTGTGCAGTTTATCACTCGCGCTATTTTGCGCGTCGCACTGCTTTGTGCATTTTACACTCACGCTATTTTGCGCGTCGCACTGTTTTGTGCAGTTTATCACTCGTGCTATTTTGCGCGTCGCACTGTTTTGTGCAGTTTGTCACTCCTGCTATATTGCGCGTCGCACTATTTTTTGCAGTTTATCACTCGCGCTATTTTGCGCGTCGCACTGTTTTGTGCAGTTCACACTGGCGTTCTTTTGCGCGTCGCACTGTTTTTTACAGTTCATCACTCGCGCTATTTTGAGCGTCGCACTGTTTTGTGCAGTTTGTCACTCGCGCTATTTTGTGCGTGACACTGTTTTGTGCAGTTCATCACTCGTGCTATTTTGCGCGTCGCACTGTTTTGTTCAGTCTATCGCTCGCGCTATTTTGCGCGTCGCACTGTTTTGTGCAGTTCACACTGGCGCTATTTTGTACGTCGCACTGTTTTGTGCAGTTTATCACTCGCGCTATTTTGCGCGTCGCGCTGTTTTGTGCAGTTCACACTCGCGCTATCTTGCGCGTCGCACTGTTTTGTGCAGTTTACCACGGGCGCTATTTTGCTCGTCGCACTGTTTTGTGCAGTTGACACTCGCGCTATTTTGCGCGTCGCACTGTTTTGTGCAGTTTATCACTCGCGCTATTTTGCGCGTCGCACTGTTTTGTGCAGTTTATCACTCGCGCTATTTTGCGGGTCGCACTGTTTTGTGCAGTTTATCACTCGCGCTATTTTGCGCGTCGCACTGTTTTGTGCAGTTTATCACTCGCGCTATTTTGCGCGTCGCACTGTTTTGTGCAGTTTATCACTCGCGCTATTTTGCGCGTCGCACGGTTTTATGCAGTTCACACTCCTGCTATTTTTGCGCGTCGAACTCTTTTGTGCAGTTTATCACTCCCGCTATTTTGCGCGTCACACTGTTTTGTGCAGTTGACACTCGCGCTATTTTGCGCGTCGCACTGTTTTGTGCAGTTTATCACTCGCGCTATTTTGCGCGTCGCACTGTTTTGTGCAGTTTATCACTCGCGCTATTTTGCGGGTCACACTTTTTGTGCAGTTTATCACTCGCGCTATTTTGCGCGTCGCACTGTTTTGTGCAGTTTATCACTCGCGCTATTTTGCGCGTCGCACTGTTTTGTGCAGTTCACACTGGCGCTATTTTGTACGTCATACTATTTTGCGCGTCGCGCTGTTTTGTGCAGTTCACACTCGCGCTATCTTGCGTGTCGCACTGTTTTGTGCAGTTTACCACGCGCACTATTTTGCTCGTCGCACTGTTTTGTGCAGTTTATCACTCGCGCTATTTTGCGGGTCACCCTTTTTGTGCAGTTTATCACACGCGCGGTTTTGCGCGTCGCACTGTTTTGTGCAGTTTATCACTCGCGCTATTTTGACCGTCGCACTGTTTTGTGCAGTTTGTCACTCGCTATTTTGTGCGTGACACTGTTTTGTGCAGTTCATCACTCGCGCTATTTTGCGCGTCGCACTGTTTTGTGCAGTTTATCACTCGCGCTATTTTGCGCGTCGCACTGTTTTGTGCAGTTCACACTGGCGCTATTTTGGACGTCGCACTGTTTTGTGCAGTTTATCACTCGCGCTATTTTGCGCGTCGCGCTGTTTTTTGCAGTTCACACTCGCGCTATCTTGCGCGTCGCACTGTTTTGTGCAGTTTTCGACGCGCGCTATTTTGCTCGTCGCACTGTTTTGTGCAGTTGACACTCGCGCTATTTTGCGCGTCGCACTGTTTTGTGCAGTTTATCACTCGCGCTATTTTGCGCGTCGCACTGTTTTGTGCAGTTTATCACTCGCGCTATTTTGCGGGTCGCACTGTTTTGTGCAGTTTATCACTCGCGCTATTTTGCGCGTCGCACTGTTTTGTGCAGTTTATCACTCGCGCTATTTTGCGCGTCGCACTGTTTTGTGCAGTTTATCACTCGCGCTATTTTGCGCGTCGCACTGTTTTCTACAGTTCACACTCCCGCTATTTTGCGCGTCGCCCTCTTTTGTGCAGTTTATCACTCGCGCTATTTTGCGCGTCGCACTGCTTTGTGCTGTTTACACTCGTGCTATTTTGCGTGTCGCACTGTTTTGTGCAGTTTATCAATTGCGCTATTTTGCGCGTCGCACTGTTTTGTGTAGTTCACAGCCCCGCTATTTTGCGCGTCGCACTCTTTTGTGCAGTTTATCACTCGCGCTATTTTGCGCGTCGCACTGCTTTGTGCATTTTACACTCGCGCTATTTTGCGCGTCGCACTGTTTTGTGCAGTTTATCACTCGTGCTATTTTGCGCGTCGCACTGTTTTGTGCAGTTTGTCACTCCTGCTATATTGCGCGTCGCACTATTTTTTGCAGTTTATCACTCGCGCTATTTTGCGCATCGCACTGTTTTGTGCAGTTCACACTGGCGTTCTTTTGCGCGTCGCACTGTTTTTTACAGTTCATCACTCGCGCTATTTTGAGCGTCGCACTGTTTTGTGCAGTTTGTCACTCGCGCTATTTTGTGCGTGACACTGTTTTGTGCAGTTCATCACTCGTGCTATTTTGCGCGTCGCACTGTTTTGTGCAGTTTATCGCTCGCGCTATTTTACGCGTCGCACTGTTTTGTGCAGTTCACACTGGCGCTATTTTGTACGTCGCACTGTTTTATGCAGTTTATCACTCGCGCTATTTTGCGCGTCGCGCTGTTTTGTGCAGTTCACACTCGGGCTATCTTGCGCGTCGCACTGTTTTGTGCAGTTTACCACGGGCGCTATTTTGCTCGTCGCACTGTTTTGTGCAGTTGACACTCGCGCTATTTTGCGCGTCGCACTGTTTTGTGCAGTTTATCACTCGCGCTATTTTGCGCGTCGCACTGTTTTGTGCAGTATATCACTCGCGCTATTTTGCGGGTCGCACCGTTTTGTGCAGTTTATCACTCGCGCTATTTTGCGCGTCGCACCGTTTTCTGCAGTTTATCACTCGCGCTATTTTGCGCGTCGCACTGTTTTGTGCAGTTTATCACTCGCGCTATTTTGCGCGTCGCACTGTTTTGTGCAGTTTATCACTCGCGCTATTTTGCGCGTCGCACTGTTTTGTGCAGTTGACACTCGCGCTATTTTGCGCGTCGCACTGTTTTGTGCAGTTTATCACTCGCGCTATTTTGCGCGTCGCACTGTTTTGTGCAGTTTATCACTCGCGCTATTTTGCGCGTCGCACTGTTTTGTGCAGTTTATCACTCGCGCTATTTTGCGCGTCGCACTGTTTTCTGCAGTTTATCACTCGCGCTATTTTGCGCGTCGCACGGTTTTGTGCAGTTCACACTCCTGCTATTTTGCGCGTCGAACTCTTTTGTGCAGTTTCTCACTCCCGCTATTTTGCGCGTCACACTGTTTTGTGCAGTTGACACTCGCGCTATTTTGCGCGTCGCACTGTTTTGTGCAGTTTATCACTCGCGCCATTTTGCGCGTCGCACTGTTTTGTGCAGTTCACACTGGCGCTATTTTGTACGTCATACTATTTTGCGCGTCGAACTCTTTTGTGCAGTTTCTCACTCCCGCTATTTTGCGCGTCACACTGTTTTGTGCAGTTGACACTCGCGCTATTTTGCGCGTCGCACTGTTTTGTGCAGTTTATCACTCGCGCTATTTTGCGCGTCGCACTGTTTTGTGCAGTTTATCACTCGCGCTATTTTGCGCGTCGCACTGTTTTGTGCAGTTGACACTCGCGCTATTTTGCGCGTCGCACTGTTTTGTGCAGTTTATCACTCGCGCTATTTTGCGCGTCGCACTGTTTTGTGCAGTTTATCACTCGCGCTATTTTGCGCGTCGCACTGTTTTGTGCAGTTTATCACTCGCGCTATTTTGCGCGTCGCACTGTTTTGTGCAGTTTATCACTCGCGCTATTTTGCGCGTCGCACGGTTTTGTGCAGTTCACACTCCTGCTATTTTGCGCGTCGAACTCTTTTGTGCAGTTTCTCACTCCCGCTATTTTGCGCGTCACACTGTTTTGTGCAGTTGACACTCGCGCTATTTTGCGCGTCGCACTGTTTTGTGCAGTTTATCACTCGCGCTATTTTGCGCGTCGCACCGTTTTCTGCAGTTTATCACTCGCGCTATTTTGCGCGTCGCACTGTTTTGTGCAGTTTATCACTCGCGCTATTTTGCGGGTCGCACTGTTTTGTGCAGTTTATCACTCGCGCTATTTTGCGCGTCGCACTGTTTTGTGCAGTTGACACTCGCGCTATTTTGCGCGTCGCACTGTTTTGTGCAGTTTATCACTCGCGCTATTTTGCGCGTCGCACTGTTTTGTGCAGTTTATCACTCGCGCTATTTTGCGCGTCGCACTGTTTTCTACAGTTCACACTCCCGCTATTTTGCGCGTCGCCCTCTTTTGTGCAGTTTATCACTCGCGCTATTTTGCGCGTCGCACTGCTTTGTGCTGTTTACACTCGTGCTATTTTGCGTGTCGCACTGTTTTGTGCAGTTTATCAATTGCGCTATTTTGCGCGTCGCACTGTTTTGTGTAGTTCACACCCCCGCTATTTTGCGCGTCGCACTCTTTTGTGCAGTTTATCACTCGCGCTATTTTGCGCGTCGCACTGCTTTGTGCATTTTACACTCACGCTATTTTGCGCGTCGCACTGTTTTGTGCAGTTTATCACTCGTGCTATTTTGCGCGTCGCACTGTTTTGTGCAGTTTGTCACTCCTGCTATATTGCGCGTCGCACTATTTTTTGCAGTTTATCACTCGCGCTATTTTGCGCGTCGCACTGTTTTGTGCAGTTCACACTGGCGTTCTTTTGCGCGTCGCACTGTTTTTTACAGTTCATCACTCGCGCTATTTTGAGCGTCGCACTGTTTTGTGCAGTTTGTCACTCGCGCTATTTTGTGCGTGACACTGTTTTGTGCAGTTCATCACTCGTGCTATTTTGCGCGTCGCACTGTTTTGTTCAGTCTATCGCTCGCGCTATTTTGCGCGTCGCACTGTTTTGTGCAGTTCACACTGGCGCTATTTTGTACGTCGCACTGTTTTGTGCAGTTTATCACTCGCGCTATTTTGCGCGTCGCGCTGTTTTGTGCAGTTCACACTCGCGCTATCTTGCGCGTCGCACTGTTTTGTGCAGTTTACCACGGGCGCTATTTTGCTCGTCGCACTGTTTTGTGCAGTTGACACTCGCGCTATTTTGCGCGTCGCACTGTTTTGTGCAGTTTATCACTCGCGCTATTTTGCGCGTCGCACTGTTTTGTGCAGTTTATCACTCGCGCTATTTTGCGGGTCGCACTGTTTTGTGCAGTTTATCACTCGCGCTATTTTGCGCGTCGCACTGTTTTGTGCAGTTTATCACTCGCGCTATTTTGCGCGTCGCACTGTTTTGTGCAGTTTATCACTCGCGCTATTTTGCGCGTCGCACGGTTTTATGCAGTTCACACTCCTGCTATTTTGCGCGTCGAACTCTTTTGTGCAGTTTATCACTCCCGCTATTTTGCGCGTCACACTGTTTTGTGCAGTTGACACTCGCGCTATTTTGCGCGTCGCACTGTTTTGTGCAGTTTATCACTCGCGCTATTTTGCGCGTCGAACTGTTTTGTGCAGTTTATCACTCGCGCTATTTTGCGGGTCACACTTTTTGTGCAGTTTATCACTCGCGCTATTTTGCGCGTCGCACTGTTTTGTGCAGTTTATCACTCGCGCTATTTTGCGCGTCGCACTGTTTTGTGCAGTTCACACTGGCGCTATTTTGTACGTCATACTATTTTGCGCGTCGCGCTGTTTTGTGCAGTTCACACTCGCGCTATCTTGCGTGTCGCACTGTTTTGTGCAGTTTACCACGCGCACTATTTTGCTCGTCGCACTGTTTTGTGCAGTTTATCACTCGCGCTATTTTGCGGGTCACCCTTTTTGTGCAGTTTATCACACGCGCGGTTTTGCGCGTCGCACTGTTTTGTGCAGTTTATCACTCGCGCTATTTTGACCGTCGCACTGTTTTGTGCAGTTTGTCACTCGCTATTTTGTGCGTGACACTGTTTTGTGCAGTTCATCACTCGCGCTATTTTGCGCGTCGCACTGTTTTGTGCAGTTTATCACTCGCGCTATTTTGCGCGTCGCACTGTTTTGTGCAGTTCACACTGGCGCTATTTTGGACGTCGCACTGTTTTGTGCAGTTTATCACTCGCGCTATTTTGCGCGTCGCGCTGTTTTTTGCAGTTCACACTCGCGCTATCTTGCGCGTCGCACTGTTTTGTGCAGTTTTCGACGCGCGCTATTTTGCTCGTCGCACTGTTTTGTGCAGTTGACACTCGCGCTATTTTGCGCGTCGCACTGTTTTGTGCAGTTTATCACTCGCGCTATTTTGCGCGTCGCACTGTTTTGTGCAGTTTATCACTCGCGCTATTTTGCGGGTCGCACTGTTTTGTGCAGTTTATCACTCGCGCTATTTTGCGCGTCGCACTGTTTTGTGCAGTTTATCACTCGCGCTATTTTGCGCGTCGCACTGTTTTGTGCAGTTTATCACTCGCGCTATTTTGCGCGTCGCACTGTTTTCTACAGTTCACACTCCCGCTATTTTGCGCGTCGCCCTCTTTTGTGCAGTTTATCACTCGCGCTATTTTGCGCGTCGCACTGCTTTGTGCTGTTTACACTCGTGCTATTTTGCGTGTCGCACTGTTTTGTGCAGTTTATCAATTGCGCTATTTTGCGCGTCGCACTGTTTTGTGTAGTTCACACCCCCGCTATTTTGCGCGTCGCACTCTTTTGTGCAGTTTATCACTCGCGCTATTTTGCGCGTCGCACTGCTTTGTGCATTTTACACTCGCGCTATTTTGCGCGTCGCACTGTTTTGTGCAGTTTATCACTCGTGCTATTTTGCGCGTCGCACTGTTTTGTGCAGTTTGTCACTCCTGCTATATTGCGCGTCGCACTATTTTTTGCAGTTTATCACTCGCGCTATTTTGCGCATCGCACTGTTTTGTGCAGTTCACACTGGCGTTCTTTTGCGCGTCGCACTGTTTTTTACAGTTCATCACTCGCGCTATTTTGAGCGTCGCACTGTTTTGTGCAGTTTGTCACTCGCGCTATTTTGTGCGTGACACTGTTTTGTGCAGTTCATCACTCGTGCTATTTTGCGCGTCGCACTGTTTTGTGCAGTTTATCGCTCGCGCTATTTTACGCGTCGCACTGTTTTGTGCAGTTCACACTGGCGCTATTTTGTACGTCGCACTGTTTTATGCAGTTTATCACTCGCGCTATTTTGCGCGTCGCGCTGTTTTGTGCAGTTCACACTCGGGCTATCTTGCGCGTCGCACTGTTTTGTGCAGTTTACCACGGGCGCTATTTTGCTCGTCGCACTGTTTTGTGCAGTTGACACTCGCGCTATTTTGCGCGTCGCACTGTTTTGTGCAGTTTATCACTCGCGCTATTTTGCGCGTCGCACTGTTTTGTGCAGTATATCACTCGCGCTATTTTGCGGGTCGCACCGTTTTGTGCAGTTTATCACTCGCGCTATTTTGCGCGTCGCACCGTTTTCTGCAGTTTATCACTCGCGCTATTTTGCGCGTCGCACTGTTTTGTGCAGTTTATCACTCGCGCTATTTTGCGCGTCGCACTGTTTTGTGCAGTTTATCACTCGCGCTATTTTGCGCGTCGCACTGTTTTGTGCAGTTGACACTCGCGCTATTTTGCGCGTCGCACTGTTTTGTGCAGTTTATCACTCGCGCTATTTTGCGCGTCGCACTGTTTTGTGCAGTTTATCACTCGCGCTATTTTGCGCGTCGCACTGTTTTGTGCAGTTTATCACTCGCGCTATTTTGCGCGTCGCACGGTTTTGTGCAGTTCACACTCCTGCTATTTTGCGCGTCGAACTCTTTTGTGCAGTTTCTCACTCCCGCTATTTTGCGCGTCACACTGTTTTGTGCAGTTGACACTCGCGCTATTTTGCGCGTCGCACTGTTTTGTGCAGTTTATCACTCGCGCCATTTTGCGCGTCGCACTGTTTTGTGCAGTTCACACTGGCGCTATTTTGTACGTCATACTATTTTGCGCGTCGCGCTGTTTTGTGCAGTTCACACTCGCGCTATCTTGCGTGTCGCACTGTTTTGTGCAGTTTACCACGCGCACTATTTTGCTCGTCGCACTGTTTTGTGCAGTTTATCACTCGCGCTATTTTGCGGGTCACACTTTTTGTGCAGTTTATCACACGCGCGGTTTTGCGCGTCGCACTGTTTTGTGCAGTTTATCACTCGCGCTATTTTGAGCGTCGCACTGTTTTGTGCAGTTTGTCACTCGCTATTTTGTGCGTGACACTGTTTTGTGCAGTTCATCACTCGCGCAATTTTGCGCGTCGCACTGTTTTGTGCAGTTTATCACTCGCGCTATTTTGCGCGTCGCACTGTTTTGTGCAGTTCACACTGGCGCTATTTTGGACGTCGCACTGTTTTGTGCAGTTTATCACTCGCGCTATTTTGCGCGTCGCGCTGTTTTGTGCAGTTCACAGTCGCGCTATCTTGCGCGTCGCACTGTTTTGTGCAGTTTACCACGCGCGCTATTTTGCTCGTCGCACTGTTTTGTGCAGTTGACACTCGCGCTATTTTGCGCGTCGCACTGTTTTGTGCAGTTTATCACTCGCGCTATTTTGCGCGTCGCACTGTTTTCTACAGTTCACACTCCCGCTATTTTGCGCGTCGCCCTCTTTTGTGCAGTTTATCACTCGCGCTATTTTGCGCGTCGCACTGCTTTGTGCTGTTTACACTCGTGCTATTTTGCGTGTCGCGCTGTTTTGTGCAGTTTATCAATTGCGCTATTTTGCGCGTCGCACTGTTTTGTGTAGTTCACACCCCCGCTATTTTGCGCGTCGCACTCTTTTGTGCAGTTTATCACTCGCGCTATTTTGCGCGTCGCACTGCTTTGTGCATTTTACACTCGCGCTATTTTGCGCGTCGCACTGTTTTGTGCAGTTTATCACTCGTGCTATTTTGCGCGTCGCACTGTTTTGTGCAGTTTGTCACTCCTGCTATATTGCGCGTCGCACTATTTTTTGCAGTTTATCACTCGCGCTATTTTGCGCGTCGCACTGTTTTGTGCAGTTCACACTGGCGTTCTTTTGCGCGTCGCACTGTTTTTTACAGTTCATCACTCCCGCTATTTTGAGCGTCGCACTGTTTTGTGCAGTTTGTCACTCGCGCTATTTTGTGCGTGACACTGTTTTGTGCAGTTCATCACTCGTGCTATTTTGCGCGTCGCACTGTTTTGTGCAGTTTATCGCTCGCGCTATTTTGCGCGTCGCACTGTTTTGTGCAGTTCACACTGGCGCTATTTTGTACGTCGCACTTTTTGTGCAGTTTATCACTCGCGCTATTTTGCGCGTCGCGCTGTTTTGTGCAGTTCACACTCGCGCTATCTTGCGCGTCGCACTGTTTTGTGCAGTTTACCACGGGCGCTATTTTGCTCGTCGCACTGTTTTGTGCAGTTGACACTCGCGCTATTTTGCGCGTCGCACTGTTTTGTGCAGTTTATCACTCGCGCTATTTTGCGCGTCGCACTGTTTTGTGCAGTTTATCACTCGCGCTATTTTGCGGGTCGCACTGTTTTGTGCAGTTTATCACTCGCGCTATTTTGCGCGTCGCACTGTTTTGTGCAGTTTATCACTCGCGCTATTTTGCGCGTCGCACTGTTTTGTGCAGTTTATCACTCGCGCTATTTTGCGCGTCGCACGGTTTTGTGCATTTCACACTCCTGCTATTTTGCGCGTCGAACTCTTTTGTGCAGTTTATCACTCCCGCTATTTTGCGCGTCACACTGTTTTGTGCAGTTGACACTCGCGCTATTTTGCGCGTCGCACTGTTTTGTGCAGTTTATCACTCGCGCTATTTTGCGCGTCGCACTGTTTTGTGCAGTTCACACTGGCGCTATTTTGTACGTCATACTATTTTGCGCGTCGCGCTGTTTTGTGCAGTTCACACTCGCGCTATCTTGCGTGTCGCACTGTTTTGTGCAGTTTACCACGCGCACTATTTTGCTCGTCGCACTGTTTTGTGCAGTTTATCACTCGCGCTATTTTGCGGGTCACACTTTTTGTGCAGTTTATCACACGCGCGGTTTTGCGCGTCGCACTGTTTTGTGCAGTTTATCACTCGCGCTATTTTGAGCGTCGCACTGTTTTGTGCAGTTTGTCACTCGCTATTTTGTGCGTGACACTGTTTTGTGCAGTTCATCACTCGCGCAATTTTGCGCGTCGCACTGTTTTGTGCAGTTTATCACTCGCGCTATTTTGCGCGTCGCACTGTTTTGTGCAGTTCACACTGGCGCTATTTTGGACGTCGCACTGTTTTGTGCAGTTTATCACTCGCGCTATTTTGCGCGTCGCGCTGTTTTGTGCAGTTTACCACGCGCGCTATTTTGCTCGTCGCACTGTTTTGTGCAGTTGACACTCGCGCTATTTTGCGCGTCGCACTGTTTTGTGCAGTTTATCACTCGCGCTATTTTGCGCGTCGCACTGTTTTGTGCAGTTTATCACTCGCGCAATTTTGCGCGTCGCACTGTTTTCTACAGTTCACACTCCCGCTATTTTGCGCGTCGCCCTCTTTTGTGCAGTTTATCATTCGCGCTATTTTGCGCGTCGCACTGCTTTGTGCTGTTTACACTCGTGCTATTTTGCGTGTCGCACTATTTTGTGCAGTTTATCAATTGCGCTATTTTGCGCGTCGCACTGTTTTGTGTAGTTCACACCCCCGCTATTTTGCGCGTCGCACTCTTTTGTGCAGTTTATCACTCGCGCTATTTTGCGCGTCGCACTGCTTTGTGCATTTTACACTCGCGTTATTTTGCGCGTCGCACTGTTTTGTGCAGTTTATCACTCGTGCTATTTTGCGCGTCGCACTGTTTTGTGCAGTTTGTCACTCCTGCTATATTGCGCGTCGCACTATTTTTTGCAGTTTATCACTCGCGCTATTTTGCGCGTCGCACTGTTTTGTGCAGTTCACACTGGCGTTCTTTTGCGCGTCGCACTGTTTTTTACAGTTCATCACTCGCGCTATTTTGAGCGTCGTACTGTTTTGTGCAGTTTGTCACTCGCGCTATTTTGTGCGTGACACTGTTTTGTGCAGTTCATCACTCGTGCTATTTTGCGCGTCGCACTGTTTTCTGCAGTTTATCGCTCGCGCTATTTTGCGCGTCGCACTGTTTTGTGCAGTTCAAACTGGCGCTATTTTGTACGTCGCACTGTTTTGTGCAGTTTATCACGCGCGCTATTTTGCCCGTCGCACTGTTTTGTGCAGTTTATCACTCGCGCTATTTTGCGCGTCGCACTGTTTTCTACAGTTCACACTCCCGCTATTTTGCGCGTCGCCCTCTTTTGTGCAGTTTATCACTCGCGCTATTTTGCGCGTCGCACTGCTTTGTGCTGTTTACACTCGTGCTATTTTGCGTGTCGCACTGTTTTGTGCAGTTTATCAATTGCGCTATTTTGCGCGTCGCACTGTTTTGTGTAGTTCACACCCCCGCTATTTTGCGCGTCGCACTCTTTTGTGCAGTTTATCACTCGCGCTATTTTGCGCGTCGCACTGCTTTGTGCATTTTACACTCGCGTTATTTTGCGCGTCGCACTGTTTTGTGCAGTTTATCACTCGTGCTATTTTGCGCGTCGCACTGTTTTGTGCAGTTTGTCACTCCTGCTATATTGCGCGTCGCACTATTTTTTGCAGTTTATCACTCGCGCTATTTTGCGCGTCGCACTGTTTTGTGCAGTTCACACTGGCGTTCTTTTGCGCGTCGCACTGTTTTTTACAGTTCATCACTCGCGCTATTTTGAGCGTCGCACCGTTTTGTGCAGTTTGTCACTCGCGCTATTTTGTGCGTGACACTGTTTTGTGCAGTTCATCACTCGTGCTATTTTGCGCGTCGCACTGTTTTCTGCAGTTTATCGCTCGCGCTATTTTGCGCGTCGCACTGTTTTGTGCAGTTCACACTGGCGCTATTTTGTACGTCGCACTGTTTTGTGCAGTTTATCACTCGCGCTATTTTGCGCGTCGCACTGTTTTGTGCAGTTTATCACTCGCGCTATTTTGCGGGTCGCACTGTTTTGTGCAGTTTATCACTCGCGCTATTTTGCGCGTCGCACTGTTTTGTGCAGTTTATCACTCGCGCTATTTTGCGCGTCGCACGGTTTTGTGCAGTTCACACTCCTGCTATTTTGCGCGTCGAACTCTTTTGTGCAGTTTATCACTCCCGCAATTTTGCGCGTCACACTGTTTTGTGCAGTTGACACTCGCGCTATTTTGCGCGTCGCACTGTTTTGTGCAGTTTATCACTCGCGTTATTTTGCGCGTCGCACTGTTTTCTACAGTTCACACTCCCGCTATTTTGCGCGTCGCCCTCTTTTGTGCAGTTTATCACTCGCGCTATTTTGCGCGTCGCACTGCTTTGTGCTGTTTACACTCGTGCTATTTTGCGTGTCGCACTGTTTTGTGCAGTTTATCAATTGCGCTATTTTGCGCGTCGCACTGTTTTGGGTAGTTCACACCCCCGCTATTATGCGCGTCGCACTCTTTTGTGCAGTTTATCACTCGCGCTATTTTGCGCGTCGCACTGCTTTGTGCATTTTACACTCGCGCTATTTTGCGCGTCGCACTGTTTTGTGCAGTTTATCACTCGTGCTATTTTGCGCGTCGCACTGTTTTGTGCAGTTTGTCACTCCTGCTATATTGCGCGTCGCACTATTTTTTGCAGTTTATCACTCGCGCTATTTTGCGCGTCGCACTGTTTTGTGCAGTTCACACTGGCGTTCTTTTGCGCGTCGCACTGTTTTTTACAGTTCATCACTCGCGCTATTTTGAGCGTCGCACTGTTTTGTGCAGTTTGTCACTCGCGCTATTTTGTGCGTGACACTGTTTTGTGCAGTTCATCACTCGTGCTATTTTGCGCGTCGCACTGTTTTGTGCAGTTTATCGCTCGCGCTATTTTACGCGTCGCACTGTTTTGTGCAGTTCACACTGGCGCTATTTTGTACGTCGCACTGTTTTGTGCAGTTTATCACTCGCGCTATTTTGCGCGTCGCGCTGTTTTGTGCAGTTCACACTCGGGCTATCTTGCGCGTCGCACTGTTTTGTGCAGTTTATCACTCGCGCTATTTTGCGCGTCGCACTGTTTTGTGCATTTTATCACTCGCGCTATTTTGCGCGTCGCACTGTTTTCTACAGTTCACACTCCCACTATTTTGCGCGTCGCCCTCTTTTGTGCAGTTTATCATTCGCGCTATTTTGCGCGTCGCACTGCTTTGTGCTGTTTACACTCGTGCTATTTTGCGTGTCGCACTATTTTGTGCAGTTTATCAATTGCGCTATTTTGCGCGTCGCACTGTTTTGTGTAGTTCACACCCCCGCTATTTTGCGCGTCGCACTCTTTTGTGCAGTTTATCACTCGCGCTATTTTGCGCGTCGCACTGCTTTGTGCATTTTACACTCGCGTTATTTTGCGCGTTGCACTGTTTTGTGCAGTTTATCACTCGTGCTATTTTGCGCGTCGCACTGTTTTGTGCAGTTTGTCACTCCTGCTATATTGCGCGTCGCACTATTTTTTGCAGTTTATCACTCGCGCTATTTTGCGCGTCGCACTGTTTTGTGCAGTTCACACTGGCGTTCTTTTGCGCGTCGCACTGTTTTTTACAGTTCATCACTCGCGCTATTTTGAGCGTCGCACTGTTTTGTGCAGTTTGTCACTCGCGCTATTTTGTGCGTGACACTGTTTTGTGCAGTTCATCACTCGTGCTATTTTGCGCGTCGCACTGTTTTCTGCAGTTTATCGCTCGCGCTATTTTGCGCGTCGCACTGTTTTGTGCAGTTCACACTGGCGCTATTTTGTACGTCGCACTGTTTTGTGCAGTTTATCACGCGCGCTATTTTGCGCGTCGCACTGTTTTGTGCAGTTTATCACTCGCGCTATTTTGCGCGTCGCACTGTTTTCTACAGTTCACACTCCCGCTATTTTGCGCGTCGCCCTCTTTTGTGCAGTTTATCACTCGCGCTATTTTGCGCGTCGCACTGCTTTGTGCTGTTTACACTCGTGCTATTTTGCGTGTCGCACTGTTTTGTGCAGTTTATCAATTGCGCTATTTTGCGCGTCGCACTGTTTTGTGTAGTTCACACCCCCGCTATTTTGCGCGTCGCACTCTTTTGTGCAGTTTATCACTCGCGCTATTTTCCGCGTCGCACTGCTTTGTGCATTTTACACTCGCGTTATTTTGCGCGTCGCACTGTTTTGTGCAGTTTATCACTCGTGCTATTTTGCGCGTCGCACTGTTTTGTGCAGTTTGTCACTCCTGCTATATTGCGCGTCGCACTATTTTTTGCAGTTTATCACTCGCGCTATTTTGCGCGTCGCACTGTTTTGTGCAGTTCACACTGGCGTTCTTTTGCGCGTCGCACTGTTTTTTACAGTTCATCACTCGCGCTATTTTGAGCGTCGCACCGTTTTGTGCAGTTTGTCACTCGCGCTATTTTGTGCGTGACACTGTTTTGTGCAGTTCATCACTCGTGCTATTTTGCGCGTCGCACTGTTTTCTGCAGTTTATCGCTCGCGCTATTTTGCGCGTCGCACTGTTTTGTGCAGTTCACACTGGCGCTATTTTGTACGTCGCACTGTTTTGTGCAGTTTATCACTCGCGCTATTTTGCGCGTCGCACTGTTTTGTGCAGTTTATCACTCGCGCTATTTTGCGGGTCGCACTGTTTTGTGCAGTTTATCACTCGCGCTATTTTGCGCGTCGCACTGTTTTGTGCAGTTTATCACTCGCGCTATTTTGCGCGTCGCACGGTTTTGTGCAGTTCACACTCCTGCTATTTTGCGCGTCGAACTCTTTTGTGCAGTTTATCACTCCCGCAATTTTGCGCGTCACACTGTTTTGTGCAGTTGACACTCGCGCTATTTTGCGCGTCGCACTGTTTTGTGCAGTTTATCACTCGCGTTATTTTGCGCGTCGCACTGTTTTCTACAGTTCACACTCCCGCTATTTTGCGCGTCGCCCTCTTTTGTGCAGTTTATCACTCGCGCTATTTTGCGCGTCGCACTGCTTTGTGCTGTTTACACTCGTGCTATTTTGCGTGTCGCACTGTTTTGTGCAGTTTATCAATTGCGCTATTTTGCGCGTCGCACTGTTTTGGGTAGTTCACACCCCCGCTATTATGCGCGTCGCACTCTTTTGTGCAGTTTATCACTCGCGCTATTTTGCGCGTCGCACTGCTTTGTGCATTTTACACTCGCGCTATTTTGCGCGTCGCACTGTTTTGTGCAGTTTATCACTCGTGGTATTTTGCGCGTCGCACTGTTTTGTGCAGTTTGTCACTCCTGCTATATTGCGCGTCGCACTATTTTTTGCAGTTTATCACTCGCGCTATTTTGCGCGTCGCACTGTTTTGTGCAGTTCACACTGGCGTTCTTTTGCGCGTCGCACTGTTTTTTACAGTTCATCACTCGCGCTATTTTGAGCATCGCACTGTTTTGTGCAGTTTGTCACTCGCGCTATTTTGTGCGTGACACTGTTTTGTGCAGTTCATCACTCGTGCTATTTTGCGCGTCGCACTGTTTTGTGCAGTTTATCGCTCGCGCTATTTTACGCGTCGCACTGTTTTGTGCAGTTCACACTGGCGCTATTTTGTACGTCGCACTGTTTTGTGCAGTTTATCACTCGCGCTATTTTGCGCGTCGCGCTGTTTTGTGCAGTTCACACTCGGGCTATCTTGCGCGTCGCACTGTTTTGTGCAGTTTATCACTCGCGCTATTTTGCGCGTCGCACTGTTTTGTGCATTTTATCACTCGCGCTATTTTGCGCGTCGCACTGTTTTCTACAGTTCACACTCCCACTATTTTGCGCGTCGCCCTCTTTTGTGCAGTTTATCATTCGCGCTATTTTGCGCGTCGCACTGCTTTGTGCTGTTTACACTCGTGCTATTTTGCGTGTCGCACTATTTTGTGCAGTTTATCAATTGCGCTATTTTGCGCGTCGCCCTGTTTTGTGTAGTTCACACCCCCGCTATTTTGCGCATCGCACTCTTTTGTGCAGTTTATCACTCGCGCTATTTTGCGCGTCGCACTGCTTTGTGCATTTTACACTCGCGTTATTTTGCGCGTCGCACTGTTTTGTGCAGTTTATCACTCGTGCTATTTTGCGCGTCGCACTGTTTTGTGCAGTTTGTCACTCCTACTATATTGCGCGTCGCACTATTTTTTGCAGTTTATCACTCGCGCTATTTTGCGCGTCGCACTGTTTTGTGCAGTTCACACTGGCGTTCTTTTGCGCGTCGCACTGTTTTTTACAGTTCATCACTCGCGCTATTTTGAGCGTCGCACTGTTTTGTGCAGTTTGTCACTCGCGCTATTTTGTGCGTGACACTGTTTTGTGCAGTTCATCACTCGTGCTATTTTGCGCGTCGCACTGTTTTCTGCAGTTTATCGCTCGCACTATTTTGCGCGTCGCACTGTTTTGTGCAGTTCACACTGGCGCTATTTTGTACGTCGCACTGTTTTGTGCAGTTTATCACTCGCGCTATTTTGCGCGTCGCACTGTTTTGTGCAGTTTATCACTCGCGCTATTTTGCGGGTCGCACTGTTTTGTGCAGTTTATCACTCGCGCTATTTTGCGCGTCGCACTGTTTTGTGCAGTTTATCACTCGCGCTATTTTGCGCGTCGCACGGTTTTGTGCAGTTCACACTCCTGCTATTTTGCGCGTCGAACTCTTTTGTGCAGTTTATCACTCCCGCAATTTTGCGCGTCACACTGTTTTGTGCAGTTGACACTCGCGCTATTTTGCGCGTCGCACTGTTTTGTGCAGTTTATCACTCGCGCTATTTTGCGCGTCGCACTGTTTTCTACAGTTCACACTCCCGCTATTTTGCGCGTCGCCCTCTTTTGTGCAGTTTATCACTCGCGCTATTTTGCGCGTCGCACTGCTTTGTGCTGTTTACACTCGTGCTATTTTGCGTGTCGCACTGTTTTGTGCAGTTTATCAATTGCGCTATTTTGCGCGTCGCACTGTTTTGGGTAGTTCACACCCCCGCTATTATGCGCGTCGCACTCTTTTGTGCAGTTTATCACTCGCACTATTTTGCGCGTCGCACTGCTTTGTGCATTTTACACTCGCGCTATTTTGCGCGTCGCACTGTTTTGTGCAGTTTATCACTTGTGCTATTTTGCGCGTCGCACTGTTTTGTGCAGTTTGTCACTCCTGCTATATTGCGCGTCGCACTATTTTTTGCAGTTTATCACTCGCGCTATTTTGCGCGTCGCACTGTTTTGTGCAGTTCACACTGGCGTTCTTTTGCGCGTCGCACTGTTTTTTACAGTTCATCACTCGCGCTATTTTGAGCGTCGCACTGTTTTGTGCAGTTTGTCACTCGCGCTATTTTGTGCGTGACACTGTTTTGTGCAGTTCATCACTCGTGCTATTTTGCGCGTCGCACTGTTTTGTGCAGTTTATCGCTCGCGCTATTTTACGCGTCGCACTGTTTTGTGCAGTTCACACTGGCGCTATTTTGTACGTCGCACTGTTTTGTGCAGTTTATCACTCGCGCTATTTTGCGCGTCGCGCTGTTTTGTGCAGTTCACACTCGGGCTATCTTGCGCGTCGCACTGTTTTGTGCAGTTTATCACTCGCGCTATTTTGCGCGTCGCACTGTTTTGTGCATTTTATCACTCGCGCTATTTTGCGCGTCGCACTGTTTTCTACAGTTCACACTCCCACTATTTTGCGCGTCGCCCTCTTTTGTGCAGTTTATCATTCGCGCTATTTTGCGCGTCGCACTGCTTTGTGCTGTTTACACTCGTGCTATTTTGCGTGTCGCACTATTTTGTGCAGTTTATCAACTGCGCTATTTTGCGCGTCGCACTGTTTTGTGTAGTTCACACCCCCGCTATTTTGCGCGTCGCACTCTTTTGTGCAGTTTATCACTCGCGCTATTTTGCGCGTCGCACTGCTTTGTGCATTTTACACTCGCGTTATTTTGCGCGTCGCACTGTTTTGTGCAGTTTATCACTCGTGCTATTTTGCGCGTCGCACTGTTTTGTGCAGTTTGTCACTCCTGCTATATTGCGCGTCGCACTATTTTTTGCAGTTTATCACTCGCGCTATTTTGCGCGTCGCACTGTTTTGTGCAGTTCACACTGGCGTTCTTTTGCGCGTCGCACTGTTTTTTACAGTTCATCACTCGCGCTATTTTGAGCGTCGCACTGTTTTGTGCAGTTTGTCACTCGCGCTATTTTGTGCGTGACACTGTTTTGTGCAGTTCATCACTCGTGCTATTTTGCGCGTCGCACTGTTTTCTGCAGTTTATCGCTCGCGCTATTTTGCGCGTCGCACTGTTTTGTGCAGTTCACACTGGCGCTATTTTGTACGTCGCACTGTTTTGTGCAGTTTATCACTCGCGCTATTTTGCGCGTCGCACTGTTTTGTGCAGTTTATCACTCGCGCTATTTTGCGGGTCGCACTGTTTTGTGCAGTTTATCACTCGCGCTATTTTGCGCGTCGCACTGTTTTGTGCAGTTTATCACTCGTGCTATTTTGCGCGTCGCACTGTTTTGTGCAGTTTGTCACTCCTGCTATATTGCGCGTCGCACTATTTTTTGCAGTTTATCACTCGCGCTATTTTGCGCGTCGCACTGTTTTGTGCAGTTCACACTGGCGTTCTTTTGCGCGTCGCACTGTTTTTTACAGTTCATCACTCGCGCTATTTTGAGCGTCGCACTGTTTTGTGCAGTTTGTCACTCGCGCTATTTTGTGCGTGACACTGTTTTGTGCAGTTCATCACTCGTGCTATTTTGCGCGTCGCACTGTTTTGTGCAGTTTATCGCTCGCGCTATTTTACGCGTCGCACTGTTTTGTGCAGTTCACACTGGCGCTATTTTGTACGTCGCACTGTTTTGTGCAGTTTATCACTCGCGCTATTTTGCGCGTCGCGCTGTTTTGTGCAGTTCACACTCGGGCTATCTTGCGCGTCGCACTGTTTTGTGCAGTTTATCACTCGCGCTATTTTGCGCGTCGCACTGTTTTGTGCATTTTATCACTCGCGCTATTTTGCGCGTCGCACTGTTTTCTACAGTTCACACTCCCACTATTTTGCGCGTCGCCCTCTTTTGTGCAGTTTATCATTCGCGCTATTTTGCGCGTCGCACTGCTTTGTGCTGTTTACACTCGTGCTATTTTGCGTGTCGCACTATTTTGTGCAGTTTATCAATTGCGCTATTTTGCGCGTTGCACTGTTTTGTGTAGTTCACACCCCCGCTATTTTGCGCGTCGCACTCTTTTGTGCAGTTTATCACTCGCGCTATTTTGCGCGTCGCACTGCTTTGTGCATTTTACACTCGCGTTATTTTGCGCGTCGCACTGTTTTGTGCAGTTTATCACTCGTGCTATTTTGCGCGTCGCACTGTTTTGTGCAGTTTGTCACTCCTGCTATATTGCGCGTCGCACTATTTTTTGCAGTTTATCACTCGCGCTATTTTGCGCGTCGCACTGTTTTGTGCAGTTCACACTGGCGTTCTTTTGCGCGTCGCACTGTTTTTTACAGTTCATCACTCGCGCTATTTTGAGCGTCGCACTGTTTTGTGCAGTTTGTCACTCGCGCTATTTTGTGCGTGACACTGTTTTGTGCAGTTCATCACTCGTGCTATTTTGCGCGTCGCACTGTTTTGTGCAGTTTATCGCTCGCGCTATTTTGCGCGTCGCACTGTTTTGTGCAGTTCACACTGGCGCTATTTTGTACGTCGCACTGTTTTGTGCAGTTTATCACTCGCGCTATTTTGCGCGTCGCGCTGTTTTGTGCAGTTCACACTCGGGCTATCTTGCGCGTCGCACTGTTTTGTGCAGTTTACCACGGGCGCTATTTTGCTCGTCGCACTGTTTTGTGCAGTTGACACTCGCGCTATTTTGCGCGTCGCACTGTTTTGTGCAGTTTATCACTCGCGCTATTTTGCGCGTCGCACTGTTTTGTGCAGTATATCACTCGCGCTATTTTGCGGGTCGCACCGTTTTGTGCAGTTTATCACTCGCGCTATTTTGCGCGTCGCACCGTTTTCTGCAGTTTATCACTCGCGCTATTTTGCGCGTCGCACTGTTTTGTGCAGTTTATCACTCGCGCTATTTTGCGGGTCGCACTGTTTTGTGCAGTTTATCACTCGCGCTATTTTGCGCGTCGCACTGTTTTGTGCAGTTGACACTCGCGCTATTTTGCGCGTCGAACTGTTTTGTGCAGTTTATCACTCGCGCTATTTTGCGCGTCGCACTGTTTTGTGCAGTTTATCACTCGCGCTATTTTGCGCGTCGCACTGTTTTCTACAGTTCACACTCCCGCTATTTTGCGCGTCGCCCTCTTTTGTGCAGTTTATCACTCGCGCTATTTTGCGCGTCGCACTGCTTTGTGCTGTTTACACTCGTGCTATTTTGCGTGTCGCGCTGTTTTGTGCAGTTTATCAATTGCGCTATTTTGCGCGTCGCACTGTTTTGTGTAGTTCACACCCCCGCTATTTTGCGCGTCGCACTCTTTTGTGCAGTTTATCACTCGCGCTATTTTGCGCGTCGCACTGCTTTGTGCATTTTACACTCGCGCTATTTTGCGCGTCGCACTGTTTTGTGCAGTTTATCACTCGTGCTATTTTGCGCGTCGCACTGTTTTGTGCAGTTTGTCACTCCTGCTATATTGCGCGTCGCACTATTTTTTGCAGTTTATCACTCGCGCTATTTTGCGCGTCGCACTGTTTTGTGCAGTTCACACTGGCGTTCTTTTGCGCGTCGCACTGTTTTTTACAGTTCATCACTCGCGCTATTTTGAGCGTCGCACTGTTTTGTGCAGTTTGTCACTCGCGCTATTTTGTGCGTGACACTGTTTTGTGCAGTTCATCACTCGTGCTATTTTGCGCGTCGCACTGTTTTGTGCAGTTTATCGCTCGCGCTATTTTGCGCGTCGCACTGTTTTGTGCAGTTCACACTGGCGCTATTTTGTACGTCGCACTGTTTTGTGCAGTTTATCACTCGCGCTATTTTGCGCGTCGCGCTGTTTTGTGCAGTTCACACTCGCGCTATCTTGCGCGTCGCACTGTTTTGTGCAGTTTACCACGGGCGCTATTTTGCGCGTCGCACTGTTTTGTGCAGTTTATCACTCGCGCTATTTTGCGGGTCGCACTGTTTTGTGCAGTTTATCACTCGCGCTATTTTGCGCGTCGCACGGTTTTGTGCAGTTCACACTCCTGCTATTTTGCGCGTCGAACTCTTTTGTGCAGTTTATCACTCCCGCTATTTTGCGCGTCACACTGTTTTGTGCAGTTGACACTCGCGCTATTTTGCGCGTCGCACTGTTTTGTGCAGTTTATCACTCGCGCTATTTTGCGCGTCGCACTGTTTTGTGCAGTTCACACTGGCGCTATTTTGTACGTCATACTATTTTGCGCGTCGCGCTGTTTTGTGCAGTTCACACTCGCGCTATCTTGCGTGTCGCACTGTTTTGTGCAGTTTACCACGCGTACTATTTTGCTCGTCGCACTGTTTTGTGCAGTTTATCACTCGCGCTATTTTGCGGGTCACACTTTTTGTGCAGTTTATCACTCGCGCTATTTTGCGCGTCGCGCTGTTTTGTGCAGTTCACACTCGGGCTATCTTGCGCGTCGCACTGTTTTGTGCAGTTTACCACGGGCGCTATTTTGCTCGTCGCACTGTTTTGTGCAGTTGACACTCGCGCTATTTTGCGCGTCGCACTGTTTTGTGCAGTTTATCACTCGCGCTATTTTGCGCGTCGCACTGTTTTGTGCAGTATATCACTCGCGCTATTTTGCGGGTCGCACCGTTTTGTGCAGTTTATCACTCGCGCTATTTTGCGCGTCGCACCGTTTTCTGCAGTTTATCACTCGCGCTATTTTGCGCGTCGCACTGTTTTGTGCAGTTTATCACTCGCGCTATTTTGCGGGTCGCACTGTTTTGTGCAGTTTATCACTCGCGCTATTTTGCGCGTCGCACTGTTTTGTGCAGTTGACACTCGCGCTATTTTGCGCGTCGCACTGTTTTGTGCAGTTTATCACTCGCGCTATTTTGCGCGTCGCACTGTTTTGTGCAGTTTATCACTCGCGCTATTTTGCGCGTCGCACTGTTTTCTACAGTTCACACTCCCGCTATTTTGCGCGTCGCCCTCTTTTGTGCAGTTTATCACTCGCGCTATTTTGCGCGTCGCACTGCTTTGTGCTGTTTACACTCGTGCTATTTTGCGTGTCGCACTGTTTTGTGCAGTTTATCAATTGCGCTATTTTGCGCGTCGCACTGTTTTGTGTAGTTCACACCCCCGCTATTTTGCGCGTCGCACTCTTTTGTGCAGTTTATCACTCGCGCTATTTTGCGCGTCGCACTGCTTTGTGCATTTTACACTCACGCTATTTTGCGCGTCGCACTGTTTTGTGCAGTTTATCACTCGTGCTATTTTGCGCGTCGCACTGTTTTGTGCAGTTTGTCACTCCTGCTATATTGCGCGTCGCACTATTTTTTGCAGTTTATCACTCGCGCTATTTTGCGCGTCGCACTGTTTTGTGCAGTTCACACTGGCGTTCTTTTGCGCGTCGCACTGTTTTTTACAGTTCATCACTCGCGCTATTTTGAGCGTCGCACTGTTTTGTGCAGTTTGTCACTCGCGCTATTTTGTGCGTGACACTGTTTTGTGCAGTTCATCACTCGTGCTATTTTGCGCGTCGCACTGTTTTGTTCAGTCTATCGCTCGCGCTATTTTGCGCGTCGCACTGTTTTGTGCAGTTCACACTGGCGCTATTTTGTACGTCGCACTGTTTTGTGCAGTTTATCACTCGCGCTATTTTGCGCGTCGCGCTGTTTTGTGCAGTTCACACTCGCGCTATCTTGCGCGTCGCACTGTTTTGTGCAGTTTACCACGGGCGCTATTTTGCTCGTCGCACTGTTTTGTGCAGTTGACACTCGCGCTATTTTGCGCGTCGCACTGTTTTGTGCAGTTTATCACTCGCGCTATTTTGCGCGTCGCACTGTTTTGTGCAGTTTATCACTCGCGCTATTTTGCGAGTCGCACTGTTTTGTGCAGTTTATCACTCGCGCTATTTTGCGCGTCGCACTGTTTTGTGCAGTTTATCACTCGCGCTATTTTGCGCGTCGCACTGTTTTGTGCAGTTTATCACTCGCGCTATTTTGCGCGTCGCACGGTTTTATGCAGTTCACACTCCTGCTATTTTGCGCGTCGAACTCTTTTGTGCAGTTTATCACTCCCGCTATTTTGCGCGTCACACTGTTTTGTGCAGTTGACACTCGCGCTATTTTGCGCGTCGCACTGTTTTGTGCAGTTTATCACTCGCGCTATTTTGCGCGTCGCACTGTTTTGTGCAGTTTATCACTCGCGCTATTTTGCGGGTCACACTTTTTGTGCAGTTTATCACTCGCGCTATTTTGCGCGTCGCACTGTTTTGTGCAGTTTATCACTCGCGCTATTTTGCGCGTCGCACTGTTTTGTGCAGTTCACACTGGCGCTATTTTGTACGTCATACTATTTTGCGCGTCGCGCTGTTTTGTGCAGTTCACACTCGCGCTATCTTGCGTGTCGCACTGTTTTGTGCAGTTTACCACGCGCACTATTTTGCTCGTCGCACTGTTTTGTGCAGTTTATCACTCGCGCTATTTTGCGGGTCACCCTTTTTGTGCAGTTTATCACACGCGCGGTTTTGCGCGTCGCACTGTTTTGTGCAGTTTATCACTCGCGCTATTTTGACCGTCGCACTGTTTTGTGCAGTTTGTCACTCGCTATTTTGTGCGTGACACTGTTTTGTGCAGTTCATCACTCGCGCTATTTTGCGCGTCGCACTGTTTTGTGCAGTTTATCACTCGCGCTATTTTGCGCGTCGCACTGTTTTGTGCAGTTCACACTGGCGCTATTTTGGACGTCGCACTGTTTTGTGCAGTTTATCACTCGCGCTATTTTGCGCGTCGCGCTGTTTTTTGCAGTTCACACTCGCGCTATCTTGCGCGTCGCACTGTTTTGTGCAGTTTTCCACGCGCGCTATTTTGCTCGTCGCACTGTTTTGTGCAGTTGACACTCGCGCTATTTTGCGCGTCGCACTGTTTTGTGCAGTTTATCACTCGCGCTATTTTGCGCGTCGCACTGTTTTGTGCAGTTTATCACTCGCGCTATTTTGCGGGTCGCACTGTTTTGTGCAGTTTATCACTCGCGCTATTTTGCGCGTCGCACTGTTTTGTGCAGTTTATCACTCGCGCTATTTTGCGCGTCGCACTGTTTTGTGCAGTTTATCACTCGCGCTATTTTGCGCGTCGCACTGTTTTCTACAGTTCACACTCCCGCTATTTTGCGCGTCGCCCTCTTTTGTGCAGTTTATCACTCGCGCTATTTTGCGCGTCGCACTGCTTTGTGCTGTTTACACTCGTGCTATTTTGCGTGTCGCACTGTTTTGTGCAGTTTATCAATTGCGCTATTTTGCGCGTCGCACTGTTTTGTGTAGTTCACACCCCCGCTATTTTGCGCGTCGCACTCTTTTGTGCAGTTTATCACTCGCGCTATTTTGCGCGTCGCACTGCTTTGTGCATTTTACACTCGCGCTATTTTGCGCGTCGCACTGTTTTGTGCAGTTTATCACTCGTGCTATTTTGCGCGTCGCACTGTTTTGTGCAGTTTGTCACTCCTGCTATATTGCGCGTCGCACTATTTTTTGCAGTTTATCACTCGCGCTATTTTGCGCATCGCACTGTTTTGTGCAGTTCACACTGGCGTTCTTTTGCGCGTCGCACTGTTTTTTACAGTTCATCACTCGCGCTATTTTGAGCGTCGCACTGTTTTGTGCAGTTTGTCACTCGCGCTATTTTGTGCGTGACACTGTTTTGTGCAGTTCATCACTCGTGCTATTTTGCGCGTCGCACTGTTTTGTGCAGTTTATCGCTCGCGCTATTTTACGCGTCGCACTGTTTTGTGCAGTTCACACTGGCGCTATTTTGTACGTCGCACTGTTTTATGCAGTTTATCACTCGCGCTATTTTGCGCGTCGCGCTGTTTTGTGCAGTTCACACTCGGGCTATCTTGCGCGTCGCACTGTTTTGTGCAGTTTACCACGGGCGCTATTTTGCTCGTCGCATTGTTTTGTGCAGTTGACACTCGCGCTATTTTGCGCGTCGCACTGTTTTGTGCAGTTTATCACTCGCGCTATTTTGCGCGTCGCACTGTTTTGTGCAGTATATCACTCGCGCTATTTTGCGGGTCGCACCGTTTTGTGCAGTTTATCACTCGCGCTATTTTGCGCGTCGCACCGTTTTCTGCAGTTTATCACTCGCGCTATTTTGCGCGTCGCACTGTTTTGTGCAGTTTATCACTCGCGCTATTTTGCGCGTCGCACTGTTTTGTGCAGTTGACACTCGCGCTATTTTGCGCGTCGCACTGTTTTGTGCAGTTTATCACTCGCGCTATTTTGCGCGTCGCACTGTTTTGTGCAGTTTATCACTCGCGCTATTTTGCGGGTCGCACTGTTTTGTGCAGTTTATCACTCGCGCTATTTTGCGCGTCGCACTGTTTTGTGCAGTTTATCACTCGCGCTATTTTGCGCGTCGCACTGTTTTGTGCAGTTTATCACTCGCGCTATTTTGCGCGTCGCACTGTTTTCTACAGTTCACACTCCCGCTATTTTGCGCGTCGCCCTCTTTTGTGCAGTTTATCACTCGCGCTATTTTGCGCGTCGCACTGCTTTGTGCTGTTTACACTCGTGCTATTTTGCGTGTCGCACTGTTTTGTGCAGTTTATCAATTGCGCTATTTTGCGCGTCGCACTGTTTTGTGTAGTTCACACCCCCGCTATTTTGCGCGTCGCACTCTTTTGTGCAGTTTATCACTCGCGCTATTTTGCGCGTCGCACTGCTTTGTGCATTTTACACTCGCGCTATTTTGCGCGTCGCACTGTTTTGTGCAGTTTATCACTCGTGCTATTTTGCGCGTCGCACTGTTTTGTGCAGTTTGTCACTCCTGCTATATTGCGCGTCGCACTATTTTTTGCAGTTTATCACTCGCGCTATTTTGCGCATCGCACTGTTTTGTGCAGTTCACACTGGCGTTCTTTTGCGCGTCGCACTGTTTTTTACAGTTCATCACTCGCGCTATTTTGAGCGTCGCACTGTTTTGTGCAGTTTGTCACTCGCGCTATTTTGTGCGTGACACTGTTTTGTGCAGTTCATCACTCGTGCTATTTTGCGCGTCGCACTGTTTTGTGCAGTTTATCGCTCGCGCTATTTTACGCGTCGCACTGTTTTGTGCAGTTCACACTGGCGCTATTTTGTACGTCGCACTGTTTTATGCAGTTTATCACTCGCGCTATTTTGCGCGTCGCGCTGTTTTGTGCAGTTCACACTCGGGCTATCTTGCGCGTCGCACTGTTTTGTGCAGTTTACCACGGGCGCTATTTTGCTCGTCGCACTGTTTTGTGCAGTTGACACTCGCGCTATTTTGCGCGTCGCACTGTTTTGTGCAGTTTATCACTCGCGCTATTTTGCGCGTCGCACTGTTTTGTGCAGTATATCACTCGCGCTATTTTGCGGGTCGCACCGTTTTGTGCAGTTTATCACTCGCGCTATTTTGCGCGTCGCACCGTTTTCTGCAGTTTATCACTCGCGCTATTTTGCGCGTCGCACTGTTTTGTGCAGTTTATCACTCGCGCTATTTTGCGCGTCGCACTGTTTTGTGCAGTTTATCACTCGCGCTATTTTGCGCGTCGCACTGTTTTGTGCAGTTGACACTCGCGCTATTTTGCGCGTCGCACTGTTTTGTGCAGTTTATCACTCGCGCTATTTTGCGCGTCGCACTGTTTTGTGCAGTTTATCACTCGCGCTATTTTGCGGGTCGCACTGTTTTGTGCAGTTTATCACTCGCGCTATTTTGCGCGTCGCACTGTTTTGTGCAGTTTATCACTCGCGCTATTTTGCGCGTCGCACTGTTTTGTGCAGTTTATCACTCGCGCTATTTTGCGCGTCGCACTGTTTTCTACAGTTCACACTCCCGCTATTTTGCGCGTCGCCCTCTTTTGTGCAGTTTATCACTCGCGCTATTTTGCGCGTCGCACTGCTTTGTGCTGTTTACACTCGTGCTATTTTGCGTGTCGCACTGTTTTGTGCAGTTTATCAATTGCGCTATTTTGCGCGTCGCACTGTTTTGTGTAGTTCACACCCCCGCTATTTTGCGCGTCGCACTCTTTTGTGCAGTTTATCACTCGCGCTATTTTGCGCGTCGCACTGCTTTGTGCATTTTACACTCGCGCTATTTTGCGCGTCGCACTGTTTTGTGCAGTTTATCACTCGTGCTATTTTGCGCGTCGCACTGTTTTGTGCAGTTTGTCACTCCTGCTATATTGCGCGTCGCACTATTTTTTGCAGTTTATCACTCGCGCTATTTTGCGCATCGCACTGTTTTGTGCAGTTCACACTGGCGTTCTTTTGCGCGTCGCACTGTTTTTTACAGTTCATCACTCGCGCTATTTTGAGCGTCGCACTGTTTTGTGCAGTTTGTCACTCGCGCTATTTTGTGCGTGACACTGTTTTGTGCAGTTCATCACTCGTGCTATTTTGCGCGTCGCACTGTTTTGTGCAGTTTATCGCTCGCGCTATTTTACGCGTCGCACTGTTTTGTGCAGTTCACACTGGCGCTATTTTGTACGTCGCACTGTTTTATGCAGTTTATCACTCGCGCTATTTTGCGCGTCGCGCTGTTTTGTGCAGTTCACACTCGGGCTATCTTGCGCGTCGCACTGTTTTGTGCAGTTTACCACGGGCGCTATTTTGCTCGTCGCACTGTTTTGTGCAGTTGACACTCGCGCTATTTTGCGCGTCGCACTGTTTTGTGCAGTTTATCACTCGCGCTATTTTGCGCGTCGCACTGTTTTGTGCAGTATATCACTCGCGCTATTTTGCGGGTCGCACCGTTTTGTGCAGTTTATCACTCGCGCTATTTTGCGCGTCGCACCGTTTTCTGCAGTTTATCACTCGCGCTATTTTGCGCGTCGCACTGTTTTGTGCAGTTTATCACTCGCGCTATTTTGCGCGTCGCACTGTTTTGTGCAGTTTATCACTCGCGCTATTTTGCGCGTCGCACTGTTTTGTGCAGTTGACACTCGCGCTATTTTGCGCGTCGCACTGTTTTGTGCAGTTTATCACTCGCGCTATTTTGCGCGTCGCACTGTTTTGTGCAGTTTATCACTCGCGCTATTTTGCGGGTCGCACTGTTTTGTGCAGTTTATCACTCGCGCTATTTTGCGCGTCGCACTGTTTTGTGCAGTTTATCACTCGCGCTATTTTGCGCGTCGCACTGTTTTGTGCAGTTTATCACTCGCGCTATTTTGCGCGTCGCACTGTTTTCTACAGTTCACACTCCCGCTATTTTGCGCGTCGCCCTCTTTTGTGCAGTTTATCACTCGCGCTATTTTGCGCGTCGCACTGCTTTGTGCTGTTTACACTCGTGCTATTTTGCGTGTCGCACTGTTTTGTGCAGTTTATCAATTGCGCTATTTTGCGCGTCGCACTGTTTTGTGTAGTTCACACCCCCGCTATTTTGCGCGTCGCACTCTTTTGTGCAGTTTATCACTCGCGCTATTTTGCGCGTCGCACTGCTTTGTGCATTTTACACTCGCGCTATTTTGCGCGTCGCACTGTTTTGTGCAGTTTATCACTCGTGCTATTTTGCGCGTCGCACTGTTTTGTGCAGTTTGTCACTCCTGCTATATTGCGCGTCGCACTATTTTTTGCAGTTTATCACTCGCGCTATTTTGCGCATCGCACTGTTTTGTGCAGTTCACACTGGCGTTCTTTTGCGCGTCGCACTGTTTTTTACAGTTCATCACTCGCGCTATTTTGAGCGTCGCACTGTTTTGTGCAGTTTGTCACTCGCGCTATTTTGTGCGTGACACTGTTTTGTGCAGTTCATCACTCGTGCTATTTTGCGCGTCGCACTGTTTTGTGCAGTTTATCGCTCGCGCTATTTTACGCGTCGCACTGTTTTGTGCAGTTCACACTGGCGCTATTTTGTACGTCGCACTGTTTTATGCAGTTTATCACTCGCGCTATTTTGCGCGTCGCGCTGTTTTGTGCAGTTCACACTCGGGCTATCTTGCGCGTCGCACTGTTTTGTGCAGTTTACCACGGGCGCTATTTTGCTCGTCGCACTGTTTTGTGCAGTTGACACTCGCGCTATTTTGCGCGTCGCACTGTTTTGTGCAGTTTATCACTCGCGCTATTTTGCGCGTCGCACTGTTTTGTGCAGTATATCACTCGCGCTATTTTGCGGGTCGCACCGTTTTGTGCAGTTTATCACTCGCGCTATTTTGCGCGTCGCACCGTTTTCTGCAGTTTATCACTCGCGCTATTTTGCGCGTCGCACTGTTTTGTGCAGTTTATCACTCGCGCTATTTTGCGCGTCGCACTGTTTTGTGCAGTTTATCACTCGCGCTATTTTGCGCGTCGCACTGTTTTGTGCAGTTGACACTCGCGCTATTTTGCGCGTCGCACTGTTTTGTGCAGTTTATCACTCGCGCTATTTTGCGCGTCGCACTGTTTTCTACAGTTCACACTCCCGCTATTTTGTGCGTCGCCCTCTTTTGTGTAGTTTATCACTCGCGCTATTTTGCGCGTCGCACTGCTTTGTGCTGTTTACACTGTTTTGTGCTATTTTGCGTGTCGCACTGTTTTGTGCAGTTTATCAATTGCGCTATTTTGCGCGTCGCACTGTTTTGTGTAGTTCACACCCCCGCTATTTTGCGCGTCGCACTCTTTTGTGCAGTTTATCACTCGCGCTATTTTGCGCGTCGCACTGCTTTGTGCATTTTACACTCGCGCTATTTTGCGCGTCGCACTGTTTTGTGCAGTTTATCACTCGTGCTATTTTGCGCGTCGCACTGTTTTGTGCAGTTTGTCACTCCTGCTATATGGCGCGTCGCACTATTTTTTGCAGTTTATCACTCGCGCTATTTTGCGCGTCGCACTGTTTTGTGCAGTTCACACTGGCGTTCTTTTGCGCGTCGCACTGTTTTTTACAGTTCATCACTCGCGCTATTTTGAGCGTCGCACTGTTTTGTGCAGTTTGTCACTCGCGCTATTTTGTGCGTGACACTGTTTTGTGCAGTTCATCACTCGTGCTATTTTGCGCGTCGCACTGTTTTGTGCAGTTTATCACTCGCGCTATTTTGCGCGTCGCACTGTTTTGTGCAGTTTATCACTCGCGCTATTTTGCGGGTCGCACTGTTTTGTGCAGTTTATCACTCGCGCTATTTTGCGCGTCGCACTGTTTTGTGCAGTTTATCACTCGCGCTATTTTGCGCGTCGCACTGTTTTGTGCAGTTTATCACTCGCGCTATTTTGCGCGTCGCACGGTTTTGTGCAGTTCACACTCCTGCTATTTTGCGCGTCGAACTCTTTTGTGCAGTTTATCACTCCCGCTATTTTGCGCGTCACACTGTTTTGTGCAGTTGACACTCGCGCTATTTTGCGCGTCGCACTGTTTTGTGCAGTTTATCACTCGCGCTATTTTGCGCGTCGCACTGTTTTGTGCAGTTCACACTGGCGCTATTTTGTACGTCATACTATTTTGCGCGTCGCGCTGTTTTGTGCAGTTCACACTCGCGCTATCTTGCGTGTCGCACTGTTTTGTGCAGTTTACCACGCGCACTATTTTGCTCGTCGCACTGTTTTGTGCAGTTTATCACTCGCGCTATTTTGCGGGTCACACTTTTTGTGCAGTTTATCACACGCGCGGTTTTGCGCGTCGCACTGTTTTGTGCAGTTTATCACTCGCGCTATTTTGAGCGTCGCACTGTTTTGTGCAGTTTGTCACTCGCTATTTTGTGCGTGACACTGTTTTGTGCAGTTCATCACTCGCGCTATTTTGCGCGTCGCACTGTTTTGTGCAGTTTATCACTCGCGCTATTTTGCGCGTCGCACTGTTTTGTGCAGTTCACACTGGCGCTATTTTGGACGTCGCACTGTTTTGTGCAGTTTATCACTCGCGCTATTTTGTGCGTCGCGCTGTTTTGTGCAGTTCACAGTCGCGCTATCTTGCGCGTCGCACTGTTTTGTGCAGTTTACCACGCGCGCTATTTTGCTCGTCGCACTGTTTTGTGCAGTTGACAGGCGCGCTATTTTGCGCGTCGCACTGTTTTGTGCAGTTTATCACTCGCGCTATTTTGCGCGTCGCACTGTTTTGTGCAGTTTATCACTCGCGCTATTTTGCGCGTCGCACTGTTTTCTACAGTTCACACTCCCGCTATTTTGCGCGTCGCCCTCTTTTGTGCAGTTTATCATTCGCGCTATTTTGCGCGTCGCACTGCTTTGTGCTGTTTACACTCGTGCTATTTTGCGTGTCGCACTATTTTGTGCAGTTTATCAATTGCGCTATTTTGCGCGTCGCACTGTTTTGTGTAGTTCACACCCCCGCTATTTTGCGCGTCGCACTCTTTTGTGCAGTTTATCACTCGCGCTATTTTGCGCGTCGCACTGCTTTGTGCATTTTACACTCGCGCTATTTTGCGCGTCGCACTGTTTTGTGCAGTTTATCACTCGTGCTATTTTGCGCGTCGCACTGTTTTGTGCAGTTTGTCACTCCTGCTATATTGCGCGTCGCACTATTTTTTGCAGTTTATCACTCGCGCTATTTTGCGCGTCGCACTGTTTTGTGCAGTTCACACTGGCGTTCTTTTGCGCGTCGCACTGTTTTTTACAGTTCATCACTCGCGCTATTTTGAGCGTCGCACTGTTTTGTGCAGTTTGTCACTCGCGCTATTTTGTGCGTGACACTGTTTTGTGCAGTTCATCACTCGTGCTATTTTGCGCGTCGCACTGTTTTCTGCAGTTTATCGCTCGCGCTATTTTGCGCGTCGCACTGTTTTCTGCAGTTCACACTGGCGCTATTTTGTACGTCGCACTGTTTTGTGCAGTTTATCACTCGCGCTATTTTGCGCGTCGCACTGTTTTGTGCAGTTTATCACTCGCGCTATTTTGCGGGTCGCACTGTTTTGTGCAGTTTATCACTCGCGCTATTTTGCGCGTCGCACTGTTTTGTGCAGTTTATCACTCGCGCTATTTTGCGCGTCGCACTGCTTTGTGCATTTTACACTCGCGCTATTTTACGCGTCGCACTGTTTTGTGCAGTTTATCACTCGTGCTATTTTGCGCGTCGCACTGTTTTGTGCAGTTTGTCACTCCTGCTATATTGCGCGTCGCACTATTTTTTGCAGTTTATCACTCGCGCTATTTTGCGCGTCGCACTGTTTTGTGCAGTTCACACTGGCGTTCTTTTGCGCGTCGCACTGTTTTTTACAGTTCATCACTCGCGCTATTTTGAGCGTCGCACTGTTTTGTGCAGTTTGTCACTCGCGCTATTTTGTGCGTGACACTGTTTTGTGCAGTTCATCACTCGCGCTATTTTGCGCGTCGCACTGTTTTGTGCAGTTTATCGCTCGCGCTATTTTGCGCGTCGCACTGTTTTGTGCAAGTCACACTGGCGCTATTTTGTACGTCGCACTGTTTTGTGCAGTTTATCACTCGCGCTATTTTGCGCGTCGCGCTGTTTTGTGCAGTTCACACTCGCGCTATCTTGCGCGTCGCACTGTTTTGTGCAGTTTACCACGCGCGCTATTTTGCTCGTCGCACTGTTTTGTGCAGTTGACACTCGCCCTATTTTGCGCGTCGCACTGTTTTGTGCAGTCTATCACTCGCGCTGTTTTGCGCGTCGCACTGTTTTGTGCAGTTTATCACTCGCGCTATTTTGCGGGTCGCACTGTTTTGTGCAGTTTATCACTCGCGCTATTTTGCGCGTCGCACTGTTTTGTGCAGTTTATCACTCGCGCTATTTTGCGGGTCGCACTGTTTTGTGCAGTTTATCACTCGCGCTATTTTGCGCGTCGCACTGTTTTGTGCAGTTTATCACTCGCGCTATTTTGCGCGTCGCACGGTTTTGTGCAGTTCACACTCCTGCTATTTTGCGCGTCGAACTCTTTTGTGCAGTTTATCACTCCCGCAATTTTGCGCGTCGCACTGTTTTGTGCAGTTGACACTCGCGCTATTTTGCGCGTCGCACTGTTTTCTACAGTTCACACTCCCGCAATTTTGCGCGTCGCCCTCTTTTGTGCAGTTTATCACTCGCGCTATTTTGCGCGTCGCACTGCTTTGTGCTGTTTACACTCGTGCTATTTTGCGTGTCGCACTGTTTTGTGCAGTTTATCAATTGCGCTATTTTGCGCGTCGCACTATTTTGTGTAGTTCACACCCCCGCTATTATGCGCGTCGCACTCTTTTGTGCAGTTTATCACTCGCGCTATTTTGCGCGTCGCACTGCTTTGTGCATTTTACACACGAGCTATTTTGCGCGTCGCACTGTTTTTTGCAGTTTATCACTCGTGCTATTTTGCGCGTCGCACTGTTTTGTGCAGTTTGTCACTCCTGCTATATTGCGCGTCGCACTATTTTTTGCAGTTTATCACTCGCGCTATTTTGCGCGTCGCACTGTTTTGTGCAGTTCACACTGGCGTTCTTTTGCGCGTCGCACTGTTTTTTACAGTTCATCACTCGCGCTATTTTGAGCGTCGCACCGTTTTGTGCAGTTTGTCACTCGCGCTATTTTGTGCGTGACACTGTTTTGTGCAGTTCATCACTCGTGCTATTTTGCGCGTCGCACTGTTTTCTGCAGTTTATCGCTCGCGCTATTTTGCGCGTCGCACTGTTTTGTGCAGTTCACACTGGCGCTATTTTGTACGTCGCACTGTTTTGTGCAGTTTATCACTCGCGCTATTTTGCGCGTCGCACTGTTTTGTGCAGTTTATCACTCGCGCTATTTTGCGGGTCGCACTGTTTTGTGCAGTTTATCACTCGCGCTATTTTGCGCGTCGCACTGTTTTGTGCAGTTTATCACTCGCGCTATTTTGCGCGTCGCACGGTTTTGTGCAGTTCACACTCCTGCTATTTTGCGCGTCGAACTCTTTTGTGCAGTTTATCACTCCCGCAATTTTGCGCGTCACACTGTTTTGTGCAGTTGACACTCGCGCTATTTTGCGCGTCGCACTGTTTTGTGCAGTTTATCACTCGCGTTATTTTGCGCGTCGCACTGTTTTCTACAGTTCACACTCCCGCTATTTTGCGCGTCGCCCTCTTTTGTGCAGTTTATCACTCGCGCTATTTTGCGCGTCGCACTGCTTTGTGCTGTTTACACTCGTGCTATTTTGCGTGTCGCACTGTTTTGTGCAGTTTATCAATTGCGCTATTTTGCGCGTCGCACTGTTTTGTGTAGTTCACACCCCCGCTATTATGCGCGTCGCACTCTTTTGTGCAGTTTATCACTCGCGCTATTTTGCGCGTCGCACTGCTTTGTGCATTTTACACTCGCGCTATTTTGCGCGTCGCACTGTTTTGTGCAGTTTATCACTCGTGCTATTTTGCGCGTCGCACTGTTTTGTGCAGTTTGTCACTCCTGCTATATTGCGCGTCGCACTATTTTTTGCAGTTTATCACTCGCGCTATTTTGCGCGTCGCACTGTTTTGTGCAGTTCACACTGGCGTTCTTTTGCGCGTCGCACTGTTTTTTACAGTTCATCACTCGCGCTATTTTGAGCGTCGCACTGTTTTGTGCAGTTTGTCACTCGCGCTATTTTGTGCGTGACACTGTTTTGTGCAGTTCATCACTCGTGCTATTTTGCGCGTCGCACTGTTTTGTGCAGTTTATCGCTCGCGCTATTTTACGCGTCGCACTGTTTTGTGCAGTTCACACTGGCGCTATTTTGTACGTCGCACTGTTTTGTGCAGTTTATCACTCGCGCTATTTTGCGCGTCGCGCTGTTTTGTGCAGTTCACACTCGGGCTATCTTGCGCGTCGCACTGTTTTGTGCAGTTTATCACTCGCGCTATTTTGCGCGTCGCACTGTTTTGTGCATTTTATCACTCGCGCTATTTTGCGCGTCGCACTGTTTTCTACAGTTCACACTCCCACTATTTTGCGCGTCGCCCTCTTTTGTGCAGTTTATCATTCGCGCTATTTTGCGCGTCGCACTGCTTTGTGCTGTTTACACTCGTGCTATTTTGCGTGTCGCACTATTTTGTGCAGTTTATCAATTGCGCTATTTTGCGCGTCGCACTGTTTTGTGTAGTTCACACCCCCGCTATTTTGCGCGTCGCACTCTTTTGTGCAGTTTATCACTCGCGCTATTTTGCGCGTCGCACTGCTTTGTGCATTTTACACTCGCGTTATTTTGCGCGTCGCACTGTTTTGTGCAGTTTATCACTCGTGCTATTTTGCGCGTCGCACTGTTTTGTGCAGTTTGTCACTCCTGCTATATTGCGCGTCGCACTATTTTTTGCAGTTTATCACTCGCGCTATTTTGCGCGTCGCACTGTTTTGTGCAGTTCACACTGGCGTTCTTTTGCGCGTCGCACTGTTTTTTACAGTTCATCACTCGCGCTATTTTGAGCGTCGCACTGTTTTGTGCAGTTTGTCACTCGCGCTATTTTGTGCGTGACACTGTTTTGTGCAGTTCATCACTCGTGCTATTTTGCGCGTCGCACTGTTTTCTGCAGTTTATCGCTCGCGCTATTTTGCGCGTCGCACTGTTTTGTGCAGTTCACACTGGCGCTATTTTGTACGTCGCACTGTTTTGTGCAGTTTATCACGCGCGCTATTTTGCGCGTCGCACTGTTTTGTGCAGTTTATCACTCGCGCTATTTTGCGCGTCGCACTGTTTTCTACAGTTCACACTCCCGCTATTTTGCGCGTCGCCCTCTTTTGTGCAGTTTATCACTCGCGCTATTTTGCGCGTCGCACTGCTTTGTGCTGTTTACACTCGTGCTATTTTGCGTGTCGCACTGTTTTGTGCAGTTTATCAATTGCGCTATTTTGCGCGTCGCACTGTTTTGTGTAGTTCACACCCCCGCTATTTTGCGCGTCGCACTCTTTTGTGCAGTTTATCACTCGCGCTATTTTCCGCGTCGCACTGCTTTGTGCATTTTACACTCGCGTTATTTTGCGCGTCGCACTGTTTTGTGCAGTTTATCACTCGTGCTATTTTGCGCGTCGCACTGTTTTGTGCAGTTTGTCACTCCTGCTATATTGTGCGTCGCACTATTTTTTGCAGTTTATCACTCGCGCTATTTTGCGCGTCGCACTGTTTTGTGCAGTTCACACTGGCGTTCTTTTGCGCGTCGCACTGTTTTTTACAGTTCATCACTCGCGCTATTTTGAGCGTCGCACCGTTTTGTGCAGTTTGTCACTCGCGCTATTTTGTGCGTGACACTGTTTTGTGCAGTTCATCACTCGTGCTATTTTGCGCGTCGCACTGTTTTCTGCAGTTTATCGCTCGCGCTATTTTGCGCGTCGCACTGTTTTGTGCAGTTCACACTGGCGCTATTTTGTACGTCGCACTGTTTTGTGCAGTTTATCACTCGCGCTATTTTGCGCGTCGCACTGTTTTGTGCAGTTTATCACTCGCGCTATTTTTCGGGTCGCACTGTTTTGTGCAGTTTATCACTCGCGCTATTTTGCGCGTCGCACTGTTTTGTGCAGTTTATCACTCGCGCTATTTTGCGCGTCGCACGGTTTTGTGCAGTTCACACTCCTGCTATTTTGCGCGTCGAACTCTTTTGTGCAGTTTATCACTCCCGCAATTTTGCGCGTCACACTGTTTTGTGCAGTTGACACTCGCGCTATTTTGCGCGTCGCACTGTTTTGTGCAGTTTATCACTCGCGTTATTTTGCGCGTCGCACTGTTTTCTACAGTTCACACTCCCGCTATTTTGCGCGTCGCCCTCTTTTGTGCAGTTTATCACTCGCGCTATTTTGCGCGTCGCACTGCTTTGTGCTGTTTACACTCGTGCTATTTTGCGTGTCGCACTGTTTTGTGCAGTTTATCAATTGCGCTATTTTGCGCGTCGCACTGTTTTGGGTAGTTCACACCCCCGCTATTATGCGCGTCGCACTCTTTTGTGCAGTTTATCACTCGCGCTATTTTGCGCGTCGCACTGCTTTGTGCATTTTACACTCGCGCTATTTTGCGCGTCGCACTGTTTTGTGCAGTTTATCACTCGTGGTATTTTGCGCGTCGCACTGTTTTGTGCAGTTTGTCACTCCTGCTATATTGCGCGTCGCACTATTTTTTGCAGTTTATCACTCGCGCTATTTTGCGCGTCGCACTGTTTTGTGCAGTTCACACTGGCGTTCTTTTGCGCGTCGCACTGTTTTTTACAGTTCATCACTCGCGCTATTTTGAGCGTCGCACTGTTTTGTGCAGTTTGTCACTCGCGCTATTTTGTGCGTGACACTGTTTTGTGCAGTTCATCACTCGTGCTATTTTGCGCGTCGCACTGTTTTGTGCAGTTTATCGCTCGCGCTATTTTATGCGTCGCACTGTTTTGTGCAGTTCACACTGGCGCTATTTTGTACGTCGCACTGTTTTGTGCAGTTTATCACTCGCGCTATTTTGCGCGTCGCGCTGTTTTGTGCAGTTCACACTCGGGCTATCTTGCGCGTCGCACTGTTTTGTGCAGTTTATCACTCGCGCTATTTTGCGCGTCGCACTGTTTTGTGCATTTTATCACTCGCGCTATTTTGCGCGTCGCACTGTTTTCTACAGTTCACACTCCCACTATTTTGCGCGTCGCCCTCTTTTGTGCAGTTTATCATTCGCGCTATTTTGCGCGTCGCACTGCTTTGTGCTGTTTACACTCGTGCTATTTTGCGTGTCGCACTATTTTGTGCAGTTTATCAATTGCGCTATTTTGCGCGTCGCACTGTTTTGTGTAGTTCACACCCCCGCTATTTTGCGCATCGCACTCTTTTGTGCAGTTTATCACTCGCGCTATTTTGCGCGTCGCACTGCTTTGTGCATTTTACACTCGCGTTATTTTGCGCGTCGCACTGTTTTGTGCAGTTTATCACTCGTGCTATTTTGCGCGTCGCACTGTTTTGTGCAGTTTGTCACTCCTACTATATTGCGCGTCGCACTATTTTTTGCAGTTTATCACTCGCGCTATTTTGCGCGTCGCACTGTTTTGTGCAGTTCACACTGGCGTTCTTTTGCGCGTCGCACTGTTTTTTACAGTTCATCACTCGCGCTATTTTGAGCGTCGCACTGTTTTGTGCAGTTTGTCACTCGCGCTATTTTGTGCGTGACACTGTTTTGTGCAGTTCATCACTCGTGCTATTTTGCGCGTCGCACTGTTTTCTGCAGTTTATCGCTCGCGCTATTTTGCGCGTCGCACTGTTTTGTGCAGTTCACACTGGCGCTATTTTGTACGTCGCACTGTTTTGTGCAGTTTATCACTCGCGCTATTTTGCGCGTCGCACTGTTTTGTGCAGTTTATCACTCGCGCTATTTTGCGGGTCGCACTGTTTTGTGCAGTTTATCACTCGCGCTATTTTGCGCGTCGCACTGTTTTGTGCAGTTTATCACTCGCGCTATTTTGCGCGTCGCACGGTTTTGTGCAGTTCACACTCCTGCTATTTTGCGCGTCGAACTCTTTTGTGCAGTTTATCACTCCCGCAATTTTGCGCGTCACACTGTTTTGTGCAGTTGACACTCGCGCTATTTTGCGCGTCGCACTGTTTTGTGCAGTTTATCACTCGCGCTATTTTGCGCGTCGCACTGTTTTCTACAGTTCACACTCCCGCTATTTTGCGCGTCGCCCTCTTTTGTGCAGTTTATCACTCGCGCTATTTTGCGCGTCGCACTGCTTTGTGCTGTTTACACTCGTGCTATTTTGCGTGTCGCACTGTTTTGTGCAGTTTATCAATTGCGCTATTTTGCGCGTCGCACTGTTTTGGGTAGTTCACACCCCCGCTATTATGCGCGTCGCACTCTTTTGTGCAGTTTATCACTCGCGCTATTTTGCGCGTCGCACTGCTTTGTGCATTTTACACTCGCGCTATTTTGCGCGTCGCACTGTTTTGTGCAGTTTATCACTCGTGCTATTTTGCGCGTCGCACTGTTTTGTGCAGTTTGTCACTCCTGCTATATTGCGCGTCGCACTATTTTTTGCAGTTTATCACTCGCGCTATTTTGCGCGTCGCACTGTTTTGTGCAGTTCACACTGGCGTTCTTTTGCGCGTCGCACTGTTTTTTACAGTTCATCACTCGCGCTATTTTGAGCGTCGCACTGTTTTGTGCAGTTTGTCACTCGCGCTATTTTGTGCGTGACACTGTTTTGTGCAGTTCATCACTCGTGCTATTTTGCGCGTCGCACTGTTTTGTGCAGTTTATCGCTCGCGCTATTTTACGCGTCGCACTGTTTTGTGCAGTTCACACTGGCGCTATTTTGTACGTCGCACTGTTTTGTGCAGTTTATCACTCGCGCTATTTTGCGCGTCGCGCTGTTTTGTGCAGTTCACACTCGGGCTATCTTGCGCGTCGCACTGTTTTGTGCAGTTTATCACTCGCGCTATTTTGCGCGTCGCACTGTTTTGTGCATTTTATCACTCGCGCTATTTTGCGCGTCGCACTGTTTTCTACAGTTCACACTCCCACTATTTTGCGCGTCGCCCTCTTTTGTGCAGTTTATCATTCGCGCTATTTTGCGCGTCGCACTGCTTTGTGCTGTTTACACTCGTGCTATTTTGCGTGTCGCACTATTTTGTGCAGTTTATCAATTGCGCTATTTTGCGCGTCGCACTGTTTTGTGTAGTTCACACCCCCGCTATTTTGCACGTCGCACTCTTTTGTGCAGTTTATCACTCGCGCTATTTTGCGCGTCGCACTGCTTTGTGCATTTTACACTCGCGTTATTTTGCGCGTCGCACTGTTTTGTGCAGTTTATCACTCGTGCTATTTTGCACGTCGCACTGTTTTGTGCAGTTTGTCACTCCTGCTATATTGCGCGTCGCACTATTTTTTGCAGTTTCTCACTCGCGCTATTTTGCGCGTCGCACTGTTTTGTGCAGTTCACACTGGCGTTCTTTTGCGCGTCGCACTGTTTTTTACAGTTCATCACTCGCGCTATTTTGAGCGTCGCACTGTTTTGTGCAGTTTGTCACTCGCGCTATTTTGTGCGTGACACTGTTTTGTGCAGTTCATCACTCGTGCTATTTTGCGCGTCGCACTGTTTTCTGCAGTTTATCGCTCGCGCTATTTTGCGCGTCGCACTGTTTTGTGCAGTTCACACTGGCGCTATTTTGTACGTCGCACTGTTTTGTGCAGTTTATCACTCGCGCTATTTTGCGCGTCGCACTGTTTTGTGCAGTTTATCACTCGCGCTATTTTGCGGGTCGCACTGTTTTGTGCAGTTTATCACTCGCGCTATTTTGCGCGTCGCACTGTTTTGTGCAGTTTATCACTCGTGCTATTTTGCGCGTCGCACTGTTTTGTGCAGTTTGTCACTCCTGCTATATTGCGCGTCGCACTATTTTTTGCAGTTTATCACTCGCGCTATTTTGCGCGTCGCACTGTTTTGTGCAGTTCACACTGGCGTTCTTTTGCGCGTCGCACTGTTTTTTACAGTTCATCACTCGCGCTATTTTGAGCGTCGCACTGTTTTGTGCAGTTTGTCACTCGCGCTATTTTGTGCGTGACACTGTTTTGTGCAGTTCATCACTCGTGCTATTTTGCGCGTCGCACTGTTTTGTGCAGTTTATCGCTCGCGCTATTTTACGCGTCGCACTGTTTTGTGCAGTTCACACTGGCGCTATTTTGTACGTCGCACTGTTTTGTGCAGTTTATCACTCGCGCTATTTTGCGCGTCGCGCTGTTTTGTGCAGTTCACACTCGGGCTATCTTGCGCGTCGCACTGTTTTGTGCAGTTTATCACTCGCGCTATTTTGCGCGTCGCACTGTTTTGTGCATTTTATCACTCGCGCTATTTTGCGCGTCGCACTGTTTTCTACAGTTCACACTCCCACTATTTTGCGCGTCGCCCTCTTTTGTGCAGTTTATCATTCGCGCTATTTTGCGCGTCGCACTGCTTTGTGCTGTTTACACTCGTGCTATTTTGCGTGTCGCACTATTTTGTGCAGTTTATCAATTGCGCTATTTTGCGCGTTGCACTGTTTTGTGTAGTTCACACCCCCGCTATTTTGCGCGTCGCACTCTTTTGTGCAGTTTATCACTCGCGCTATTTTGCGCGTCGCACTGCTTTGTGCATTTTACACTCGCGTTATTTTGCGCGTCGCACTGTTTTGTGCAGTTTATCACTCGTGCTATTTTGCGCGTCGCACTGTTTTGTGCAGTTTGTCACTCCTGCTATATTGCGCGTCGCACTATTTTTTGCAGTTTATCACTCGCGCTATTTTGCGCGTCGCACTGTTTTGTGCAGTTCACACTGGCGTTCTTTTGCGCGTCGCACTGTTTTTTACAGTTCATCACTCGCGCTATTTTGAGCGTCGCACTGTTTTGTGCAGTTTGTCACTCGCGCTATTTTGTGCGTGACACTGTTTTGTGCAGTTCATCACTCGTGCTATTTTGCGCGTCGCACTGTTTTGTGCAGTTTATCGCTCGCGCTATTTTGCGCGTCGCACTGTTTTGTGCAGTTCACACTGGCGCTATTTTGTACGTCGCACTGTTTTGTGCAGTTTATCACTCGCGCTATTTTGCGCGTCGCGCTGTTTTGTGCAGTTCACACTCGGGCTATCTTGCGCGTCGCACTGTTTTGTGCAGTTTACCACGGGCGCTATTTTGCTCGTCGCACTGTTTTGTGCAGTTGACACTCGCGCTATTTTGCGCGTCGCACTGTTTTGTGCAGTTTATCACTCGCGCTATTTTGCGCGTCGCACTGTTTTGTGCAGTATATCACTCGCGCTATTTTGCGGGTCGCACCGTTTTGTGCAGTTTATCACTCGCGCTATTTTGCGCGTCGCACCGTTTTCTGCAGTTTATCACTCGCGCTATTTTGCGCGTCGCACTGTTTTGTGCAGTTTATCACTCGCGCTATTTTGCGGGTCGCACTGTTTTGTGCAGTTTATCATTCGCGCTATTTTGCGCGTCGCACTGTTTTGTGCAGTTGACACTCGCGCTATTTTGCGCGTCGAACTGTTTTGTGCAGTTTATCACTCGCGCTATTTTGCGCGTCGCACTGTTTTGTGCAGTTTATCACTCGCGCTATTTTGCGCGTCGCACTGTTTTCTACAGTTCACACTCCCGCTATTTTGCGCGTCGCCCTCTTTTGTGCAGTTTATCACTCGCGCTATTTTGCGCGTCGCACTGCTTTGTGCTGTTTACACTCGTGCTATTTTGCGTGTCGCGCTGTTTTGTGCAGTTTATCAATTGCGCTATTTTGCGCGTCGCACTGTTTTGTGTAGTTCACACCCCCGCTATTTTGCGCGTCGCACTCTTTTGTGCAGTTTATCACTCGCGCTATTTTGCGCGTCGCACTGCTTTGTGCATTTTACACTCGCGCTATTTTGCGCGTCGCACTGTTTTGTGCAGTTTATCACTCGTGCTATTTTGCGCGTCGCACTGTTTTGTGCAGTTTGTCACTCCTGCTATATTGCGCGTCGCACTATTTTTTGCAGTTTATCACTCGCGCTATTTTGCGCGTCGCACTGTTTTGTGCAGTTCACACTGGCGTTCTTTTGCGCGTCGCACTGTTTTTTACAGTTCATCACTCGCGCTATTTTGAGCGTCGCACTGTTTTGTGCAGTTTGTCACTCGCGCTATTTTGTGCGTGACACTGTTTTGTGCAGTTCATCACTCGTGCTATTTTGCGCGTCGCACTGTTTTGTGCAGTTTATCGCTCGCGCTATTTTGCGCGTCGCACTGTTTTGTGCAGTTCACACTGGCGCTATTTTGTACGTCGCACTGTTTTGTGCAGTTTATCACTCGCGCTATTTTGCGCGTCGCGCTGTTTTGTGCAGTTCACACTCGCGCTATCTTGCGCGTCGCACTGTTTTGTGTAGTTTACCACGGGCGCTATTTTGCGCGTCACACTGTTTTGTGCAGTTTATCACTCGCGCTATTTTGCGGGTCGCACTGTTTTGTGCAGTTTATCACTCGCGCTATTTTGCGCGTCGCACGGTTTTGTGCAGTTCACACTCCTGCTATTTTGCGCGTCGAACTCTTTTGTGCAGTTTATCACTCCCGCTATTTTGCGCGTCACACTGTTTTGTGCAGTTGACACTCGCGCTATTTTGCGCGTCGCACTGTTTTGTGCAGTTTATCACTCGCGCTATTTTGCGCGTCGCACTGTTTTGTGCAGTTCACACTGGCGCTATTTTGTACGTCATACTATTTTGCGCGTCGCGCTGTTTTGTGCAGTTCACACTCGCGCTATCTTGCGTGTCGCACTGTTTTGTGCAGTTTACCACGCGTACTATTTTGCTCGTCGCACTGTTTTGTGCAGTTTATCACTCGCGCTATTTTGCGGGTCACACTTTTTGTGCAGTTTATCACTCGCGCTATTTTGCGCGTCGCGCTGTTTTGTGCAGTTCACACTCGGGCTATCTTGCGCGTCGCACTGTTTTGTGCAGTTTACCACGGGCGCTATTTTGCTCGTCGCACTGTTTTGTGCAGTTGACACTCGCGCTATTTTGCGCGTCGCACTGTTTTGTGCAGTTTATCACTCGCGCTATTTTGCGCGTCGCACCGTTTTGTGCAGTATATCACTCGCGCTATTTTGCGGGTCGCACCGTTTTGTGCAGTTTATCACTCGCGCTATTTTGCGCGTCGCACCGTTTTCTGCAGTTTATCACTCGCGCTATTTTGCGCGTCGCACTGTTTTGTGCAGTTTATCACTCGCGCTATTTTGCGGGTCGCACTGTTTTGTGCAGTTTATCACTCGCGCTATTTTGCGCGTCGCACTGTTTTGTGCAGTTGACACTCGCGCTATTTTGCGCGTCGCACTGTTTTGTGCAGTTTATCACTCGCGCTATTTTGCGCGTCGCACTGTTTTGTGCAGTTTATCACTCGCGCTATTTTGCGCGTCGCACTGTTTTCTGCAGTTCACACTCCCGCTATTTTGCGCGTCGCCCTCTTTTGTGCAGTTTATCACTCGCGCTATTTTGCGCGTCGCACTGCTTTGTGCTGTTTACACTCGTGCTATTTTGCGTGTCGCACTGTTTTGTGCAGTTTATCAATTGCGCTATTTTGCGCGTCGCACTGTTTTGTGTAGTTCACACCCCCGCTATTTTGCGCGTCGCACTCTTTTGTGCAGTTTATCACTCGCGCTATTTTGCGCGTCGCACTGCTTTGTGCATTTTACACTCACGCTATTTTGCGCGTCGCACTGTTTTGTGCAGTTTATCACTCGTGCTATTTTGCGCGTCGCACTGTTTTGTGCAGTTTGTCACTCCTGCTATATTGCGCGTCGCACTATTTTTTGCAGTTTATCACTCGCGCTATTTTGCGCGTCGCACTGTTTTGTGCAGTTCACACTGGCGTTCTTTTGCGCGTCGCACTGTTTTTTACAGTTCATCACTCGCGCTATTTTGAGCGTCGCACTGTTTTGTGCAGTTTGTCACTCGCGCTATTTTGTGCGTGACACTGTTTTGTGCAGTTCATCACTCGTGCTATTTTGCGCGTCGCACTGTTTTGTTCAGTCTATCGCTCGCGCTATTTTGCGCGTCGCACTGTTTTGTGCAGTTCACACTGGCGCTATTTTGTACGTCGCACTGTTTTGTGCAGTTTATCACTCGCGCTATTTTGCGCGTCGCGCTGTTTTGTGCAGTTCACACTCGCGCTATCTTGCGCGTCGCACTGTTTTGTGCAGTTTACCACGGGCGCTATTTTGCTCGTCGCACTGTTTTGTGCAGTTGACACTCGCGCTATTTTGCGCGTCGCACTGTTTTGTGCAGTTTATCACTCGCGCTATTTTGCGCGTCGCACTGTTTTGTGCAGTTTATCACTCGCGCTATTTTGCGGGTCGCACTGTTTTGTGCAGTTTATCACTCGCGCTATTTTGCGCGTCGCACTGTTTTGTGCAGTTTATCATTCGCGCTATTTTGCGCGTCGCACTGTTTTGTGCAGTTTATCACTCGCGCTATTTTGCGCGTCGCACGGTTTTATGCAGTTCACACTCCTGCTATTTTGCGCGTCGAACTCTTTTGTGCAGTTTATCACTCCCGCTATTTTGCGCGTCACACTGTTTTGTGCAGTTGACACTCGCGCTATTTTGCGCGTCGCACTGTTTTGTGCAGTTTATCACTCGCGCTATTTTGCGCGTCGCACTGTTTTGTGCAGTTTATCACTCGCGCTATTTTGCGGGTCACACTTTTTGTGCAGTTTATCACTCGCGCTATTTTGCGCGTCGCACTGTTTTGTGCAGTTTATCACTCGCGCTATTTTGCGCGTCGCACTGTTTTGTGCAGTTCACACTGGCGCTATTTTGTACGTCATACTATTTTGCGCGTCGCGCTGTTTTGTGCAGTTCACACTCGCGCTATCTTGCGTGTCGCACTGTTTTGTGCAGTTTACCACGCGCACTATTTTGCTCGTCGCACTGTTTTGTGCAGTTTATCACTCGCGCTATTTTGCGGGTCACCCTTTTTGTGCAGTTTATCACACGCGCGGTTTTGCGCGTCGCACTGTTTTGTGCAGTTTATCACTCGCGCTATTTTGACCGTCGCACTGTTTTGTGCAGTTTGTCACTCGCTATTTTGTGCGTGACACTGTTTTGTGCAGTTCATCACTCGCGCTATTTTGCGCGTCGCACTGTTTTGTGCAGTTTATCACTCGCGCTATTTTGCGCGTCGCACTGTTTTGTGCAGTTCACACTGGCGCTATTTTGGACGTCGCACTGTTTTGTGCAGTTTATCACTCGCGCTATTTTGCGCGTCGCGCTGTTTTTTGCAGTTCACACTCGCGCTATCTTGCGCGTCGCACTGTTTTGTGCAGTTTTCCACGCGCGCTATTTTGCTCGTCGCACTGTTTTGTGCAGTTGACACTCGCGCTATTTTGCGCGTCGCACTGTTTTGTGCAGTTTATCACTCGCGCTATTTTGCGCGTCGCACTGTTTTGTGCAGTTTATCACTCGCGCTATTTTGCGGGTCGCACTGTTTTGTGCAGTTTATCACTCGCGCTATTTTGCGCGTCGCACTGTTTTGTGCAGTTTATCACTCGCGCTATTTTGCGCGTCGCACTGTTTTGTGCAGTTTATCACTCGCGCTATTTTGCGCGTCGCACTGTTTTCTACAGTTCACACTCCCGCTATTTTGCGCGTCGCCCTCTTTTGTGCAGTTTATCACTCGCGCTATTTTGCGCGTCGCACTGCTTTGTGCTGTTTACACTCGTGCTATTTTGCGTGTCGCACTGTTTTGTGCAGTTTATCAATTGCGCTATTTTGCGCGTCGCACTGTTTTGTGTAGTTCACACCCCCGCTATTTTGCGCGTCGCACTCTTTTGTGCAGTTTATCACTCGCGCTATTTTGCGCGTCGCACTGCTTTGTGCATTTTACACTCGCGCTATTTTGCGCGTCGCACTGTTTTGTGCAGTTTATCACTCGTGCTATTTTGCGCGTCGCACTGTTTTGTGCAGTTTGTCACTCCTGCTATATTGCGCGTCGCACTATTTTTTGCAGTTTATCACTCGCGCTATTTTGCGCATCGCACTGTTTTGTGCAGTTCACACTGGCGTTCTTTTGCGCGTCGCACTGTTTTTTACAGTTCATCACTCGCGCTATTTTGAGCGTCGCACTGTTTTGTGCAGTTTGTCACTCGCGCTATTTTGTGCGTGACACTGTTTTGTGCAGTTCATCACTCGTGCTATTTTGCGCGTCGCACTGTTTTGTGCAGTTTATCGCTCGCGCTATTTTACGCGTCGCACTGTTTTGTGCAGTTCACACTGGCGCTATTTTGTACGTCGCACTGTTTTATGCAGTTTATCACTCGCGCTATTTTGCGCGTCGCGCTGTTTTGTGCAGTTCACACTCGGGCTATCTTGCGCGTCGCACTGTTTTGTGCAGTTTACCACGGGCGCTATTTTGCTCGTCGCACTGTTTTGTGCAGTTGACACTCGCGCTATTTTGCGCGTCGCACTGTTTTGTGCAGTTTATCACTCGCGCTATTTTGCGCGTCGCACTGTTTTGTGCAGTATATCACTCGCGCTATTTTGCGGGTCGCACCGTTTTGTGCAGTTTATCACTCGCGCTATTTTGCGCGTCGCACCGTTTTCTGCAGTTTATCACTCGCGCTATTTTGCGCGTCGCACTGTTTTGTGCAGTTTATCACTCGCGCTATTTTGCGCGTCGCACTGTTTTGTGCAGTTTATCACTCGCGCTATTTTGCGCGTCGCACTGTTTTGTGCAGTTGACACTCGCGCTATTTTGCGCGTCGCACTGTTTTGTGCAGTTTATCACTCGCGCTATTTTGCGCGTCGCACTGTTTTCTACAGTTCACACTCCCGCTATTTTGTGCGTCGCCCTCTTTTGTGCAGTTTATCACTCGCGCTATTTTGCGCGTCGCACTGCTTTGTGCTGTTTACACTCGTGCTATTTTGCGTGTCGCACTGTTTTGTGCAGTTTATCAATTGCGCTATTTTGCGCGTCGCACTGTTTTGTGTAGTTCACACCCCCGCTATTTTGCGCGTCGCACTCTTTTGTGCAGTTTATCACTCGCGCTATTTTGCGCGTCGCACTGCTTTGTGCATTTTACACTCGCGCTATTTTGCGCGTCGCACTGTTTTGTGCAGTTTATCACTCGTGCTATTTTGCGCGTCGCACTGTTTTGTGCAGTTTGTCACTCCTGCTATATGGCGCGTCGCACTATTTTTTGCAGTTTATCACTCGCGCTATTTTGCGCGTCGCACTGTTTTGTGCAGTTCACACTGGCGTTCTTTTGCGCGTCGCACTGTTTTTTACAGTTCATCACTCGCGCTATTTTGAGCGTCGCACTGTTTTGTGCAGTTTGTCACTCGCGCTATTTTGTGCGTGACACTGTTTTGTGCAGTTCATCACTCGTGCTATTTTGCGCGTCGCACTGTTTTGTGCAGTTTATCGCTCGCGCTATTTTGCGCGTCGCACTGTTTTGTGCAGTTCACACTGGCGCTATTTTGTACGTCGCACTGTTTTGTGCAGTTTATCACTCGCGCTATTTTGCGCGTCGCGCTGTTTTGTGCAGTTCACACTCGGGCTATCTTGCGCGTCGCACTGTTTTGTGCAGTTTACCACGGGCGCTATTTTGCTCGTCGCACTGTTTTGTGCAGTTGACACTCGCGCTATTTTGCGCGTCGCACTGTTTTGTGCAGTTTATCACTCGCGCTATTTTGCGCGTCGCACTGTTTTGTGCAGTTTATCACTCGCGCTATTTTGCGGGTCGCACTGTTTTGTGCAGTTTATCACTCGCGCTATTTTGCGCGTCGCACTGTTTTGTGCAGTTTATCACTCGCGCTATTTTGCGCGTCGCACTGTTTTGTGCAGTTTATCACTCGCGCTATTTTGCGCGTCGCACGGTTTTGTGCAGTTCACACTCCTGCTATTTTGCGCGTCGAACTCTTTTGTGCAGTTTATCACTCCCGCTATTTTGCGCGTCACACTGTTTTGTGCAGTTGACACTCGCGCTATTTTGCGCGTCGCACTGTTTTGTGCAGTTTATCACTCGCGCTATTTTGCGCGTCGCACTGTTTTGTGCAGTTCACACTGGCGCTATTTTGTACGTCATACTATTTTGCGCGTCGCGCTGTTTTGTGCAGTTCACACTCGCGCTATCTTGCGTGTCGCACTGTTTTGTGCAGTTTACCACGCGCACTATTTTGCTCGTCGCACTGTTTTGTGCAGTTTATCACTCGCGCTATTTTGCGGGTCACACTTTTTGTGCAGTTTATCACACGCGCGGTTTTGCGCGTCGCACTGTTTTGTGCAGTTTATCACTCGCGCTATTTTGAGCGTCGCACTGTTTTGTGCAGTTTGTCACTCGCTATTTTGTGCGTGACACTGTTTTGTGCAGTTCATCACTCGCGCTATTTTGCGCGTCGCACTGTTTTGTGCAGTTTATCACTCGCGCTATTTTGCGCGTCGCACTGTTTTGTGCAGTTCACACTGGCGCTATTTTGGACGTCGCACTGTTTTGTGCAGTTTATCACTCGCGCTATTTTGTGCGTCGCGCTGTTTTGTGCAGTTCACAGTCGCGCTATCTTGCGCGTCGCACTGTTTTGTGCAGTTTACCACGCGCGCTATTTTGCTCGTCGCACTGTTTTGTGCAGTTGACAGTCGCGCTATTTTGCGCGTCGCACTGTTTTGTGCAGTTTATCACTCGCGCTATTTTGCGCGTCGCACTGTTTTGTGCAGTTTATCACTCGCGCTATTTTGCGCGTCGCACTGTTTTCTACAGTTCACACTCCCGCTATTTTGCGCGTCGCCCTCTTTTGTGCAGTTTATCATTCGCGCTATTTTGCGCGTCGCACTGCTTTGTGCTGTTTACACTCGTGCTATTTTGCGTGTCGCACTATTTTGTGCAGTTTATCAAATGCGCTATTTTGCGCGTCGCACTGTTTTGTGTAGTTCACACCCCCGCTATTTTGCGCGTCGCACTCTTTTGTGCAGTTTATCACTCGCGCTATTTTGCGCGTCGCACTGCTTTGTGCATTTTACACTCGCGCTATTTTGCGCGTCGCACTGTTTTGTGCAGTTTATCACTCGTGCTATTTTGCGCGTCGCACTGTTTTGTGCAGTTTGTCACTCCTGCTATATTGCGCGTCGCACTATTTTTTGCAGTTTATCACTCGCGCTATTTTGCGCGTCGCACTGTTTTGTGCAGTTCACACTGGCGTTCTTTTGCGCGTCGCACTGTTTTTTACAGTTCATCACTCGCGCTATTTTGAGCGTCGCACTGTTTTGTGCAGTTTGTCACTCGCGCTATTTTGTGCGTGACACTGTTTTGTGCAGTTCATCACTCGTGCTATTTTGCGCGTCGCACTGTTTTCTGCAGTTTATCGCTCGCGCTATTTTGCGCGTCGCACTGTTTTCTGCAGTTCACACTGGCGCTATTTTGTACGTCGCACTGTTTTGTGCAGTTTATCACTCGCGCTATTTTGCGCGTCGCACTGTTTTGTGCAGTTTATCACTCGCGCTATTTTGCGGGTCGCACTGTTTTGTGCAGTTTATCACTCGCGCTATTTTGCGCGTCGCACTGTTTTGTGCAGTTTATCACTCGCGCTATTTTGCGCGTCGCACTGCTTTGTGCATTTTACACTCGCGCTATTTTACGCGTCGCACTGTTTTGTGCAGTTTATCACTCGTGCTATTTTGCGCGTCGCACTGTTTTGTGCAGTTTGTCACTCCTGCTATATTGCGCGTCGCACTATTTTTTGCAGTTTATCACTCGCGCTATTTTGCGCGTCGCACTGTTTTGTGCAGTTCACACTGGCGTTCTTTTGCGCGTCGCACTGTTTTTTACAGTTCATCACTCGCGCTATTTTGAGCGTCGCACTGTTTTGTGCAGTTTGTCACTCGCGCTATTTTGTGCGTGACACTGTTTTGTGCAGTTCATCACTCGCGCTATTTTGCGCGTCGCACTGTTTTGTGCAGTTTATCGCTCGCGCTATTTTGCGCGTCGCACTGTTTTGTGCAAGTCACACTGGCGCTATTTTGTACGTCGCACTGTTTTGTGCAGTTTATCACTCGCGCTATTTTGCGCGTCGCGCTGTTTTGTGCAGTTCACACTCGCGCTATCTTGCGCGTCGCACTGTTTTGTGCAGTTTACCACGCGCGCTATTTTGCTCGTCGCACTGTTTTGTGCAGTTGACACTCGCCCTATTTTGCGCGTCGCACTGTTTTGTGCAGTCTATCACTCGCGCTGTTTTGCGCGTCGCACTGTTTTGTGCAGTTTATCACTCGCGCTATTTTGCGGGTCGCACTGTTTTGTGCAGTTTATCACTCGCGCTATTTTGCGCGTCGCACTGTTTTGTGCAGTTTATCACTCGCGCTATTTTGCGGGTCGCACTGTTTTGTGCAGTTTATCACTCGCGCTATTTTGCGCGTCGCACTGTTTTGTGCAGTTGACACTCGCGCTATTTTGCGGGTCGCACTGTTTTGTGCAGTTTATCACTCGCGCTATTTTGCGCGTCGCACTGTTTTGTGCAGTTTATCACTCGCGCTATTTTGCGCGTCGCACGGTTTTGTGCAGTTCACACTCCTGCTATTTTGCGCGTCGAACTCTTTTGTGCAGTTTATCACTCCCGCAATTTTGCGCGTCGCACTGTTTTGTGCAGTTGACACTCGCGCTATTTTGCGCGTCGCACTGTTTTGTGCAGTTTATCACTCGCGCTATTTTGCGCGTCGCACTGTTTTCTACAGTTCACACTCCCGCTATTTTGCGCGTCGCCCTCTTTTGTGCAGTTTATCACTCGCGCTATTTTGCGCGTCGCACTGCTTTGTGCTGTTTACACTCGTGCTATTTTGCGTGTCGCACTGTTTTGTGCAGTTTATCAATTGCGCTATTTTGCGCGTCGCACTATTTTGTGTAGTTCACACCCCCGCTATTATGCGCGTCGCACTCTTTTGTGCAGTTTATCACTCGCGCTATTTTGCGCGTCGCACTGCTTTGTGCATTTTACACACGAGCTATTTTGCGCGTCGCACTGTTTTTTGCAGTTTATCACTCGTGCTATTTTGCGCGTCGCACTGTTTTGTGCAGTTTGTCACTCCTGCTATATTGCGCGTCGCACTATTTTTTGCAGTTTATCACTCGCGCTATTTTGCGCGTCGCACTGTTTTGTGCAGTTCACACTGGCGTTCTTTTGCGCGTCGCACTGTTTTTTACAGTTCATCACTCGCGCTATTTTGTGCGTGACACTGTTTTGTGCAGTTCATCACTCGCGCTATTTTGCGCGTCGCACTGTTTTGTGCAGTTTATCGCTCGCGCTATTTTGCGCGTCGCACTGTTTTGTGCAGTTCACACTGGCGCTATTTTGTACGTCGCACTGTTTTGTGCAGTTTATCACTCGCGCTATTTTGCGCGTCGCGCTGTTTTGTGCAGTTCACACTCGCGCTATCTTGCGCGTCGCACTGTTTTGTGCAGTATATCACTCGCGGTATTTTGCGCGTCGCACTGTTTTGTGCAGTCTATCACTCGCGCTGTTTTGCGCGTCGCACTATTTTGTGCAGTTTATCACTCGCGCTATTTTGCGGGTCGCACTGTTTTGTGCAGTTTATCACTCGCGCTATTTTGCGCGTCGCACTGTTTTGTGCAGTTTATCACTCGCGCTATTTTGCGGGTCGCACTGTTTTGTGCAGTTTATCACTCGCGCTATTTTGCGCGTCGCACTGTTTTTGCAGTTGACACTCGCGCTATTTTGCGCGTCGCACTGTTTTGTGCAGTTTATCACTCGCGCTATTTTGCGCGTCGCACTGTTTTGTGCAGTTTATCACTCGCGCTATTTTGCGCGTCGCACTGTTTTCTACAGTTCACACTCCCGCTATTTTGCGCGTCGCCCTCTTTTGTGCAGTTTATCACTCGCGCTATTTTGCGCGTCGCACTGCTTTGTGCTGTTTACACTCGTGCTATTTTGCGTGTCGCACTGTTTTGTACAGTTTATCAATTGCGCTATTTTGCGCGTCGTACTGTTTTGTGTAGTTCACACCCCCGCTATTTTGCGCGTCGCACTCTTTTGTGCAGTTTATCACTCGCGCTATTTTGCGCGTCGCACTGCTTTGTGCATTTTACACACGCGCTATTTTGCGCGTCGCACTGTTTTGTGCAGTTTATCACTCGTGCTATTTTGCGCGTCGCACTGTTTTGTGCAGTTTGTCACTCCTGCTATATTGCGCGTCGCACTATTTTTTGCAGTTTATCACTCGCGCTATTTTGCGCGTCGCACTGTTTTGTGCAGTTCACACTGGCGTTCTTTTGCGCGTCGCACTGTTTTTTGCAGTTCATCACTCGCGCTATTTTGAGCGTCGCACTGTTTTGTGCAGTTTGTCACTCGCTATTTTGTGCGTGACACTGTTTTGTGCAGTTCATCACTCGCGCTATTTTGCGCGTCGCACTGTTTTGTGCAGTTTATCACTCGCGCTATTTTGCGCGTCGCACTGTTTTGTGCAGTTCACACTGGCGCTATTTTGGACGTCGCACTGTTTTGTGCAGTTTATCACTCGCGCTATTTTGTGCGTCGCGCTGTTTTGTGCAGTTCACAGTCGCGCTATCTTGCGCGTCGCACTGTTTTGTGCAGTTTACCACGCGCGCTATTTTGCTCGTCGCACTGTTTTGTGCAGTTGACAGTCGCGCTATTTTGCGCGTCGCACTGTTTTTTGCAGTTTATCACTCGCGCTATTTTGCGCGTCGCACTGTTTTGTGCAGTTTATCACTCGCGCTATTTTGCGCGTCGCACTGTTTTCTACAGTTCACACTCCCGCTATTTTGCGCGTCGCCCTCTTTTGTGCAGTTTATCATTCGCGCTATTTTGCGCGTCGCACTGCTTTGTGCTGTTTACACTCGTGCTATTTTGCGTGTCGCACTATTTTGTGCAGTTTATCAATTGCGCTATTTTGCGCGTCGCACTGTTTTGTGTAGTTCACACCCCCGCTATTTTGCGCGTCGCACTCTTTTGTGCAGTTTATCACTCGCGCTATTTTGCGCGTCGCACTGCTTTGTGCATTTTACACTCGCGCTATTTTGCGCGTCGCACTGTTTTGTGCAGTTTATCACTCGTGCTATTTTGCGCGTCGCACTGTTTTGTGCAGTTTGTCACTCCTGCTATATTGCGCGTCGCACTATTTTTTGCAGTTTATCACTCGCGCTATTTTGCGCGTCGCACTGTTTTGTGCAGTTCACACTGGCGTTCTTTTGCGCGTCGCACTGTTTTTTACAGTTCATCACTCGCGCTATTTTGAGCGTCGCACTGTTTTGTGCAGTTTGTCACTCGCGCTATTTTGTGCGTGACACTGTTTTGTGCAGTTCATCACTCGTGCTATTTTGCGCGTCGCACTGTTTTCTGCAGTTTATCGCTCGCGCTATTTTGCGCGTCGCACTGTTTTCTGCAGTTCACACTGGCGCTATTTTGTACGTCGCACTGTTTTGTGCAGTTTATCACTCGCGCTATTTTGCGCGTCGCACTGTTTTGTGCAGTTTATCACTCGCGCTATTTTGCGGGTCGCACTGTTTTGTGCAGTTTATCACTCGCGCTATTTTGCGCGTCGCACTGTTTTGTGCAGTTTATCACTCGCGCTATTTTGCGCGTCGCACGGTTTTGTGCAGTTCACACTCCTGCTATTTTGCGCGTCGAACTCTTTTGTGCAGTTTATCACTCCCGCAATTTTGCGCGTCACACTGTTTTGTGCAGTTGACACTCGCGCTATTTTGCGCGTCGCACTGTTTTGTGCAGTTTATCACTCGCGCTATTTTGCGCGTCGCACTGTTTTCTACAGTTCACACTCCCGCTATTTTGCGCGTCGCCCTCTTTTGTGCAGTTTATCACTCGCGCTATTTTGCGCGTCGCACTGCTTTGTGCTGTTTACACTCGTGCTATTTTGCGTGTCGCACTGTTTTGTGCAGTTTATCAATTGCGCTATTTTGCGCGTCGCACAGTTTTGTGTAGTTCACACCCCCGCTATTATGCGCGTCGCACTCTTTTGTGCAGTTTATCACTCGCGCTATTTTGCGCGTCGCACTGCTTTGTGCATTTTACACTCGCGCTATTTTACGCGTCGCACTATTTTGTGCAGTTTATCACTCGTGCTATTTTGCGCGTCGCACTGTTTTGTGCAGTTTGTCACTCCTGCTATATTGCGCGTCGCACTATTTTTTGCAGTTTATCACTCGCGCTATTTTGCGCGTCGCACTGTTTTGTGCAGTTCACACTGGCGTTCTTTTGCGCGTCGCACTGTTTTTTACAGTTCATCACTCGCGCTATTTTGAGCGTCGCACTGTTTTGTGCAGTTTGTCACTCGCGCTATTTTGTGCGTGACACTGTTTTGTGCAGTTCATCACTCGCGCTATTTTGCGCGTCGCACTGTTTTGTGCAGTTTATCGCTCGCGCTATTTTGCGCGTCGCACTGTTTTGTGCAAGTCACACTGGCGCTATTTTGTACGTCGCACTGTTTTGTGCAGTTTATCACTCGCGCTATTTTGCGCGTCGCGCTGTTTTGTGCAGTTCACACTCGCGCTATCTTGCGCGTCGCACTGTTTTGTGCAGTTTACCACGCGCGCTATTTTGCTCGTCGCACTGTTTTGTGCAGTTGACACTCGCCCTATTTTGCGCGTCGCACTGTTTTGTGCAGTCTATCACTCGCGCTGTTTTGCGCGTCGCACTGTTTTGTGCAGTTTATCACTCGCGCTATTTTGCGGGTCGCACTGTTTTGTGCAGTTTATCACTCGCGCTATTTTGCGCGTCGCACTGTTTTGTGCAGTTGACACTCGCGCTATTTTGCGGGTCGCACTGTTTTGTGCAGTTTATCACTCGCGCTATTTTGCGCGTCGCACTGTTTTGTGCAGTTTATCACTCGCGCTATTTTGCGCGTCGCACGGTTTTGTGCAGTTCACACTCCTGCTATTTTGCGCGTCGAACTCTTTTGTGCAGTTTATCACTCCCGCAATTTTGCGCGTCGCACTGTTTTGTGCAGTTGACACTCGCGCTATTTTGCGCGTCGCACTGTTTTGTGCAGTTTATCACTCGCGCTATTTTGCGCGTCGCACTGTTTTCTACAGTTCACACTCCCGCTATTTTGCGCGTCGCCCTCTTTTGTGCAGTTTATCACTCGCGCTATTTGGCGCGTCGCACTGCTTTGTGCTGTTTACACTCGTGCTATTTTGCGTGTCGCACTGTTTTGTGCAGTTTATCAATTGCGCTATTTTGCGCGTCGCACTATTTTGTGTAGTTCACACCCCCGCTATTATGCGCGTCGCACTCTTTTGTGCAGTTTATCACTCGCGCTATTTTGCGCGTCGTACTGCTTTGTGCATTTTACACACGAGCTATTTTGCGCGTCGCACTGTTTTTTGCAGTTTATCACTCGTGCTATTTTGCGCGTCGCACTGTTTTGTGCAGTTTGTCACTCCTGCTATATTGCGCGTCGCACTATTTTTTGCAGTTTATCACTCGCGCTATTTTGCGCGTCGCACTGTTTTGTGCAGTTCACACTGGCGTTCTTTTGCGCGTCGCACTGTTTTTTACAGTTCATCACTCGCGCTATTTTGTGTGTGACACTGTTTTGTGCAGTTCATCACTCGCGCTATTTTGCGCGTCGCACTGTTTTGTGCAGTTTATCGCTCGCGCTATTTTGCGCGTCGCACTGTTTTGTGCAGTTCACACTGGCGCTATTTTGTACGTCGCACTGTTTTGTGCAGTTTATCACTCGCGCTATTTTGCGCGTCGCGCTGTTTTGTGCAGTTCACACTCGCGCTATCTTGCGCGTCGCACTGTTTTGTGCAGTTTATCACTCGCGGTATTTTGCGCGTCGCACTGTTTTGTGCAGTCTATCACTCGCGCTGTTTTGCGCGTCGCACTGTTTTGTGCAGTTTATCACTCGCGCTATTTTGCGGGTCGCACTGTTTTGTGCAGTTTATCACTCGCGCTATTTTGCGCGTCGCACTGTTTTGTGCAGTTTATCACTCGCGCTATTTTGCGGGTCGCACTGTTTTGTGCAGTTTATCACTCGCGCTATTTTGCGCGTCGCACTGTTTTTGCAGTTGACACTCGCGCTATTTTGCGCGTCGCACTGTTTTGTGCAGTTTATCACTCGCGCTATTTTGCGCGTCGCACTGTTTTGTGCAGTTTATCACTCGCGCTATTTTGCGCGTCGCACTGTTTTCTACAGTTCACACTCCCGCTATTTTGCGCGTCGCCCTCTTTTGTGCAGTTTATCACTCGCGCTATTTTGCGCGTCGCACTGCTTTGTGCTGTTTACACTCGTGCTATTTTGCGTGTCGCACTGTTTTGTACAGTTTATCAATTGCGCTATTTTGCGCGTCGTACTGTTTTGTGTAGTTCACACCCCCGCTATTTTGCGCGTCGCACTCTTTTGTGCAGTTTATCACTCGCGCTATTTTGCGCGTCGCACTGCTTTGTGCATTTTACACACGCGCTATTTTGCGCGTCGCACTGTTTTGTGCAGTTTATCACTCGTGCTATTTTGCGCGTCGCACTGTTTTGTGCAGTTTGTCACTCCTGCTATATTGCGCGTCGCACTATTTTTTGCAGTTTATCACTCGCGCTATTTTGCGCGTCGCACTGTTTTGTGCAGTTCACACTGGCGTTCTTTTGCGCGTCGCACTGTTTTTTGCAGTTCATCACTCGCGCTATTTTGAGCGTCGCACTGTTTTGTGCAGTTTGTCACTCGCGCTATTTTGTGCGTGACACTGTTTTGTGCAGTTCATCACTCGTGCTATTTTGCGCGTCGCACTGTTTTGTGCAGTTTATCGCTCGCGCTATTTTGCGCGTCGCACTGTTTTGTGCAGTTCACACTGGCGCTATTTTGTACGTCGCACTGTTTTGTGCAGTTTATCACTCGCGCTATTTTGCGCGTCGCGCTGTTTTGTGCAGTTCACACTCGCGCTATCTTGCGCGTCGCACTGTTTTGTGCAGTTTACCACGGGCGCTATTTTGCGCGTCGCACTGTTTTGTGCAGTTTATCACTCGCGCTATTTTGCGCGTCGCACTGTTTTGTGCAGTTTATCACTCGCGCTATTTTGCGCGTCGCACGGTTTTGTGCAGTTCACACTCCTGCTATTTTGCGCGTCGAACTCTTTTGTGCAGTTTATCACTCCCGCTATTTTGCGCGTCACACTGTTTTGTGCAGTTGACACTCGCGCTATTTTGCGCGTCGCACTGTTTTGTGCAGTTTATCACTCGCGCTATTTTGCGCGTCGCACTGTTTTCTACAGTTCACACTCCCGCTATTTTGCGCGTCGCCCTCTTTTGTGCAGTTTATCACTCGTGCTATTTTGCGTGTCGCACTGTTTTGTGCAGTTTATCAATTGCGCTATTTTGCGCGTCGCACTGTTTTGTGTAGTTCACACCCCCGCTATTATGCGCGTCGCACTCTTTTGTGCAGTTTATCACTCGCGCTATTTTGCGCGTCGCACTGCTTTGTGCATTTTACACTCGCGCTATTTTGCGCGTCGCACTGTTTTGTGCAGTTTATCACTCGTGCTATTTTGCGCGTCGCACTGTTTTGTGCAGTTTGTCACTCCTGCTATATTGCGCGTCGCACTATTTTTTGCAGTTTATCACTCCCGCTATTTTGCGCGTCGCACTGTTTTGTGCAGTTCACACTGGAGTTCTTTTGCGCGTCGCACTGTTTTTTACAGTTCATCACTCGCGCTATTTTGAGCGTCGCACTGTTTTGTGCAGTTTGTCACTCGCGCTATTTTGTGCGTGACACTGTTTTGTGCAGTTCATCACTCGCGCTATTTTGCGCGTCGCACTGTTTTGTGCAGTTTATCCCTCGCGCTATTTTGCGCGTCGCGCTGTTTTGTGTAGTTCACACTCGCGCTATCTTGCGCGTCGCACTGTTTTGTGCAGTTTATCAGTCGTGCTATTTTGCGCGTCGCACTGTTTTGTGCAGTTTGTCACTCCTGCTATATTGCGCGTCACACTATTTTTTGCAGTTTATCACTCGCCTATTTTGCGCGTCGCACTGTTTTGTGCAGTTCACACTGGCGGTATTTGGCGCGTCGCACTGTTTTTTACAGTTTATCACTAGCGCTATTTTGAGCGTCGCATTGTTTTTTACAGTTTATCACTCGCGCTATTTTGAGCGTCGCACTGTTTTGTGCAGTTTATCACTCGCGCTATTTTGCGCGTCGCACTGTTTTGTGAAGTTTATCACTCGCGCTATTTTGCGCGTCGCACTGTTTTCTGCAGTTTACCACGCGCGCTATTTTGCACGTCGAACTGTTTTGTGCAGTTTATCACTCGCGCTATTTTGCGCGTCGCACTGTTTTGTGCAGTTTATCACTCGCGCTATTTTGCGGGTCCCACTTTTTGTGCAGTTTATCACACGCGCGGTTTTGCGCGTCGCACTGTTTTGTGCAGTTTATCACTCGCGCTATTTTGAGCGTCGCACTGTTTTGTGCAGTTTGTCACTCGCTATTTTGTGCGTGACACTGTTTTGTGCAGTTCATCACTCGCGCTATTTTGCGCGTCGCACTGTTTTGTGCAGTTTATCACTCGCGCTATTTTGCGCGTCGCACTGTTTTGTGCAGTTCACACTGGCGCTATTTTGGACGTCGCACTGTTTTGTGCAGTTTATCACTCGCGCTATTTTGCGCGTCGCGCTGTTTTGTGCAGTTCACACTCGCGCTATCTTGCGCGTCGCACTGTTTTGTGCAGTTTAACACGCGCGCTATTTTGCTCGTCGCACTGTTTTGTGCAGTTGACACTCGCGCTATTTTGCGCGTCGCACTGTTTTGTGCAGTTTATCACTCGCGCTATTTCGCGCGTCGCACTGTTTTGTGCAGTTTATCACTCGCGCTATTTTGCGGGTCGCACTGTTTTGTGCAGTTTATCACTCGCGCTATTTTGCGCGTCGCACTGTTTTGTGCAGTTTATCACTCGCGCTATTTTGTGCAGTTTATCACTCGCGCTATTTTGCGCGTCGCACTGTTTTGTGCAGTTGACACTCGCGCTATTTTGCGCGTCGCACTGTTTTGTGCAGTTTATCACTCGCGCTATTTTGCGCGTCGCACTGTTTTGTGCAGTTTATCACTCGCGCTATTTTGCGCGTCGCACTGTTTTCTACAGTTCACACTCCCGCTATTTTGCGCGTCGCCCTCTTTTGTGCAGTTTATCACTCCCGCTATTTTGCGCGTCGCACTGCTTTGTGCTGTTTACACTCGTGCTATTTTGCGTGTCGCACTGTTTTGTGCAGTTTATCAATTGCGCTATTTTGCGCGTCGCACTGTTTTGTGTAGTTCACACCCCCGCTATTTTGCGCGTCGCACTCTTTTGTGCAGTTTATCACTCGCGCTATTTTGCGCGTCGCACTGCTTTGTGCATTTTACACTCGCGCTATTTTGCGCGTCGCACTGTTTTGTGCAGTTTATCACTCGTGCTATTTTGCGCGTCGCACTGTTTTGTGCAGTTTGTCACTCCTGCTATATTGCGCGTCGCACTATTTTTTGCAGTTTATCACTCGCGCTATTTTGCGCGTCGCACTGTTTTGTGCAGTTCACACTGGTGTTCTTTTGCGCGTCGCACTGTTTTTTACAGTTCATCACTCGCGCTATTTTGAGCGTCGCACTGTTTTGTGCAGTTTGTCACTCGCGCTATTTTGTGCGTGACACTGTTTTGTGCAGTTCATCACTCGTGCTATTTTGCGCGTCGCGCTCTTTTGTGCAGTTTATCGCTCGCGCTATTTTGCGCGTCGCACTGTTTTGTGCAGTTCACACTGGCGCTATTTTGTACGTCGCACTGTTTTGTGCAGTTTATCACTCGCGCTATTTTGCGCGTCGCGCTATTTTGTGCAGTTCACACTCGCGCTATCTTGCGCGTCGCACTGTTTTGTGCAGTTTACCACGGGCGCTATTTTGCTCGTCGCACTGTTTTGTGCAGTTGACACTCGCGCTATTTTGCGCGTCGCACTGTTTTGTGCAGTTTATCACTCGCGCTATTTTGCGCGTCGCACTGTTTTGTGCTGTTTATCACTCGCGCTATTTTGCGGGTGGCACTGTTTTGTGCAGTTTATCACTCGCGCTATTTTGCGCGTCGCACTGTTTTTTGCAGTTTATCACTCGCGCTATTTTGCGCGTCGCACTGTTTTGTGCAGTTTATCACTCGCGCTATTTTGCGCGTCGCACTGTTTTCTACAGTTCACACTCCCGCTATTTTGCGCGTCGCCCTCTTTTGTGCAGTTTATCACTCGCGCTATTTTGCGCGTCGCACTGCTTTGTGCTGTTTACACTCGCGCTATTTTGCGTGTCGCACTGTTTTGTGCAGTTTATCAATTGCGCTATTTTGCGCGTCGCAATGTTTTGTGTAGTTCACACCGCCGCTATTATGCGCGTCGCACTCTTTTGTGCAGTTTATCACTCGCGCTATTTTGCGCGTCGCACTGCTTTGTGCATTTTACACTCGCGCTATTTTGCGCGTCGCACTGTTTTGTGCAGTTTGTCACTCCTGCTATATTGCGCGTCGCACTATTTTTTGCAGTTTATCACTCCCGCTATTTTGCGCGTCGCACTGTTTTGTGCAGTTCACACTGGCGTTCTTTTGCGCGTCGCACTGTTTTTTACAGTTCATCACTCGCGCTATTTTGAGCGTCGCACTGTTTTGTGCAGTTTGTCACTCGCGCTATTTTGTGCGTGACACTGTTTTGTGCAGTTCATCACTCGCGCTATTTTGCGCGTCGCACTGTTTTGTGCAGTTTATCGCTCGCGCTATTTTGCGCGTCGCGCTGTTTTGTGTAGTTCACACTCGCGCTATCTTGCGCGTCGCACTGTTTTGTGCAGTTTATCAGTCGTGCTATTTTGCGCGTCGCACTGTTTTGTGCAGTTTGTCACTCCTGCTATATTGCGCGTCACACTATTTTTTGCAGTTTATCACTCGCCTATTTTGCGCGTCGCACTGTTTTGTGCAGTTCACACTGGCGGTATTTGGCGCGTCGCACTGTTTTTTACAGTTTATCACTAGCGCTATTTTGAGCGTCGCATTGTTTTTTACAGTTTATCACTCGCGCTATTTTGAGCGTCGCACTGTTTTGTGCAGTTCATCACTCGCGCTATTTTGCGCGTCGCACTGTTTTGTGCAGTTTATCACTCGCGCTATTTTGCGCGTCGCACTGTTTTGTGAAGTTTATCACTCGCGCTATTTTGCGCGTCGCACTGTTTTCTGCAGTTTACCACGCGCGCTATTTTGCACGTCGAACTGTTTTGTGCAGTTTATCACTCGCGCTATTTTGCGCGTCGCACTGTTTTGTGCAGTTTATCACTCGCGCTATTTTGCGGGTCCCACTTTTTGTGCAGTTTATCACACGCGCGGTTTTGCGCGTCGCACTGTTTTGTGCAGTTTATCACTCGCGCTATTTTGAGCGTCGCACTGTTTTGTGCAGTTTGTCACTCGCTATTTTGTGCGTGACACTGTTTTGTGCAGTTCATCACTCGCGCTATTTTGCGCGTCGCACTGTTTTGTGCAGTTTATCACTCGCGCTATTTTGCGCGTCGCACTGTTTTGTGCAGTTTATCACTCGCGCTATTTTGCGGGTCGCACTGTTTTGTGCAGTTTATCACTCGCGCTATTTTGCGCGTCGCACTGTTTTGTGCAGTTTATCACTCGCGCTATTTTGTGCAGTTTATCACTCGCGCTATTTTGCGCGTCGCACTGTTTTGTGCAGTTGACACTCGCGCTATTTTGCGCGTCGCACTGTTTTGTGCAGTTTATCACTCGCGCTATTTTGCGCGTCGCACTGTTTTGTGCAGTTTATCACTCGCGCTATTTTGCGCGTCGCACTGTTTTCTATAGTTCACACTCCCGCTATTTTGCGCGTCGCCCTCTTTTGTGCAGTTTATCACTCCCGCTATTTTGCGCGTCGCACTGCTTTGTGCTGTTTACACTCGTGCTATTTTGCGTGTCGCACTGTTTTGTGCAGTTTATCAATTGCGCTATTTTGCGCGTCGCACTGTTTTGTGTAGTTCACACCCCCGCTATTTTGCGCGTCGCACTCTTTTGTGCAGTTTATCACTCGCGCTATTTTGCGCGTCGCACTGCTTTGTGCATTTTACACTCGCGCTATTTTGCGCGTCGCACTGTTTTGTGCAGTTTATCACTCGTGCTATTTTGCGCGTCGCACTGTTTTGTGCAGTTTGTCACTCCTGCTATATTGCGCGTCGCACTATTTTTTGCAGTTTATCACTCGCGCTATTTTGCGCGTCGCACTGTTTTGTGCAGTTCACACTGGTGTTCTTTTGCGCGTCGCACTGTTTTTTACAGTTCATCACTCGCGCTATTTTGAGCGTCGCACTGTTTTGTGCAGTTTGTCACTCGCGCTATTTTGTGCGTGACACTGTTTTGTGCAGTTCATCACTCGTGCTATTTTGCGCGTCGCGCTCTTTTGTGCAGTTTATCGCTCGCGCTATTTTGCGCGTCGCACTGTTTTGTGCAGTTCACACTGGCGCTATTTTGTACGTCGCACTGTTTTGTGCAGTTTATCACTCGCGCTATTTTGCGCGTCGCGCTATTTTGTGCAGTTCACACTCGCGCTATCTTGCGCGTCGCACTGTTTTGTGCAGTTTACCACGGGCGCTATTTTGCTCGTCGCACTGTTTTGTGCAGTTGACACTCGCGCTATTTTGCGCGTCGCACTGTTTTGTGCAGTTTATCACTCGCGCTATTTTGCGCGTCGCACTGTTTTGTGCTGTTTATCACTCGCGCTATTTTGCGGGTGGCACTGTTTTGTGCAGTTTATCACTCGCGCTATTTTGCGCGTCGCACTGTTTTTTGCAGTTTATCACTCGCGCTATTTTGCGCGTCGCACTGTTTTGTGCAGTTTATCACTCGCGCTATTTTGCGCGTCGCACTGTTTTCTACAGTTCACACTCCCGCTATTTTGCGCGTCGCCCTCTTTTGTGCAGTTTATCACTCGCGCTATTTTGCGCGTCGCACTGCTTTGTGCTGTTTACACTCGTGCTATTTTGCGTGTCGCACTGTTTTGTGCAGTTTATCAATTGCGCTATTTTGCGCGTCGCAATGTTTTGTGTAGTTCACACCGCCGCTATTATGCGCGTCGCTCTCTTTTGTGCAGTTTATCACTCGCGCTATTTTGCGCGTCGCACTGCTTTGTGCATTTTACACTCGCGCTATTTTGCGCGTCGCACTGTTTTGTGCAGTTTGTCACTCCTGCTATATTGCGCGTCGCACTATTTTTTGCAGTTTATCACTCCCGCTATTTTGCGCGTCGCACTGTTTTGTGCAGTTCACACTGGCGTTCTTTTGCGCGTCGCACTGTTTTTTACAGTTCATCACTCGCGCTATTTTGAGCGTCGCACTGTTTTGTGCAGTTTGTCACTCGCGCTATTTTGTGCGTGACACTGTTTTGTGCAGTTCATCACTCGCGCTATTTTGCGCGTCGCACTGTTTTGTGCAGTTTATCGCTCGCGCTATTTTGCGCGTCGCGCTGTTTTGTGTAGTTCACACTCGCGCTATCTTGCGCGTCGCACTGTTTTGTGCAGTTTATCAGTCGTGCTATTTTGCGCGTCGCACTGTTTTGTGCAGTTTGTCACTCCTGCTATATTGCGCGTCACACTATTTTTTGCAGTTTATCACTCGCCTATTTTGCGCGTCGCACTGTTTTGTGCAGTTCACACTGGCGGTATTTGGCGCGTCGCACTGTTTTTTACAGTTTATCACTAGCGCTATTTTGAGCGTCGCATTGTTTTTTACAGTTTATCACTCGCGCTATTTTGAGCGTCGCACTGTTTTGTGCAGTTCATCACTCGCGCTATTTTGCGCGTCGCACTGTTTTGTGCAGTTTATCACTCGCGCTATTTTGCGCGTCGCACTGTTTTGTGCAGTTTATCACTCGCGCTATTTTGCGCGTCGCACTGTTTTCTGCAGTTTACCACGCGCGCTATTTTGCACGTCGAACTGTTTTGTGCAGTTTATCACTCGCACTATTTTGCGCGTCGCACTGTTTTGTGCAGTTTATCACTCGCGCTATTTTGCGGGTCCCACTTTTTGTGCAGTTTATCACACGCGCGGTTTTGCGCGTCGCACTGTTTTGTGCAGTTTATCACTCGCGCTATTTTGAGCGTCGCACTGTTTTGTGCAGTTTGTCACTCGCTATTTTGTGCGTGACACTGTTTTGTGCAGTTCATCACTCGCGCTATTTTGCGCGTCGCACTGTTTTGTGCAGTTTATCACTCGCGCTATTTTGCGCGTCGCACTGTTTTGTGCAGTTCACACTGGCGCTATTTTGGACGTCGCACTGTTTTGTGCAGTTTATCACTCGCGCTATTTTGCGCGTCGCGCTGTTTTGTGCAGTTCACACTCGCGCTATCTTGCGCGTCGCACTGTTTTGTGCAGTTTAACACGCGCGCTATTTTGCTCGTCGCACTGTTTTGTGCAGTTGACACTCGCGCTATTTTGCGCGTCGCACTGTTTTGTGCAGTTTATCACTCGCGCTATTTTGCGCGTCGCACTGTTTTGTGCAGTTTATCACTCGCGCTATTTTGCGGGTCGCACTGTTTTGTGCAGTTCATCACTCGCGCTATTTTGCGCGTCGCACTGTTTTGTGCAGTTTATCACTCGCGCTATTTTGTGCAGTTTATCACTCGCGCTATTTTGCGCGTCGCACAGTTTTGTGCAGTTGACACTCGCGCTATTTTGCGCGTCGCACTGTTTTGTGCAGTTTATCACTCGCGCTATTTTGCGCGTCGCACTGTTTTCTACAGTTCACACTCCCGCTATTTTGCGCGTCGCCCTCTTTTGTGCAGTTTATCACTCCCGCTATTTTGCGCGTCGCACTGCTTTGTGCTGTTTACACTCGTGCTATTTTGCGTGTCGCACTGTTTTGTGCAGTTTATCAATTGCGCTATTTTGCGCGTCGCACTGTTTTGTGTAGTTCACACCCCCGCTATTTTGCGCGTCGCACTCTTTTGTGCAGTTTATCACTCGCGCTATTTTGCGCGTCGCACTGCTTTGTGCATTTTACACTCGCGCTATTTTGCGCGTCGCACTGTTTTGTGCAGTTTATCACTCGTGCTATTTTGCGCGTCGCACTGTTTTGTGCAGTTTGTCACTCCTGCTATATTGCGCGTCGCACTATTTTTTGCAGTTTATCACTCGCGCTATTTTGCGCGTCGCACTGTTTTGTGCAGTTCACACTGGCGTTCTTTTGCGCGTCGCACTGTTTTTTACAGTTCATCACTCGCGCTATTTTGAGCGTCGCACTGTTTTGTGCAGTTTGTCACTCGCGCTATTTTGTGCGTGACACTGTTTTGTGCAGTTCATCACTCGTGCTATTTTGCGCGTCGCACTGTTTTGTGCAGTTTATCGCTCGCGCTATTTTGCGCGTCGCACTGTTTTGTGCAGTTCACACTGGCGCTATTTTGTACGTCGCACTGTTTTGTGCAGTTTATCACTCGCGCTATTTTGCGCGTCGCGCTGTTTTGTGCAGTTCACACTCGCGCTATCTTGCGCGTCGCACTGTTTTGTGCAGTTTACCACGGGCGCTATTTTGCTCGTCGCACTGTTTTGTGCAGTTGACACTCGCGCTATTTTGCGCGTCGCACTGTTTTGTGCAGTTTATCACTCGCGCTATTTTGCGCGTCGCACTGTTTTGTGCAGTTTATCACCCGCGCTATTTTGCGGGTCGCACTGTTTTGTGCAGTTTATCACTCGCGCTATTTTGCGCGTCGCACTGTTTTGTGCAGTTTATCACTCGCGCTATTTTGCGCGTCGCACGGTTTTGTGCAGTTCACACTCCTGCTATTTTGCGCGTCGAACTCTTTTGTGCAGTTTATCACTCCCGCTATTTTGCGCGTCACACTGTTTTGTGCCGTTGACACTCGCGCTATTTTGCGCGTCGCACTGTTTTGTGCAGTTTATCACTCGCGCTATTTTGCGCGTCGCACTGTTTTCTACAGTTCACACTCCCGTTATTTTGCGCGTCGCCCTCTTTTGTGCAGTTTATCACTCGCGCTATTTTGCGCGTCGCACTGCTTTGTGCTGTTTACACTCGTGCTATTTTGCGTGTCGCACTGTTTTGTGCAGTTTATCAATCGCGCTATTTTGCGCGTCGCGCTGTTTTGTGTAGTTCACACCCCCGCTATTATGCGCGTCGCACTCTTTTGTGCAGTTTATCACTCGCGCTATTTTGCGCGTCGCACTGCTTTGTGCATTTTACACTCGCGCTATTTTGCGCGTCGCACTGTTTTGTGCAGTTTATCACTCGTGCTATTTTGCGCGTCGCACTGTTTTGTGCAGTTTGTCACTCCTGCTATATTGCGCGTCGCACTATTTTTTGCAGTTTATCACTCGCGCTATTTTGCGCGTCGCACTGTTTTGTGCAGTTCACACTGGCGTTCTTTTGCTCGTCGCACTGTTTTTTACAGTTCATCACTCGCGCTATTTTGAGCGTCGCACTGTTTTGTGCAGTTTGTCACTCGCGCTATTTTGGGCGTGACACTGTTTTGTGCAGTTCATCACTCGCGCTATTTTGCGCGTCGCACTGTTTTGTGCAGTTTATCACTCGCGCTATTTTGCGCGTCGCGCTGTTTTGTGTAGTTCACACTCGCGCTATCTTGCGCGTCGCACTGTTTTGTGCAGTTTATCAGTCGTGCTATTTTGCGCGTCGCACTGTTTTGTGCAGTTTGTCACTCCTGCTATATTGCGCGTCACACTATTTTTTGCAGTTTATCACTCGCGCTATTTTGCGCGTCGCACTGTTTTGTGCAGTTCACACTGGCGGTATTTGGCGCGTCGCACTGTTTTTTACAGTTTATCACTAGCGCTATTTTGAGCGTCGCATTGTTTTTTACAGTTTATCACTCGCGCTATTTTGAGCGTCGCACTGTTTTGTGCAGTTCATCACTCGCGCTATTTTGCGCGTCGCACTGTTTTGTGCAGTTTATCACTCGCGCTATTTTGCGCGTCGCACTGTTTTGTGCAGTTTATCACTCGCGCTATTTTGCGCGTCGCACTGTTTTCTGCAGTTTACCACGCGCGCTATTTTGCACGTCGAACTGTTTTGTGCAGTTTACCACTCGCGCTATTTTGCGCGTCGCACTGTTTTGTGCAGTTTATCACTCGCGCTATTTTGCGGGTCACACTTTTTGTGCAGTTTATCACTCGCGCTATTTTGCGCGTCGCACTGTTTTGTGCAGTTTATCACTCGCGCTATTTTGCGCGTCGCACTGTTTTGTGCAGTTTATCACTCGCGCTATTTTGCGGGTCCCACTTTTTGTGCAGTTTATCACACGCGCGGTTTTGCGCGTCGCACTGTTTTGTGCAGTTTATCACTCGCGCTGTTTTGAGCGTCGCACTGTTTTGTGTAGTTTGTCACTCGCTATTTTGTGCGTGACACTGTTTTGTGCAGTTCATCACTCGCGCTATTTTGCGCGTCGCACTGTTTTGTGCAGTTTATCACTCGCGCTATATTGCGCGTCGCACTGTTTTGTGCAGTTCACACTGGCGCTATTTTGGACGTCGCACTGTTTTGTGCAGTTTATCACTCGCGCTATGTTGCGCGTCGCGGTGTTTTGTGCAGTTCACACTCGCGCTATCTTGCGCGTCGCCCTGTTTTGTGCAGTTTAACACGCGCGCTATTTTGCTCGTCGCACTGTTTTGTGCAGTTGACACTCGCGCTATTTTGCGCGTCGCACTGTTTTGTGCAGTTTATCACTCGCGCTATTTTGCGCGTCGCACTGTTTTGTGCAGTTTATCACTCGCGCTATTTTGCGGGTCGCACTGTTTTGCGCAGTTTATCACTCGCGCTATTTTGTGCGTCGCACTGTTTTGTGCAGTTTATCACTCGCGCTATTTTGTGCAGTTTATCACTCGCGCTATTTTGCGTGTCGCACTGTTTTGTGCAGTTGACACTCGCGCTATTTTGCGCGTCGCACTGTTTTGTGCAGTTTATCACTCGCGCTATTTTGCGCGTCGCACTGTTTTGTGCAGTTTATCACTCGCGCTATTTTGCGCGTCGCACTGTTTTCTACAGTTCACACTCCCGCTATTTTGCGCGTCGCCCTCTTTTGTGCAGTTTATCACTCCCGCTATTTTGCGCGTCGCACTGCTTTGTGCTGTTTACACTCGTGCTATTTTGCGTGTCGCACGGTTTTGTGCAGTTTATCAATTGCGCTATTTTGCGCGTCGCACTGTTTTGTGTAGTTCACACCCCCGCTATTTTGCGCGTCGCACTCTTTTGTGCAGTTTATCACTCGCGCTATTTTGCGCGTCGCACTGCTTTGTGCATTTTACACTCGCGCTATTTTGCGCGTCGCACTGTTTTGTGCAGTTTATCACTCGTGCTATTTTGCGCGTCGCACTGTTTTGTGCAGTTTGTCACTCCTGCTATATTGCGCGTCGCACTATTTTTTGCAGTTTATCACTCGCGCTATTTTGCGCGTCGCACTGTTTTGTGCAGTTCACACTGGCGTTCTTTTGCGCGTCGCACTGTTTTTTACAGTTCATCACTCGCGCTATTTTGAGCGTCGCACTGTTTTGTGCAGTTTGTCACTCGCGCTATTTTGTGCGTGACACTGTTTTGTGCAGTTCATCACTCGCGCTATTTTGCGCGTCGCACTGTTTTGTGCAGTTTATCACTCGCGCTATTTTGCGCGTCGCGCTGTTTTGTGTAGTTCACACTCGCGCTATCTTGCGCGTCGCACTGTTTTGTGCAGTTTATCAGTCGTGCTATTTTGCGCGTCGCACTGTTTTGTGCAGTTTGTCACTCCTGCTATATTGCGCGTCACACTATTTTTTGCAGTTTATCACTCGCGCTATTTTGCGCGTCGCACTGTTTTGTGCAGTTCACACTGGCGTTATTTGGCGCGTCGCACTGTTTTTTACAGTTTATCACTAGCGCTATTTTGAGCGTCGCATTGTTTTTTACAGTTTATCACTCGCGCTATTTTGAGCGTCGAACTGTTTTGTGCAGTTCATCACTCGCGCTATTTTGCGCGTCGCACTGTTTTGTGCAGTTTATCACTCGCGCTATTTTGCGCGTCGCACTGTTTTGTGCAGTTTATCACTCGCGCTATTTTGCGCGTCGCACTGTTTTCTGCAGTTTACCACGCGCGCTATTTTGCACGTCGAACTGTTTTGTGCAGTTTACCACTCGCGCTATTTTGCGCGTCGCACTGTTTTGTGCAGTTTATCACTCGCGCTATTTTGCGCGTCGCACTGTTTTGTGCAGTTTATCACTCGCGCTATTTTGCGCGTCGCACTGTTTTGTGCAGTTTATCACTCGCGCTATTTTGCGGGTCACACTTTTTGTGCAGTTTATCACACGCGCGGTTTTGCGCGTCGCACTGTTTTGTGCAGTTTATCACTCGCGCTATTTTGAGCGTCGCACTGTTTTCTGCAGTTTGTCACTCGCTATTTTGTGCGTGACACTGTTTTGTGCAGTTCATCACTCGCGCTATTTTGCGCGTCGCACTGTTTTGTGCAGTTTATCACTCGCGCTATTTTGCGCGTCGCACTGTTTTGTGCAGTTCAAACTGGCGCTATTTTGGACGTCGCACTGTTTTGTGCAGTTTATCACTCACGCTATTTTGCGCGTCGCGCTGTTTTGTGCAGTTCACATTCGCGCTATCTTGCGCGTCGCACTGTTTTGTGCAGTTTATCACTCGCGCTATTTTGCGCGTCGCACTGTTTTGTGCAATTTATCACTCGCGCTATTTTGCGGGTCGCACTGTTTTGTGCAGTTTATCACTCGCGCTATTTTGCGCGTCGCACTGTTTTGTGCAGTTTATCACTCGCGCTATTTTGCGGGTCGCACTGTTTTGTGCAGTTTATCACTCGCGCTATTTTGCGCGTCGCACTGTTTTGTGCAGTTGACACTCGCGCTATTTTGCGCGTCGCACTGTTTTGTGCAGTTTATCACTCGCGCTATTTTGCGCGTCGCACTGTTTTGTGCAGTTTATCACTCGCGCTATTTTGCGCGTCGCACTGTTTTCTACAGTTCACACTCCCGCTATTTTGCGCGTCGCCCTCTTTTGTGCAGTTTATCACTCGCGCTATTTTGCGCGTCGCACTGCTTTGTGCTGTTTACACTCGTGCTATTTTGCGTGTCGCACTGTTTTGTGCAGTTTATCAATTGCGCTATTTTGCGCGTCGCACTGTTTTGTGTAGTTCACACCCCCGCTATTTTGCGCGTCGCACTCTTTTGTGCAGTTTATCACTCGCGCTATTTTGCGCGTCGCACTGCTTTGTGCATTTTACACTCGCGCTATTTTGCGCGTCGCACTGTTTTGTGCAGTTTATCACTCGTGCTATTTTGCGCGTCGCACTGTTTTGTGCAGTTTGTCACTCCTGCTATATTGCGCGTCGCACTATTTTTTGCAGTTTATCACTCGCGCTATTTTGCGCGTCGCACTGTTTTGTGCAGTTCACACTGGCGTTCTTTTGCGCGTCGCACTGTTTTTTACAGTTCATCACTCGCGCTATTTTGAGCGTCGCACTGTTTTGTGCAGTTTGTCACTCGCGCTATTTTGTGCGTGACACTGTTTTGTGCAGTTCATCACTCGTGCTATTTTGCGCGTCGCACTGTTTTGTGCAGTTTATCACTCGCGCTGTTTTGAGCGTCGCACTGTTTTGTGTAGTTTGTCACTCGCTATTTTGTGCGTGACACTGTTTTGTGCAGTTCATCACTCGCGCTATTTTGCGCGTCGCACTGTTTTGTGCAGTTTATCACTCGCGCTATTTTGCGCGTCGCACTGTTTTGTGCAGTTCACACTGGCGCTATTTTGGACGTCGCACTGTTTTGTGCAGTTTATCACTCGCGCTATGTTGCGCGTCGCGGTGTTTTGTGCAGTTCGCACTCGCGCTATCTTGCGCGTCGCACTGTTTTGTGCAGTTTAACACGCGCGCTATTTTGCTCGTCGCACTGTTTTGTGCAGTTGACACTCGCGCTATTTTGCGCGTCGCACTGTTTTGTGCAGTTTATCACTCGCGCTATTTTGCGCGTCGCACTGTTTTGTGCAGTTTATCACTCGCGCTATTTTGCGGGTCGCACTGTTTTGCGCAGTTTATCACTCGCGCTATTTTGTGCGTCGCACTGTTTTTTGCAGTTTATCACTCGTGCTATTTTGCGCGTCGCACTGTTTTGTGCAGTTTGTCACTCCTGCTATATTGCGCGTCGCACTATTTTTTGCAGTTTATCACTCGCGCTATTTTGCGCGTCGCACTGTTTTGTGCAGTTCACACTGGCGTTCTTTTGCGCGTCGCACTGTTTTTTACAGTTCATCACTCGCGCTATTTTGTGTGTGACACTGTTTTGTGCAGTTCATCACTCGCGCTATTTTGCGCGTCGCACTGTTTTGTGCAGTTTATCGCTCGCGCTATTTTGCGCGTCGCACTGTTTTGTGCAGTTCACACTGGCGCTATTTTGTACGTCGCACTGTTTTGTGCAGTTTATCACTCGCGCTATTTTGCGCGTCGCGCTGTTTTGTGCAGTTCACACTCGCGCTATCTTGCGCGTCGCACTGTTTTGTGCAGTTTATCACTCGCGGTATTTTGCGCGTCGCACTGTTTTGTGCAGTCTATCACTCGCGCTGTTTTGCGCGTCGCACTGTTTTGTGCAGTTTATCACTCGCGCTATTTTGCGGGTCGCACTGTTTTGTGCAGTTTATCACTCGCGCTATTTTGCGCGTCGCACTGTTTTGTGCAGTTTATCACTCGCGCTATTTTGCGGGTCGCACTGTTTTGTGCAGTTTATCACTCGCGCTATTTTGCGCGTCGCACTGTTTTTGCAGTTGACACTCGCGCTATTTTGCGCGTCGCACTGTTTTGTGCAGTTTATCACTCGCGCTATTTTGCGCGTCGCACTGTTTTGTGCAGTTTATCACTCCCGCTATTTTGCGCGTCGCACTGTTTTCTACAGTTCACACTCCCGCTATTTTGCGCGTCGCCCTCTTTTGTGCAGTTTATCACTCGCGCTATTTTGCGCGTCGCACTGCTTTGTGCTGTTTACACTCGTGCTATTTTGCGTGTCGCACTGTTTTGTACAGTTTATCAATTGCGCTATTTTGCGCGTCGTACTGTTTTGTGTAGTTCACACCCCCGCTATTTTGCGCGTCGCACTCTTTTGTGCAGTTTATCACTCGCGCTATTTTGCGCGTCGCACTGCTTTGTGCATTTTACACACGCGCTATTTTGCGCGTCGCACTGTTTTGTGCAGTTTATCACTCGTGCTATTTTGCGCGTCGCACTGTTTTGTGCAGTTTGTCACTCCTGCTATATTGCGCGTCGCACTATTTTTTGCAGTTTATCACTCGCGCTATTTTGCGCGTCGCACTGTTTTGTGCAGTTCACACTGGCGTTCTTTTGCGCGTCGCACTGTTTTTTGCAGTTCATCACTCGCGCTATTTTGAGCGTCGCACTGTTTTGTGCAGTTTGTCACTCGCGCTATTTTGTGCGTGACACTGTTTTGTGCAGTTCATCACTCGTGCTATTTTGCGCGTCGCACTGTTTTGTGCAGTTTATCGCTCGCGCTATTTTGCGCGTCGCACTGTTTTGTGCAGTTCACACTGGCGCTATTTTGTACGTCGCACTGTTTTGTGCAGTTTATCACTCGCGCTATTTTGCGCGTCGCGCTGTTTTGTGCAGTTCACACTCGCGCTATCTTGCGCGTCGCACTGTTTTGTGCAGTTTACCACGGGCGCTATTTTGCGCGTCGCACTGTTTTGTGCAGTTTATCACTCGCGCTATTTTGCGCGTCGCACTGTTTTGTGCAGTTTATCACTCGCGCTATTTTGCGCGTCGCACGGTTTTGTGCAGTTCACACTCCTGCTATTTTGCGCGTCGAACTCTTTTGTGCAGTTTATCACTCCCGCTATTTTGCGCGTCACACTGTTTTGTGCAGTTGACACTCGCGCTATTTTGCGCGTCGCACTGTTTTGTGCAGTTTATCACTCGCGCTATTTTGCGCGTCGCACTGTTTTCTACAGTTCACACTCCCGCTATTTTGCGCGTCGCCCTCTTTTGTGCAGTTTATCACTCGTGCTATTTTGCGTGTCGCACTGTTTTGTGTAGTTTATCAATTGCGCTATTTTGCGCGTCGCACTGTTTTGTGTAGTTCACACCCCCGCTATTATGCGCGTCGCACTCTTTTGTGCAGTTTATCACTCGCGCTATTTTGCGCGTCGCACTGCTTTGTGCATTTTACACTCGCGCTATTTTGCGCGTCGCACTGTTTTGTGCAGTTTATCACTCGTGCTATTTTGCGCGTCGCACTGTTTTGTGCAGTTTGTCACTCCTGCTATATTGCGCGTCGCACTATTTTTTGCAGTTTATCACTCCCGCTATTTTGCGCGTCGCACTGTTTTGTGCAGTTCACACTGGCGTTCTTTTGCGCGTCGCACTGTTTTTTACAGTTCATCACTCGCGCTATTTTGAGCGTCGCACTGTTTTGTGCAGTTTGTCACTCGCGCTATTTTGTGCGTGACACTGTTTTGTGCAGTTCATCACTCGCGCTATTTTGCGCGTCGCACTGTTTTGTGCAGTTTATCCCTCGCGCTATTTTGCGCGTCGCGCTGTTTTGTGTAGTTCACACTCGCGCTATCTTGCGCGTCGCACTGTTTTGTGCAGTTTATCAGTCGTGCTATTTTGCGCGTCGCACTGTTTTGTGCAGTTTGTCACTCCTGCTATATTGCGCGTCACACTATTTTTTGCAGTTTATCACTCGCCTATTTTGCGCGTCGCACTGTTTTGTGCAGTTCACACTGGCGGTATTTGGCGCGTCGCACTGTTTTTTACAGTTTATCACTAGCGCTATTTTGAGCGTCGCATTGTTTTTTACAGTTTATCACTCGCGCTATTTTGAGCGTCGCACTGTTTTGTGCAGTTTATCACTCGCGCTATTTTGCGCGTCGCACTGTTTTGTGAAGTTTATCACTCGCGCTATTTTGCGCGTCGCACTGTTTTCTGCAGTTTACCACGCGCGCTATTTTGCACGTCGAACTGTTTTGTGCAGTTTATCACTCGCGCTATTTTGCGCGTCGCACTGTTTTGTGCAGTTTATCACTCGCGCTATTTTGCGGGTCCCACTTTTTGTGCAGTTTATCACACGCGCGGTTTTGCGCGTCGCACTGTTTTGTGCAGTTTATCACTCGCGCTATTTTGAGCGTCGCACTGTTTTGTGCAGTTTGTCACTCGCTATTTTGTGCGTGACACTGTTTTGTGCAGTTCATCACTCGCGCTATTTTGCGCGTCGCACTGTTTTGTGCAGTTTATCACTCGCGCTATTTTGCGCGTCGCACTGTTTTGTGCAGTTCACACTGGCGCTATTTTGGACGTCGCACTGTTTTGTGCAGTTTATCACTCGCGCTATTTTGCGCGTCGCGCTGTTTTGTGCAGTTCACACTCGCGCTATCTTGCGCGTCGCACTGTTTTGTGCAGTTTAACACGCGCGCTATTTTGCTCGTCGCACTGTTTTGTGCAGTTGACACTCGCGCTATTTTGCGCGTCGCACTGTTTTGTGCAGTTTATCACTCGCGCTATTTCGCGCGTCGCACTGTTTTGTGCAGTTTATCACTCGCGCTATTTTGCGGGTCGCACTGTTTTGTGCAGTTTATCACTTGCGCTATTTTGCGCGTCGCACTGTTTTGTGCAGTTTATCACTCGCGCTATTTTGTGCAGTTTATCACTCGCGCTATTTTGCGCGTCGCACTGTTTTGTGCAGTTGACACTCGCGCTATTTTGCGCGTCGCACTGTTTTGTGCAGTTTATCACTCGCGCAATTTTGCGCGTCGCACTGTTTTGTGCAGTTTATCACTCGCGCTATTTTGCGCGTCGCACTGTTTTCTACAGTTCACACTCCCGCTATTTTGCGCGTCGCCCTCTTTTGTGCAGTTTATCACTCCCGCTATTTTGCGCGTCGCACTGCTTTGTGCTGTTTACACTCGTGCTATTTTGCGTGTCGCACTGTTTTGTGCAGTTTATCAATTGCGCTATTTTGCGCGTCGCACTGTTTTGTGTAGTTCACACCCCCGCTATTTTGCGCGTCGCACTCTTTTGTGCAGTTTATCACTCGCGCTATTTTGCGCGTCGCACTGCTTTGTGCATTTTACACTCGCGCTATTTTGCGCGTCGCACTGTTTTGTGCAGTTTATCACTCGTGCTATTTTGCGCGTCGCACTGTTTTGTGCAGTTTGTCACTCCTGCTATATTGCGCGTCGCACTATTTTTTGCAGTTTATCACTCGCGCTATTTTGCGCGTCGCACTGTTTTGTGCAGTTCACACTGGTGTTCTTTTGCGCGTCGCACTGTTTTTTACAGTTCATCACTCGCGCTATTTTGAGCGTCGCACTGTTTTGTGCAGTTTGTCACTCGCGCTATTTTGTGCGTGACACTGTTTTGTGCAGTTCATCACTCGTGCTATTTTGCGCGTCGCGCTCTTTTGTGCAGTTTATCGCTCGCGCTATTTTGCGCGTCGCACTGTTTTGTGCAGTTCACACTGGCGCTATTTTGTACGTCGCACTGTTTTGTGCAGTTTATCACTCGCGCTATTTTGCGCGTCGCGCTATTTTGTGCAGTTCACACTCGCGCTATCTTGCGCGTCGCACTGTTTTGTGCAGTTTACCACGGGCGCTATTTTGCTCGTCGCACTGTTTTGTGCAGTTGACACTCGCGCTATTTTGCGCGTCGCACTGTTTTGTGCAGTTTATCACTCGCGCTATTTTGCGCGTCGCACTGTTTTGTGCTGTTTATCACTCGCGCTATTTTGCGGGTGGCACTGTTTTGTGCAGTTTATCACTCGCGCTATTTTGCGCGTCGCACTGTTTTTTGCAGTTTATCACTCGCGCTATTTTGCGCGTCGCACTGTTTTGTGCAGTTTATCACTCGCGCTATTTTGCGCGTCGCACTGTTTTCTACAGTTCACACTCCCGCTATTTTGCGCGTCGCCCTCTTTTGTGCAGTTTATCACTCGCGCTATTTTGCGCGTCGCACTGCTTTGTGCTGTTTACACTCGCGCTATTTTGCGTGTCGCACTGTTTTGTGCAGTTTATCAATTGCGCTATTTTGCGCGTCGCAATGTTTTGTGTAGTTCACACCGCCGCTATTATGCGCGTCGCACTCTTTTGTGCAGTTTATCACTCGCGCTATTTTGCGCGTCGCACTGCTTTGTGCATTTTACACTCGCGCTATTTTGCGCGTCGCACTGTTTTGTGCAGTTTGTCACTCCTGCTATATTGCGCGTCGCACTATTTTTTGCAGTTTATCACTCCCGCTATTTTGCGCGTCGCACTGTTTTGTGCAGTTCACACTGGCGTTCTTTTGCGCGTCGCACTGTTTTTTACAGTTCATCACTCGCGCTATTTTGAGCGTCGCACTGTTTTGTGCAGTTTGTCACTCGCGCTATTTTGTGCGTGACACTGTTTTGTGCAGTTCATCACTCGCGCTATTTTGCGCGTCGCACTGTTTTGTGCAGTTTATCGCTCGCGCTATTTTGCGCGTCGCGCTGTTTTGTGTAGTTCACACTCGCGCTATCTTGCGCGTCGCACTGTTTTGTGCAGTTTATCAGTCGTGCTATTTTGCGCGTCGCACTGTTTTGTGCAGTTTGTCACTCCTGCTATATTGCGCGTCACACTATTTTTTGCAGTTTATCACTCGCCTATTTTGCGCGTCGCACTGTTTTGTGCAGTTCACACTGGCGGTATTTGGCGCGTCGCACTGTTTTTTACAGTTTATCACTAGCGCTATTTTGAGCGTCGCATTGTTTTTTACAGTTTATCACTCGCGCTATTTTGAGCGTCGCACTGTTTTGTGCAGTTCATCACTCGCGCTATTTTGCGCGTCGCACTGTTTTGTGCAGTTTATCACTCGCGCTATTTTGCGCGTCGCACTGTTTTGTGAAGTTTATCACTCGCGCTATTTTGCGCGTCGCACTGTTTTCTGCAGTTTACCACGCGCGCTATTTTGCACGTCGAACTGTTTTGTGCAGTTTATCACTCGCGCTATTTTGCGCGTCGCGCTGTTTTGTGCAGTTTATCACTCGCGCTATTTTGAGCGTCGCACTGTTTTGTGCAGTTTGTCACTCGCTATTTTGTGCGTGACACTGTTTTGTGCAGTTCATCACTCGCGCTATTTTGCGCGTCGCACTGTTTTGTGCAGTTTATCACTCGCGCTATTTTGCGCGTCGCACTGTTTTGTGCAGTTCACACTGGCGCTATTTTGGACGTCGCACTGTTTTGTGCAGTTTATCACTCGCGCTATTTTGCGCGTCGCGCTGTTTTGTGCAGTTCACACTCGCGCTATCTTGCGCGTCGCACTGTTTTGTGCAGTTTAACACGCGCGCTATTTTGCTCGTCGCACTGTTTTGTGCAGTTGACACTCGCGCTATTTTGCGCGTCGCACTGTTTTGTGCAGTTTATCACTCGCGCTATTTCGCGCGTCGCACTGTTTTGTGCAGTTTATCACTCGCGCTATTTTGCGGGTCGCACTGTTTTGTGCAGTTTATCACTTGCGCTATTTTGCGCGTCGCACTGTTTTGTGCAGTTTATCACTCGCGCTATTTTGTGCAGTTTATCACTCGCGCTATTTTGCGCGTCGCACTGTTTTGTGCAGTTGACACTCGCGCTATTTTGCGCGTCGCACTGTTTTGTGCAGTTTATCACTCGCGCAATTTTGCGCGTCGCACTGTTTTGTGCAGTTTATCACTCGCGCTATTTTGCGCGTCGCACTGTTTTCTACAGTTCACACTCCCGCTATTTTGCGCGTCGCCCTCTTTTGTGCAGTTTATCACTCCCGCTATTTTGCGCGTCGCACTGCTTTGTGCTGTTTACACTCGTGCTATTTTGCGTGTCGCACTGTTTTGTGCAGTTTATCAATTGCGCTATTTTGCGCGTCGCACTGTTTTGTGTAGTTCACACCCCCGCTATTTTGCGCGTCGCACTCTTTTGTGCAGTTTATCACTCGCGCTATTTTGCGCGTCGCACTGCTTTGTGCATTTTACACTCGCGCTATTTTGCGCGTCGCACTGTTTTGTGCAGTTTATCACTCGTGCTATTTTGCGCGTCGCACTGTTTTGTGCAGTTTGTCACTCCTGCTATATTGCGCGTCGCACTATTTTTTGCAGTTTATCACTCGCGCTATTTTGCGCGTCGCACTGTTTTGTGCAGTTCACACTGGTGTTCTTTTGCGCGTCGCACTGTTTTTTACAGTTCATCACTCGCGCTATTTTGAGCGTCGCACTGTTTTGTGCAGTTTGTCACTCGCGCTATTTTGTGCGTGACACTGTTTTGTGCAGTTCATCACTCGTGCTATTTTGCGCGTCGCGCTCTTTTGTGCAGTTTATCGCTCGCGCTATTTTGCGCGTCGCACTGTTTTGTGCAGTTCACACTGGCGCTATTTTGTACGTCGCACTGTTTTGTGCAGTTTATCACTCGCGCTATTTTGCGCGTCGCGCTATTTTGTGCAGTTCACACTCGCGCTATCTTGCGCGTCGCACTGTTTTGTGCAGTTTACCACGGGCGCTATTTTGCTCGTCGCACTGTTTTGTGCAGTTGACACTCGCGCTATTTTGCGCGTCGCACTGTTTTGTGCAGTTTATCACTCGCGCTATTTTGCGCGTCGCACTGTTTTGTGCTGTTTATCACTCGCGCTATTTTGCGGGTGGCACTGTTTTGTGCAGTTTATCACTCGCGCTATTTTGCGCGTCGCACTGTTTTTTGCAGTTTATCACTCGCGCTATTTTGCGCGTCGCACTGTTTTGTGCAGTTTATCACTCGCGCTATTTTGCGCGTCGCACTGTTTTCTACAGTTCACACTCCCGCTATTTTGCGCGTCGCCCTCTTTTGTGCAGTTTATCACTCGCGCTATTTTGCGCGTCGCACTGCTTTGTGCTGTTTACACTCGCGCTATTTTGCGTGTCGCACTGTTTTGTGCAGTTTATCAATTGCGCTATTTTGCGCGTCGCAATGTTTTGTGTAGTTCACACCGCCGCTATTATGCGCGTCGCACTCTTTTGTGCAGTTTATCACTCGCGCTATTTTGCGCGTCGCACTGCTTTGTGCATTTTACACTCGCGCTATTTTGCGCGTCGCACTGTTTTGTGCAGTTTGTCACTCCTGCTATATTGCGCGTCGCACTATTTTTTGCAGTTTATCACTCCCGCTATTTTGCGCGTCGCACTGTTTTGTGCAGTTCACACTGGCGTTCTTTTGCGCGTCGCACTGTTTTTTACAGTTCATCACTCGCGCTATTTTGAGCGTCGCACTGTTTTGTGCAGTTTGTCACTCGCGCTATTTTGTGCGTGACACTGTTTTGTGCAGTTCATCACTCGCGCTATTTTGCGCGTCGCACTGTTTTGTGCAGTTTATCGCTCGCGCTATTTTGCGCGTCGCGCTGTTTTGTGTAGTTCACACTCGCGCTATCTTGCGCGTCGCACTGTTTTGTGCAGTTTATCAGTCGTGCTATTTTGCGCGTCGCACTGTTTTGTGCAGTTTGTCACTCCTGCTATATTGCGCGTCACACTATTTTTTGCAGTTTATCACTCGCCTATTTTGCGCGTCGCACTGTTTTGTGCAGTTCACACTGGCGGTATTTGGCGCGTCGCACTGTTTTTTACAGTTTATCACTAGCGCTATTTTGAGCGTCGCATTGTTTTTTACAGTTTATCACTCGCGCTATTTTGAGCGTCGCACTGTTTTGTGCAGTTCATCACTCGCGCTATTTTGCGCGTCGCACTGTTTTGTGCAGTTTATCACTCGCGCAATTTTGCGCGTCGCACTGTTTTGTGAAGTTTATCACTCGCGCTATTTTGCGCGTCGCACTGTTTTCTGCAGTTTACCACGCGCGCTATTTTGCACGTCGAACTGTTTTGTGCAGTTTATCACTCGCGCTATTTTGCGCGTCGCGCTGTTTTGTGCAGTTTATCACTCGCGCTATTTTGCGGGTCCCACTTTTTGTGCAGTTTATCACACGCGCGGTTTTGCGCGTCGCACTGTTTTGTGCAGTTTATCACTCGCGCTATTTTGAGCGTCGCACTGTTTTGTGCAGTTTGTCACTCGCTATTTTGTGCGTGACACTGTTTTGTGCAGTTCATCACTCGCGCTATTTTGCGCGTCGCACTGTTTTGTGCAGTTTATCACTCGCGCTATTTTGCGCGTCGCACTGTTTTGTGCAGTTTATCACTCGCGCTATTTTGCGGGTCGCACTGTTTTGTGCAGTTTATCACTCGCGCTATTTTGCGCGTCGCACTGTTTTGTGCAGTTTATCACTCGCGCTATTTTGTGCAGTTTATCACTCGCGCTATTTTGCGCGTCGCACTGTTTTGTGCAGTTGACACTCGCGCTATTTTGCGCGTCGCACTGTTTTGTGCAGTTTATCAGTCGCGCTATTTTGCGCGTCGCACTGTTTTGTGCAGTTTATCACTCGCGCTATTTTGCGCGTCGCACTGTTTTCTACAGTTCACACTCCCGCTATTTTGCGCGTCGCCCTCTTTTGTGCAGTTTATCACTCCCGCTATTTTGCGCGTCGCACTGCTTTGTGCTGTTTACACTCGTGCTATTTTGCGTGTCGCACTGTTTTGTGCAGTTTATCAATTGCGCTATTTTGCGCGTCGCACTGTTTTGTGTAGTTCACACCCCCGCTATTTTGCGCGTCGCACTCTTTTGTGCAGTTTATCACTCGCGCTATTTTGCGCGTCGCACTGCTTTGTGCATTTTACACTCGCGCTATTTTGCGCGTCGCACTGTTTTGTGCAGTTTATCACTCGTGCTATTTTGCGCGTCGCACTGTTTTGTGCAGTTTGTCACTCCTGCTATATTGCGCGTCGCACTATTTTTTGCAGTTTATCACTCGCGCTATTTTGCGCGTCGCACTGTTTTGTGCAGTTCACACTGGTGTTCTTTTGCGCGTCGCACTGTTTTTTACAGTTCATCACTCGCGCTATTTTGAGCGTCGCACTGTTTTGTGCAGTTTGTCACTCGCGCTATTTTGTGCGTGACACTGTTTTGTGCAGTTCATCACTCGTGCTATTTTGCGCGTCGCGCTCTTTTGTGCAGTTTATCGCTCGCGCTATTTTGCGCGTCGCACTGTTTTGTGCAGTTCACACTGGCGCTATTTTGTACGTCGCACTGTTTTGTGCAGTTTATCACTCGCGCTATTTTGCGCGTCGCGCTATTTTGTGCAGTTCACACTCGCGCTATCTTGCGCGTCGCACTGTTTTGTGCAGTTTACCACGGGCGCTATTTTGCTCGTCGCACTGTTTTGTGCAGTTGACACTCGCGCTATTTTGCGCGTCGCACTGTTTTGTGCAGTTTATCACTCGCGCTATTTTGCGCGTCGCACTGTTTTGTGCTGTTTATCACTCGCGCTATTTTGCGGGTGGCACTGTTTTGTGCAGTTTATCACTCGCGCTATTTTGCGCGTCGCACTGTTTTTTGCAGTTTATCACTCGCGCTATTTTGCGCGTCGCACTGTTTTGTGCAGTTTATCACTCGCGCTATTTTGCGCGTCGCACTGTTTTCTACAGTTCACACTCCCGCTATTTTGCGCGTCGCCCTCTTTTGTGCAGTTTATCACTCGCGCTATTTTGCGCGTCGCACTGCTTTGTGCTGTTTACACTCGTGCTATTTTGCGTGTCGCACTGTTTTGTGCAGTTTATCAATTGCGCTATTTTGCGCGTCGCAATGTTTTGTGTAGTTCACACCGCCGCTATTATGCGCGTCGCACTCTTTTGTGCAGTTTATCACTCGCGCTATTTTGCGCGTCGCACTGCTTTGTGCATTTTACACTCACGCTATTTTGCGCGTCGCACTGTTTTGTGCAGTTTGTCACTCCTGCTATATTGCGCGTCGCACTATTTTTTGCAGTTTATCACTCCCGCTATTTTGCGCGTCGCACTGTTTTGTGCAGTTCACACTGGCGTTCTTTTGCGCGTCGCACTGTTTTTTACAGTTCATCACTCGCGCTATTTTGAGCGTCGCACTGTTTTGTGCAGTTTGTCACTCGCGCTATTTTGTGCGTGACACTGTTTTGTGCAGTTCATCACTCGCGCTATTTTGCGCGTCGCACTGTTTTGTGCAGTTTATCGCTCGCGCTATTTTGCGCGTCGCGCTGTTTTGTGTAGTTCACACTCGCGCTATCTTGCGCGTCGCACTGTTTTGTGCAGTTTATCAGTCGTGCTATTTTGCGCGTCGCACTGTTTTGTACAGTTTGTCACTCCTGCTATATTGCGCGTCACACTATTTTTTGCAGTTTATCACTCGCCTATTTTGCGCGTCGCACTGTTTTGTGCAGTTCACACTGGCGGTATTTGGCGCGTCGCACTGTTTTTTACAGTTTATCACTAGCGCTATTTTGAGCGTCGCATTGTTTTTTACAGTTTATCACTCGCGCTATTTTGAGCGTCGCACTGTTTTGTGCAGTTCATCACTCGCGCTATTTTGCGCGTCGCACTGTTTTGTGCAGTTTATCACTCGCGCTATTTTGCGCGTCGCACTGTTTTGTGCAGTTTATCACTCGCGCTATTTTGCGCGTCGCACTGTTTTCTGCAGTTTACCACGCGCGCTATTTTGCACGTCGAACTGTTTTGTGCAGTTTATCACTCGCGCTATTTTGCGCGTCGCACTGTTTTGTGCAGTTTATCACTCGCGCTATTTTGCGGGTCCCACTTTTTGTGCAGTTTATCACACGCGCGGTTTTGCGCGTCGCACTGTTTTGTGCAGTTTATCACTCGCGCTATTTTGAGCGTCGCACTGTTTTGTGCAGTTTGTCACTCGCTATTTTGTGCGTGACACTGTTTTGTGCAGTTCATCACTCGCGCTGTTTTGCGCGTCGCACTGTTTTGTGCAGTTTATCACTCGCGCTATTTTGCGCGTCGCACTGTTTTGTGCAGTTCACACTGGCGCTATTTTGGACGTCGCACTGTTTTGTGCAGTTTATCACTCGCGCTATTTTGCGCGTCGCGCTGTTTTGTGCAGTTCACACTCGCGCTATCTTGCGCGTCGCACTGTTTTGTGCAGTTTAACACGCGCGCTATTTTGCTCGTCGCACTGTTTTGTGCAGTTGACACTCGCGCTATTTTGCGCGTCGCACTGTTTTGTGCAGTTTATCACTCGCGCTATTTTGCGCGTCGCACTGTTTTGTGCAGTTGATCACTCGCGCTATTTTGCGGGTCGCACTGTTTTGTGCAGTTCATCACTCGCGCTATTTTGCGCGTCGCACTGTTTTGTGCAGTTTATCACTCGCGCTATTTTGTGCAGTTTATCACCCGCGCTATTTTGCGCGTCGCACAGTTTTGTGCAGTTGACACTCGCGCTATTTTGCGCGTCGCACTGTTTTGTGCAGTTTATCACTCGCGCTATTTTGCGCGTCGCACTGTTTTGTGCAGTTTATCACTCGCGCTATTTTGCGCGTCGCACTGTTTTCTACAGTTCACACTCCCGCTATTTTGCGCGTCGCCCTCTTTTGTGCAGTTTATCACTCCCGCTATTTTGCGCGTCGCACTGCTTTGTGCTGTTTACACTCGTGCTATTTTGCGTGTCGCACTGTTTTGTGCAGTTTATCAATTGCGCTATTTTGCGCGTCGCACTGTTTTGTGTAGTTCACACCCCCGCTATTTTGCGCGTCGCACTCTTTTGTGCAGTTTATCACTCGCGCTATTTTGCGCGTCGCACTGCTTTGTGCATTTTACACTCGCGCTATTTTGCGCGTCGCACTGTTTTGTGCAGTTTATCACTCGTGCTATTTTGCGCGTCGCACTGTTTTGTGCAGTTTGTCACTCCTGCTATATTGCGCGTCGCACTATTTTTTGCAGTTTATCACTCGCGCTATTTTGCGCGTCGCACTGTTTTGTGCAGTTCACACTGGCGTTCTTTTGCGCGTCGCACTGTTTTTTACAGTTCATCACTCGCGCTATTTTGAGCGTCGCACTGTTTTGTGCAGTTTGTCACTCGCGCTATTTTGTGCGTGACACTGTTTTGTGCAGTTCATCACTCGTGCTATTTTGCGCGTCGCACTGTTTTGTGCAGTTTATCGCTCGCGCTATTTTGCGCGTCGCACTGTTTTGTGCAGTTCACACTGGCGCTATTTTGTACGTCGCACTGTTTTGTGCAGTTTATCACTCGCGCTATTTTGCGCGTCGCGCTGTTTTGTGCAGTTCACACTCGCGCTATCTTGCGCGTCGCACTGTTTTGTGCAGTTTACCACGGGCGCTATTTTGCTCGTCGCACTGTTTTGTGCAGTTGACACTCGCGCTATTTTGCGCGTCGCACTGTTTTGTGCAGTTTATCACGCGCGCTATTTTGCGCGTCGCACTGTTTTGTGCAGTTTATCACCCGCGCTATTTTGCGGGTCGCACTGTTTTGTGCAGTTTATCACTCGCGCTATTTTGCGCGTCGCACTGTTTTGTGCAGTTTATCACTCGCGCTATTTTGCGCGTCGCACGGTTTTGTGCAGTTCACACTCCTGCTATTTTGCGCGTCGAACTCTTTTGTGCAGTTTATCACTCCCGCTATTTTGCGCGTCACACTGTTTTGTGCCGTTGACACTCGCGCTATTTTGCGCGTCGCACTGTTTTGTGCAGTTTATCACTCGCGCTATTTTGCGCGTCGCACTGTTTTCTACAGTTCACACTCCCGCTATTTTGCGCGTCGCCCTCTTTTGTGCAGTTTATCACTCGCGCTATTTTGCGCGTCGCACTGCTTTGTGCTGTTTACACTCGTGCTATTTTGCGTGTCGCACTGTTTTGTGCAGTTTATCAATCGCGCTATTTTGCGCGTCGCGCTGTTTTGTGTAGTTCACACCCCCGCTATTATGCGCGTCGCACTCTTTTGTGCAGTTTATCACTCGCGCTATTTTGCGCGTCGCACTGCTTTGTGCATTTTACACTCGCGCTATTTTGCGCGTCGCACTGTTTTGTGCAGTTTATCACTCGTGCTATTTTGCGCGTCGCACTGTTTTGTGCAGTTTGTCACTCCTGCTATATTGCGCGTCGCACTATTTTTTGCAGTTTATCACTCGCGCTATTTTGCGCGTCGCACTGTTTTGTGCAGTTCACACTGGCGTTCTTTTGCTCGTCGCACTGTTTTTTACAGTTCATCACTCGCGCTATTTTGAGCGTCGCACTGTTTTGTGCAGTTTGTCACTCGCGCTATTTTGGGCGTGACACTGTTTTGTGCAGTTCATCACTCGCGCTATTTTGCGCGTCGCACTGTTTTGTGCAGTTTATCACTCGCGCTATTTTGCGCGTCGCGCTGTTTTGTGTAGTTCACACTCGCGCTATCTTGCGCGTCGCACTGTTTTGTGCAGTTTATCAGTCGTGCTATTTTGCGCGTCGCACTGTTTTGTGCAGTTTGTCACTCCTGCTATATTGCGCGTCACACTATTTTTTGCAGTTTATCACTCGCGCTATTTTGCGCGTCGCACTGTTTTGTGCAGTTCACACTGGCGGTATTTGGCGCGTCGCACTGTTTTTTACAGTTTATCACTAGCGCTATTTTGAGCGTCGCATTGTTTTTTACAGTTTATCACTCGCGCTATTTTGAGCGTCGCACTGTTTTGTGCAGTTCATCACTCGCGCTATTTTGCGCGTCGCACTGTTTTGTGCAGTTTATCACTCGCGCTATTTTGCGCGTCGCACTGTTTTGTGCAGTTTATCACTCGCGCTATTTTGCGCGTCGCACTGTTTTCTGCAGTTTACCACGCGCGCTATTTTGCACGTCGAACTGTTTTGTGCAGTTTACCACTCGCGCTATTTTGCGCGTCGCACTGTTTTGTGCAGTTTATCACTCGCGCTATTTTGCGGGTCACACTTTTTGTGCAGTTTATCACTCGCGCTATTTTGCGCGTCGCACTGTTTTGTGCAGTTTATCACTCGCGCTATTTTGCGCGTCGCACTGTTTTGTGCAGTTTATCACTCGCGCTATTTTGCGGGTCCCACTTTTTGTGCAGTTTATCACACGCGCGGTTTTCCGTGTCGCACTGTTTTGTGCAGTTTATCACTCGCGCTGTTTTGAGCGTCGCACTGTTTTGTGTAGTTTGTCACTCGCTATTTTGTGCGTGACACTGTTTTGTGCAGTTCATCACTCGCGCTATTTTGCGCGTCGCACTGTTTTGTGCAGTTTATCACTCGCGCTATTTTGCGCGTCGCACTGTTTTGTGCAGTTCACACTGGCGCTATTTTGGACGTCGCACTGTTTTGTGCAGTTTATCACTCGCGCTATGTTGCGCGTCGCGGTGTTTTGTGCAGTTCACACTCGCGCTATCTTGCGCGTCGCACTGTTTTGTGCAGTTTAACACGCGCGCTATTTTGCTCGTCGCACTGTTTTGTGCAGTTGACACTCGCGCTATTTTGCGCGTCGCACTGTTTTGTGCAGTTTATCACTCGCGCTATTTTGCGCGTCGCACTGTTTTGTGCAGTTTATCACTCGCGCTATTTTGCGGGTCGCACTGTTTTGCGCAGTTTATCACTCGCGCTATTTTGTGCGTCGCACTGTTTTGTGCAGTTTATCACTCGCGCTATTTTGTGCAGTTTATCACTCGCGCTATTTTGCGTGTCGCACTATTTTGTGCAGTTGACACTCGCGCTATTTTGCGCGTCGCACTGTTTTGTGCAGTTTATCACTCGCGCTATTTTGCGCGTCGCACTGTTTTGTGCAGTTTATCACTCGCGCTATTTTGCGCGTCGCACTGTTTTCTACAGTTCACACTCCCGCTATTTTGCGCGTCGCCCTCTTTTGTGCAGTTTATCACTCCCGCTATTTTGCGCGTCGCACTGCTTTGTGCTGTTTACACTCGTGCTATTTTGCGTGTCGCACGGTTTTGTGCAGTTTATCAATTGCGCTATTTTGCGCGTCGCACTGTTTTGTGTAGTTCACACCCCCGCTATTTTGCGCGTCGCACTCTTTTGTGCAGTTTATCACTCGCGCTATTTTGCGCGTCGCACTGCTTTGTGCATTTTACACTCGCGCTATTTTGCGCGTCGCACTGTTTTGTGCAGTTTATCACTCGTGCTATTTTGCGCGTCGCACTGTTTTGTGCAGTTTGTCACTCCTGCTATATTGCGCGTCGCACTATTTTTTGCAGTTTATCACTCGCGCTATTTTGCGCGTCGCACTGTTTTGTGCAGTTCACACTGGCGTTCTTTTGCGCGTCGTACTGTTTTTTACAGTTCATCACTCGCGCTATTTTGAGCGTCGCACTGTTTTGTGCAGTTTGTCACTCGCGCTATTTTGTGCGTGACACTGTTTTGTGCAGTTCATCACTCGCGCTATTTTGCGCGTCGCACTGTTTTGTGCAGTTTATCACTCGCGCTATTTTGCGCGTCGCACTGTTTTGTGCAGTTCACACTGGCGCTATTTTGGACGTCGCACTGTTTTGTGCAGTTTATCACTCGCGCTATGTTGCGCGTCGCGGTGTTTTGTGCAGTTCACACTCGCGCTATCTTGCGCGTCGCACTGTTTTGTGCAGTTTAACACGCGCGCTATTTTGCTCGTCGCACTGTTTTGTGCAGTTGACACTCGCGCTATTTTGCGCGTCGTACTGTTTTGTGCAGTTTATCACTCGCGCTATTTTGCGCGTCGCACTGTTTTGTGCAGTTTATCACTCGCGCTATTTTGCGGGTCGCACTGTTTTGCGCAGTTTATCACTCGCGCTATTTTGTGCGTCGCACTGTTTTGTGCAGTTTATCACTCGCGCTATTTTGTGCAGTTTATCACTCGCGCTATTTTGCGTGTCGCACTGTTTTGTGCAGTTGACACTCGCGCTATTTTGCGCGTCGCACTGTTTTGTGCAGTTTATCACTCGCGCTATTTTGCGCGTCGCACTGTTTTGTGCAGTTTATCACTCGCGCTATTTTGCGCGTCGCACTGTTTTCTACAGTTCACACTCCCGCTATTTTGCGCGTCGCCCTCTTTTGTGCAGTTTATCACTCCCGCTATTTTGCGCGTCGCACTGCTTTGTGCTGTTTACACTCGTGCTATTTTGCGTGTCGCACGGTTTTGTGCAGTTTATCAATTGCGCTATTTTGCGCGTCGCACTGTTTTGTGTAGTTCACACCCCCGCTATTTTGCGCGTCGCACTCTTTTGTGCAGTTTATCACTCGCGCTATTTTGCGCGTCGCACTGCTTTGTGCATTTTACACTCGCGCTATTTTGCGCGTCGCACTGTTTTGTGCAGTTTATCACTCGTGCTATTTTGCGCGTCGCACTGTTTTGTGCAGTTTGTCACTCCTGCTATATTGCGCGTCGCACTATTTTTTGCAGTTTATCACTCGCGCTATTTTGCGCGTCGCACTGTTTTGTGCAGTTCACACTGGCGTTCTTTTGCGCGTCGTACTGTTTTTTACAGTTCATCACTCGCGCTATTTTGAGCGTCGCACTGTTTTGTGCAGTTTGTCACTCGCGCTATTTTCTGCGTGACACTGTTTTGTGCAGTTCATCACTCGCGCTATGTTGCGCGTCGCACTGTTTTGTGCAGTTTATCACTCGCGCTATTTTGCGCGTCGCGCTGTTTTGTGTAGTTCACACTCGCGCTATCTTGCGCGTCGCACTGTTTTGTGCAGTTTATCAGTCGTGCTATTTTGCGCGTCGCACTGTTTTGTGCAGTTTGTCACTCCTGCTATATTGCGCGTCACACTATTTTTTGCAGTTTATCACTCGCGCTATTTTGCGCGTCGCACTGTTTTGTGCAGTTCACACTGGCGTTATTTGGCGCGTCGCACTGTTTTTTACAGTTTATCACTAGCGCTATTTTGAGCGTCGCATTGTTTTTTACAGTTTATCACTCGCGCTATTTTGAGCGTCGAACTGTTTTGTGCAGTTCATCACTCGCGCTATTTTGCGCGTCGCACTGTTTTGTGCAGTTTATCACTCGCGCTATTTTGTGCGTCGCACTGTTTTGTGCAGTTTATCACTCGCGCTATTTTGCGCGTCGCACTGTTTTCTGCAGTTTACCACGCGCGCTATTTTGCACGTCGAACTGTTTTGTGCAGTTTACCACTCGCGCTATTTTGCGCGTCGCACTGTTTTGTGCAGTTTATCACTCGCGCTATTTTGCGCGTCGCACTGTTTTGTGCAGTTTATCACTCGCGCTATTTTGCGCGTCGCACTGTTTTGTGCAGTTTATCACTCGCGCTATTTTGCGGGTCACACTTTTTGTGCAGTTTATCACACGCGCGGTTTTGCGCGTCGCACTGTTTTGTGCAGTTTATCACTCGCGCTATTTTGAGCGTCGCACTGTTTTCTGCAGTTTGTCACTCGCTATTTTGTGCGTGACACTGTTTTGTGCAGTTCATCACTCGCGCTATTTTGCGCGTCGCACTGTTTTGTGCAGTTTATCACTCGCGCTATTTTGCGCGTCGCACTGTTTTGTGCAGTTCACACTGGCGCTATTTTGGACGTCGCACTGTTTTGTGCAGTTTATCACTCACGCTATTTTGCGCGTCGCGCTGTTTTGTGCAGTTCACATTCGCGCTATCTTGCGCGTCGCACTGTTTTGTGCAGTTTATCACTCGCGCTATTTTGCGCGTCGCACTGTTTTGTGCAATTTATCACTCGCGCTATTTTGCGGGTCGCACTGTTTTGTGCAGTTTATCACTCGCGCTATTTTGCGCGTCGCACTGTTTTGTGCAGTTTATCACTCGCGCTATTTTGCGGGTCGCACTGTTTTGTGCAGTTTATCACTCGCGCTATTTTGCGCGTCGCACTGTTTTGTGCAGTTGACACTCGCGCTATTTTGCGCGTCGCACTGTTTTGTGCAGTTTATCACTCGCGCTATTTTGCGCGTCGCACTGTTTTGTGCAGTTTTATCACTCGCGCTATTTTGCGCGTCGCACTGTTTTCTACAGTTCACACTCCCGCTATTTTGCGCGTCGCCCTCTTTTGTGCAGTTTATCACTCGCGCTATTTTGCGCGTCGCACTGCTTTGTGCTGTTTACACTCGTGCTATTTTGCGTGTCGCACTGTTTTGTGCAGTTTATCAATTGCGCTATTTTGCGCGTCGCACTGTTTTGTGTAGTTCACACCCCCGCTATTTTGCGCGTCGCACTCTTTTGTGCAGTTTATCACTCGCGCTATTTTGCGCGTCGCACTGCTTTGTGCATTTTACACTCGCGCTATTTTGCGCGTCGCACTGTTTTGTGCAGTTTATCACTCGTGCTATTTTGCGCGTCGCACTGTTTTGTGCAGTTTGTCACTCCTGCTATATTGCGCGTCGCACTATTTTTTGCAGTTTATCACTCGCGCTATTTTGCGCGTCGCACTGTTTTGTGCAGTTCACACTGGCGTTCTTTTGCGCGTCGCACTGTTTTTTACAGTTCATCACTCGCGCTATTTTGAGCGTCGCACTGTTTTGTGCAGTTTGTCACTCGCGCTATTTTGTGCGTGACACTGTTTTGTGCAGTTCATCACTCGTGCTATTTTGCGCGTCGCACTGTTTTGTGCAGTTTATCACTCGCGCTGTTTTGAGCGTCGCACTGTTTTGTGTAGTTTGTCACTCGCTATTTTGTGCGTGACACTGTTTTGTGCAGTTCATCACTCGCGCTATTTTGCGCGTCGCACTGTTTTGTGCAGTTTATCACTCGCGCTATTTTGCGCGTCGCACTGTTTTGTGCAGTTCACACTGGCGCTATTTTGGACGTCGCACTGTTTTGTGCAGTTTATCACTCGCGCTATGTTGCGCGTCGCGGTGTTTTGTGCAGTTCACACTCGCGCTATCTTGCGCGTCGCACTGTTTTGTGCAGTTTAACACGCGCGCTATTTTGCTCGTCGCACTGTTTTGTGCAGTTGACACTCGCGCTATTTTGCGCGTCGCACTGTTTTGTGCAGTTTATCACTCGCGCTATTTTGCGCGTCGCACTGTTTTGTGCAGTTTATCACTCGCGCTATTTTGCGGGTCGCACTGTTTTGCGCAGTTTATCACTCGCGCTATTTTGTGCGTCGCACTGTTTTGTGCAGTTTATCACTCGCGCTATTTTGTGCAGTTTATCACTCGCGCTATTTTGCGTGTCGCACTGTTTTGTGCAGTTGACACTCGCGCTATTTTGCGCGTCGCACTGTTTTGTGCAGTTTATCACTCGCGCTATTTTGCGCGTCGCACTGTTTTGTGCAGTTTATCACTCGCGCTATTTTGCGCGTCGCACTGTTTTCTACAGTTCACACTCCCGCTATTTTGCGCGTCGCCCTCTTTTGTGCAGTTTATCACTCCCGCTATTTTGCGCGTCGCACTGCTTTGTGCTGTTTACACTCGTGCTATTTTGCGTGTTGCACGGTTTTGTGCAGTTTATCAATTGCGCTATTTTGCGCGTCGCACTGTTTTGTGTAGTTCACACCCCCGCTATTTTGCGCGTCGCACTCTTTTGTGCAGTTTATCACTCGCGCTATTTTGCGCGTCGCACTGCTTTGTGCATTTTACACTCGCGCTATTTTGCGCGTCGCACTGTTTTGTGCAGTTTATCACTCGTGCTATTTTGCGCGTCGCACTGTTTTGTGCAGTTTGTCACTCCTGCTATATTGCGCGTCGCACTATTTTTTGCAGTTTATCACTCGCGCTATTTTGCGCGTCGCACTGTTTTGTGCAGTTCACACTGGCGTTCTTTTGCGCGTCGCACTGTTTTTTACAGTTCATCACTCGCGCTATTTTGAGCGTCGCACTGTTTTGTGCAGTTTGTCACTCGCGCTATTTTGTGCGTGACACTGTTTTGTGCAGTTCATCACTCGCGCTATTTTGCGCGTCGCACTGTTTTGTGCAGTTTATCACTCGCGCTATTTTGCGCGTCGCGCTGTTTTGTGTAGTTCACACTCGCGCTATCTTGCGCGTCGCACTGTTTTGTGCAGTTTATCAGTCGTGCTATTTTGCGCGTCGCACTGTTTTGTGCAGTTTGTCACTCCTGCTATATTGCGCGTCACACTATTTTTTGCAGTTTATCACTCGCGCTATTTTGCGCGTCGCACTGTTTTGTGCAGTTCACACTGGCGTTATTTGGCGCGTCGCACTGTTTTTTACAGTTTATCACTAGCGCTATTTTGAGCGTCGCATTGTTTTTTACAGTTTATCACTCGCGCTATTTTGAGCGTCGCACTGTTTTGTGCAGTTCATCACTCGCGCTATTTTGCGCGTCGCACTGTTTTGTGCAGTTTATCACTCGCGCTATTTTGCGCGTCGCACTGTTTTGTGCAGTTTATCACTCGCGCTATTTTGCGCGTCGCACTGTTTTCTGCAGTTTACCACGCGCGCTATTTTGCACGTCGAACTGTTTTGTGCAGTTTACCACTCGCGCTATTTTGCGCGTCGCACTGTTTTGTGCAGTTTATCACTCGCGCTATTTTGCGCGTCGCACTGTTTTGTGCAGTTTATCACTCGCGCTATTTTGCGCGTCGCACTGTTTTGTGCAGTTTATCACTCGCGCTATTTTGCGGGTCACACTTTTTGTGCAGTTTATCACACGCGCGGTTTTGCGCGTCGCACTGTTTTGTGCAGTTTATCACTCGCGCTATTTTGAGCGTCGCACTGTTTTCTGCAGTTTGTCACTCGCTATTTTGTGCGTGACACTGTTTTGTGCAGTTCATCACTCGCGCTATTTTGCGCGTCGCACTGTTTTGTGCAGTTTATCACTCGCGCTATTTTGCGCGTCGCACTGTTTTGTGCAGTTCACACTGGCGCTATTTTGGACGTCGCACTGTTTTGTGCAGTTTATCACTCACGCTATTTTGCGCGTCGCGCTGTTTTGTGCAGTTCACATTCGCGCTATCTTGCGCGTCGCACTGTTTTGTGCAGTTTATCACTCGCGCTATTTTGCGCGTCGCACTGTTTTGTGCAATTTATCACTCGCGCTATTTTGCGGGTCGCACTGTTTTGTGCAGTTTATCACTCGCGCTATTTTGCGCGTCGCACTGTTTTGTGCAGTTTATCACTCGCGCTATTTTGCGGGTCGCACTGTTTTGTGCAGTTTATCACTCGCGCTATTTTGCGCGTCGCACTGTTTTGTGCAGTTGACACTCGCGCTATTTTGCGCGTCGCACTGTTTTGTGCACTTTATCACTCGCGCTATTTTGCGCGTCGCACTGTTTTGTGCAGTTTATCACTCGCGCTATTTTGCGCGTCGCACTGTTTTCTACAGTTCACACTCCCGCTATTTTGCGCGTCGCCCTCTTTTGTGCAGTTTATCACTCGCGCTATTTTGCGCGTCGCACTGCTTTGTGCTGTTTACACTCGTGCTATTTTGCGTGTCGCACTGTTTTGTGCAGTTTATCAATTGCGCTATTTTGCGCGTCGCACTGTTTTGTGTAGTTCACACCCCCGCTATTTTGCGCGTCGCACTCTTTTGTGCAGTTTATCACTCGCGCTATTTTGCGCGTCGCACTGCTTTGTGCATTTTACACTCGCGCTATTTTGCGCGTCGCACTGTTTTGTGCAGTTTATCACTCGTGCTATTTTGCGCGTCGCACTGTTTTGTGCAGTTTGTCACTCCTGCTATATTGCGCGTTGCACTATTTTTTGCAGTTTATCACTCGCGCTATTTTGCGCGTCGCACTGTTTTGTGCAGTTTGTCACTCGCACTATTTTGTGCGTGACACTGTTTTGTGCAGTTCATCACTCGTGCTATTTTGCGCGTCGCACTGTTTTGTGCAGTTTATCGCTCGCGCTATTTTGCGCGTCGCACTGTTTTGTGCAGTTCACACTGGCGCTATTTTGTACGTCGCACTGTTTTGTGCAGTTTATCACTCGCGCTATTTTGCGCGTCGCGCTGTTTTGTGCAGTTCACACTCGGGCTATCTTGCGCGTCGCACTGTTTTGTGCAGTTTACCACGGGCGCTATTTTGCTCGTCGCACTGTTTTGTGCAGTTGACACTCGCGCTATTTTGCGCGTCGCACTGTTTTGTGCAGTTTATCACTCGCGCTATTTTGCGCGTCGCACTGTTTTGTGCAGTATATCACTCGCGCTATTTTGCGGGTCGCACTGTTTTGTGCAGTTTATCACTCGCGCTATTTTGCGCGTCGCACTGTTTTGTGCAGTTTATCACTCGCGCTATTTTGCGCGTCGCACCGTTTTCTGCAGTTTATCACTCGCGCTATTTTGCGCGTCGCACTGTTTTGTGCAGTTTATCACTCGCGCTATTTTGCGGGTCGCACTGTTTTGTGCAGTTTATCACTCGCGCTATTTTGCGCGTCGCACTGTTTTGTGCAGTTGACACTCGCGCTATTTTGCGCGTCGCACTGTTTTGTGCAGTTTATCACTCGCGCTATTTTGCGCGTCGCACTGTTTTGTGCAGTTTATCACTCGCGCTATTTTGCGCGTCGCACTGTTTTGTGCAGTTTATCACTCGCGCTATTTTGCGCGTCGCACTGTTTTCTACAGTTCACACTCCCGCTATTTTGCGCGTCGCCCTCTTTTGTGCAGTTTATCACTCGCGCTATTTTGCGCGTCGCACTGCTTTGTGCTGTTTACACTCGTGCTATTTTGCGTGTCGCACTGTTTTGTGCAGTTTATCAATTGCGCTATTTTGCGCGTCGCACTGTTTTGTGTAGTTCACACCCCCGCTATTTTGCGCGTCGCACTCTTTTGTGCAGTTTATCACTCGCGCTATTTTGCGCGTCGCACTGCTTTGTGCATTTTACACTCGCGTTATTTTGCGCGTCGCACTGTTTTGTGCAGTTTATCACTCGTGCTATTTTGCGCGTCGCACTGTTTTGTGCAGTTTGTCACTCCTGCTATATTGCGCGTCGCACTATTTTTTGCAGTTTATCACTCGCGCTATTTTGCGCGTCCCACTGTTTTGTGCAGTTCACACTGGCGTTCTTTTGCGCGTCGCACTGTTTTTTACAGTTCATCACTCCCGCTATTTTGAGCGTCGCACTGTTTTGTGCAGTTTGTCACTCGCGCTATTTTGTGCGTGACACTGTTTTGTGCAGTTCATCACTCGTGCTATTTTGCGCGTCGCACTGTTTTGTGCAGTTTATCGCTCGCGCTATTTTGCGCGTCGCACTGTTTTGTGCAGTTCACACTGGCGCTATTTTGTACGTCGCACTGTTTTGTGCAGTTTATCACTCGCGCTATTTTGCGCGTCGCGCTGTTTTGTGCAGTTCACACTCGCGCTATCTTGCGCGTCGCACTGTTTTGTGCAATTTACCACGGGCGCTAGTTTGCTCGTCGCACTGTTTTGTGCAGTTGACACTCGCGCTATTTTGCGCGTCGCACTGTTTTGTGCAGTTTATCACTCGCGCTATTTTGCGCGTCGCACTGTTTTGTGCAGTTTATCACTCGCGCTATTTTGCGGGTCGCACTGTTTTGTGCAGTTTATCACTCGCGCTATTTTGCGCGTCGCACTGCTTTGTGCAGTTTATCACTCGCGCTATTTTGCGGGTCGCACTGTTTTGTACAGTTTATCACTCGCGCTATTTTGCGCGTCGCACTGTTTTGTGCAGTTTATCACTCGCGCTATTTTGCGCGTCGCACGGTTTTGTGCAGTTCACACTCCTGCTATTTTGCGCGTCGAACTCTTTTGTGCAGTTTATCACTCCCGCAATTTTGCGCGTCACACTGTTTTGTGCAGTTGACACTCGCGCTATTTTGCGCGTCGCACTGTTTTGTGCAGTTTATCACTCGCGCTATTTTGCGCGTCGCACTGTTTTCTACAGTTCACACTCCCGCTATTTTGCGCGTCGCCCTCTTTTGTGCAGTTTATCACTCGCGCTATTTTGCGCGTCGCACTGCTTTGTGCTGTTTACAATCGTGCTATTTTGCGTGTCGCACTGTTTTGTGCAGTTTATCAATTGCGCTATTTTGCGCGTCGCACTGTTTTGTGTAGTTCACACCCCCGCTATTTTGCGCGTCGCACTCTTTTGTGCAGTTTATCACTCGCGCTATTTTGCGCGTCGCACTGCTTTGTGCATTTTACACTCGCGCTATTTTGCGCGTCGCACTGTTTTGTGCAGTTTATCACTCGTGCTATTTTGCGCGTCGCACTGTTTTGTGCAGTTTGTCACTCCTGCTATATTGCGCGTCGCACTATTTTTTGCAGTTTATCACTCGCGCTATTTTGCGCGTCGCACTGTTTTGTGCAGTTCACACTGGCGTTCTTTTGCGCGTCGCACTGTTTTTTACAGTTCATCACTCGCGCTATTTTGAGCGTCGCACTGTTTTGTGCAGTTTGTCACTCGCGCTATTTTGTGCGTGACACTGTTTTGTGCAGTTCATCCCTCGCGCTATTTTGCGCGTGGCACTGTTTTGTGCAGTTTATCGCTCGCGCTATTTTGCGCGTCGCACTGTTTTGTGCAGTTCACACTTGCGCTATTTTGTACGTCGCACTGTTTTGTGCAGTTTATCACTCGCGCTATTTTGCGCGTCGCGCTGTTTTGTGCAGTTCACACTCGCGCTATCTTGCGCGTCGCACTGTTTTGTGCAGTTTACCACGCGCGCTATTTTGCTCGTCGCACTGTTTTGTGCAGTTGACAGTCGCCCTATTTTGCGCGTCGCACTGTTTTGTGCAGTCTATCACTCGCGCTATTTTGCGCGTCGCACTGTTTTGTGCAGTTTATCACTCGCGCTATTTTGCGGGTCGCACTGTTTTGTGCAGTTTATCACTCGCGCTATTTTGCGCGTCGCACTGTTTTGTGCAGTTTATCACTCGCGCTATTTTGCGCGTCGCACTGTTTTGTGCAGTTTATCACTCGCGCTATTTTGCGCGTCGCACGGTTTTGTGCAGTTCACACTCCTGCTATTTTGCGCGTCGAACTCTTTTGTGCAGTTTATCACTCCCGCTATTTTGCGCGTCACACTGTTTTGCGCAGTTGACACTCGCGCTATTTTGCGCGTCGCACTGTTTTGTGCAGTTTATCACTCGCGCTATTTTGCGCGTCGCACTGTTTTCTACAGTTCACACTCCCGCTATTTTGCGCGTCGCCCCCTTTTGTGCAGTTTATCACTCGCGCTATTTTGCGCGTCGCACTGCTTTGTGCTGTTTACACTCGTGCTATTTTGCGTGTCGCACTGTTTTGTGCAGTTTATCAATTGCGCTATGTTGCGCGTCGCACTGTTTTGTGTAGTTCACACCGCCGCTATTTTGCGCGTCGCACTCTTTTGTGCAGTTTATCACTCGCGCTATTTTGCGCGTCGAACTGCTTTGTGCATTTTACACTCGCGCTATTTTGCGCGTCGCACTGTTTTGTGCAGTTTATCACTCGTGCTATTTTGCGCGTCGCACTGTTTTGTGCAGTTTGTCACTCCTGCTATATTGCGCGTCGCACTATTTTTTGCAGTTTATCACTCGCGCTATTTTGCGCGTCGCACTGTTTTGTGCAGTTCACACTGGCGTTCTTTTGTGCGTCGCACTGTTTTTTACAGTTCATCACTCGCGCTATTTTGAGCGTCGCACTGTTTTGTGCAGTTTGTCACTCGCGCTATTTTGTGCGTGACACTGTTTTGTGCAGTTCATCACTCGCGCTATTTTGCGCGTCGCACTGTTTTGTGCAGTTTATCGCTCGCGCTATTTTGCGCGTCGCACTGTTTTGTGCAGTTCACACTGGCGCTATTTTGTACGTTGCACTGTTTTGTGCAGTTTATCACTCGCGCTATTTTGCGCGTCGCGCTGTTTTGTGCAGTTCACACTCGCGCTATCTTGCGCAGCGCACTATTTTGTGCAGTTTACCACGGGCGCTATTTTGCTCGTCGCACTGTTTTGTGCAGTTGACACTCGCCCTATTTTGCACGTCGCACTGTTTTGTGCAGTCTATCACTCGCGCTATTTTGCGCGTCGCACTGTTTTGTGCAGTTTATCACTGGCGCTATTTTGCGGGTCGCACTGTTTTGTGCAGTTTATCACTCGCGGTATTTTGCGCGTCGCACTGTTTTGTGCAGTTTATCACTCGCGCTATTTTGCGGGTCGCACTGTTTTGTGCAGTTTATCACTCGCGCTATTTTGCGCGTCGCACTGTTTTGTGCAGTTGACACTCGCGCTATTTTGCGCGTCGCACTGTTTTGTGCAGTTTATCACTCGCGCTATTTTGCGCGTCGCACGGTTTTGTGCAGTTCACACTCCTGCTATTTTGCGCGTCGAACTCTTTTGTGCAGTTTATCACTCCCGCTATTTTGCGCGTCACACTGTTTTGTGCAGTTGACACTCGCGCTATTTTGCGCGTCGCACTGTTTTGTGCAGTTTATCACTCGCGCTATTTTGCGCGTCGCACTGTTTTGTGCAGTTTATCACTCGCGCTATTTTGCGCGTCGCACTGTTTTGTGCAGTTTATCACTCGCGCTATTTTGCGCGTCGCACGGTTTTGTGCAGTTCACACTCCTGCTATTTTGCGCGTCGAACTCTTTTGTGCAGTTTATCACTCCAGCTATTTTGCGCGTCACACTGTTTTGTGCAGTTGACACTCGCGCTATTTTGCGCGTCGCACTGTTTTGTGCAGTTTATCACTCGCGCTATTTTGCGCGTCGCACTGTTTTCTACAGTTCACACTCCCGCTATTTTGCGCGTCGCCCTCTTTTGTGCAGTTTATCACTCGCGCTATTTTGCGCGTCGCACTGCTTTGTGCTGTTTACACTCGTGCTATTTTGCGTGTCGCACTGTTTTGTGCAGTTTATCAATTGCGCTATTTTGCGCGTCGCACTGTTTTGTGTAGTTCACACCGCCGCTATTTTGCGCGTCGCACTCTTTTGTGCAGTTTATCACTCGCGCTATTTTGCGCGTCGAACTGCTTTGTGCATTTTACACTCGCGCTATTTTGCGCGTCGCACTGTTTTGTGCAGTTTATCACTCGTGCTATTTTGCGCGTCGCACTGTTTTGTGCAGTTTGTCACTCCTGCTATATTGCGCGTCGCACTATTTTTTGCAGTTTATCACTCGCGCTATTTTGCGCGTCGCACTGTTTTGTGCAGTTCACACTGGCGTTCTTTTGCGCGTCGCACTGTTTTTTACAGTTCATCACTCGCGCTATTTTGAGCGTCGCACTGTTTTGTGCAGTTTGTCACTCGCGCTATTTTGTGCGTGACACTGTTTTGTGCAGTTCATCACTCGCGCTATTTTGCGCGTCGCACTGTTTTGTGCAGTTTATCGCTCGCGCTATTTTGCGCGTCGCACTGTTTTGTGCAGTTCACACTGGCGCTATTTTGTACGTTGCACTGTTTTGTGCAGTTTATCACTCGCGCTATTTTGCGCGTCGCGCTGTTTTGTGCAGTTCACACTCGCGCTATCTTGCGCAGCGCACTATTTTGTGCAGTTTACCACGGGCGCTATTTTGCTCGTCGCACTGTTTTGTGCAGTTGACACTCGCCCTATTTTGCACGTCGCACTGTTTTGTGCAGTCTATCACTCGCGCTATTTTGCGCGTCGCACTGTTTTGTGCAGTTTATCACTGGCGCTATTTTGCGGGTCGCACTGTTTTGTGCAGTTTATCACTCGCGGTATTTTGCGCGTCGCACTGTTTTGTGCAGTTTATCACTCGCGCTATTTTGCGGGTCGCACTGTTTTGTGCAGTTTATCACTCGCGCTATTTTGCGCGTCGCACTGTTTTGTGCAGTTGACACTCGCGCTATTTTGCGCGTCGCACTGTTTTGTGCAGTTTATCACTCGCGCTATTTTGCGCGTCGCACGGTTTTGTGCAGTTCACACTCCTGCTATTTTGCGCGTCGAACTCTTTTGTGCAGTTTATCACTCCCGCTATTTTGCGCGTCACACTGTTTTGTGCAGTTGACACTCGCGCTATTTTGCGCGTCGCACTGTTTTGTGCAGTTTATCACTCGCGCTATTTTGCGCGTCGCACTGTTTTGTGCAGTTTATCACTCGCGCTATTTTGCGGGTCCCACTGTTTTGTGCAGTTTATCACTCGCGCTATTTTGCGCGTCGCACTGTTTTGTGCAGTTTATCACTCGCGCTATTTTGCGCGTCGCACTGTTTTGTGCAGTTTATCACTCGCGCTATTTTGCGCGTCGCACGGTTTTGTGCAGTTCACACTCCTGCTATTTTGCGCGTCGAACTCTTTTGTGCAGTTTATCACTCCCGCTATTTTGCGCGTCACACTGTTTTGTGCAGTTGACACTCGCGCTATTTTGCGCGTCGCACTGTTTTGTGCAGTTTATCACTCGCGCTATTTTGCGCGTCGCACTGTTTTCTACAGTTCACACTCCCGCTATTTTGCGCGTCGCCCTCTTTTGTGCAGTTTATCACTCGCGCTATTTTGCGCGTCGCACTGCTTTGTGCTGTTTACACTCGTGCTATTTTGCGTGTCGCACTGTTTTGTGCAGTTTATCAATTGCGCTATTTTGCGCGTCGCACTGTTTTGTGTAGTTCACACCGCCGCTATTTTGCGCGTCGCACTCTTTTGTGCAGTTTATCACTCGCGCTATTTTGCGCGTCGAACTGCTTTGTGCATTTTACACTCGCGCTATTTTGCGCGTCGCACTGTTTTGTGCAGTTTATCACTCGTGCTATTTTGCGCGTCGCACTGTTTTGTGCAGTTTGTCACTCCTGCTATATTGCGCGTCGCACTATTTTTTGCAGTTTATCACTCGCGCTATTTTGCGCGTCGCACTGTTTTGTGCAGTTCACACTGGCGTTCTTTTGCGCGTCGCACTGTTTTTTACAGTTCATCACTCGCGCTATTTTGAGCGTCGCACTGTTTTGTGCAGTTTGTCACTTGCGCTATTTTGTGCGTGACACTGTTTTGTGCAGTTCATCACTCGCGCTATTTTGCGCGTCGCACTGTTTTGTGCAGTTTATCGCTCGCGCTATTTTGCGCGTCGCACTGTTTTGTGCAGTTCACACTGGCGCTATTTTGTACGTCGCACTGTTTTGTGCAGTTTATCACTCGCGCTATTTTGCGCGTCGCGCTGTTTTGTGCAGTTCACACTCGCGCTATCTTGCGCAGCGCACTATTTTGTGCAGTTTACCACGCGCGCTATTTTGCTCGTCGCACTGTTTTGTGCAGTTGACACTCGCCCTATTTTGCACGTCGCACTGTTTTGTGCAGTCTATCACTCGCGCTATTTTGCGCGTCGCACTGTTTTGTGCAGTTTATCACTGGCGCTATTTTGCGGGTCGCACTGTTTTGTGCAGTTTATCACTCGCGGTATTTTGCGCGTCGCACTGTTTTGTGCAGTTTATCACTCGCGCTATTTTGCGGGTCGCACTGTTTTGTGCAGTTTATCACTCGCGCTATTTTGCGCGTCGCACTGTTTTGTGCAGTTGACACTCGCGCTATTTTGCGCGTCGCACTGTTTTGTGCAGTTTATCACTCGCGCTATTTTGCGCGTCGCACTGTTTTGTGCAGTTTATCACTCGCGCTATTTTGCGGGTCGCACTGTTTTGTGCAGTTTATCACTCGCGCTATTTTGCGCGTCGCACTGTTTTGTGCAGTTTATCACTCGCGCTATTTTGCGCGTCGCACGGTTTTGTGCAGTTCACACTCCTGCTATTTTGCGCGTCGAACTCTTTTGTGCAGTTTATCACTCCCGCTATTTTGCGCGTCACACTGTTTTGTGCAGTTGACACTCGCGCTATTTTGCGCGTCGCACTGTTTTGTGCAGTTTATCACTCGCGCTATTTTGTGCGTCGCACTGTTTTCTACAGTTCACACTCCCGCTATTTTGCGTGTCGCCCTCTTTTGTGCAGTTTATCACTCGCGCTATTTTGCGCGTCGCACTGCTTTGTGCTGTTTACACTCGTGCTATTTTGCGTGTCGCACTGTTTTGTGCAGTTTATCAATTGCGCTATTTTGCGCGTCGCACTGTTTTGTGTAGTTCACACCGCCGCTATTTTGCGCGTCGCACTCTTTTGTGCAGTTTATCACTCGCTATTTTGCGCGTCGAACTGCTTTGTGCATTTTACACTCGCGCTATTTTGCGCGTCGCACTGTTTTGTGCAGTTTATCACTCGTGCTATTTTGCGCGTCGCACTGTTTTGTGCAGTTTGTCACTCCTGCTATATTGCGCGTCGCACTATTTTTTGCAGTTTATCACTCGCGCTATTTTGCGCGTCGCACTGTTTTGTGCAGTTCACACTGGCGTTCTTTTGCGCGTCGCACTGTTTTTTACAGTTCATCACTCGCGCTATTTTGAGCGTCGCACTGTTTTGTGCAGTTTGTCACTCGCGCTATTTTGTGCGTGACACTGTTTTGTGCAGTTCATCACTCGCGCTATTTTGCGCGTCGCACTGTTTTGTGCAGTTTATCGCTCGCGCTATTTTGCGCGTCGCACTGTTTTGTGCAGTTCACACTGGCGCTATTTTGTACGTCGCACTGTTTTGTGCAGTTTATCACTCGCGCTATTTTGCGCGTCGCGCTGTTTTGTGCAGTTCACACTCGCGCTATCTTGCGCAGCGCACTAATTTGTGCAGTTTACCACGCGCGCTATTTTGCTCGTCGCACTGTTTTGTGCAGTTGACACTCGCCCTATTTTGCACGTCGCACTGTTTTGTGCAGTCTATCACTCGCGCTATTTTGCGCGTCGCACTGTTTTGTGCAGTTTATCACTCGCGCTATTTTGCGGGTCGCACTGTTTTGTGCAGTTTATCACTCGCGGTATTTTGCGCGTCGCACTGTTTTGTGCAGTTTATCACTCGCGCTATTTTGCGGGTCGCACTGTTTTGTGCAGTTTATCACTCGCGCTATTTTGCGCGTCGCACTGTTTTGTGCAGTTGACACTCGCGCTATTTTGCGCGTCGCACTGTTTTGTGCAGTTTATCACTCGCGCTATTTTGCGCGTCGCACTGTTTTCTACAGTTCACACTCCCGCTATTTTGCGCGTCGCCCTCTTTTGTGCAGTTTATCACTCGCGCTATTTTGCGCGTCGCACTGCTTTGTGCTGTTTACACTCGTGCTATTTTGCGTGTCGCACTGTTTTGTGCAGTTTATCAATTGGGCTATTTTGCGCGTCGTACTGTTTTGTGTAGTTCACACCCCCGCTATTTTGCGCGTCGCACTCTTTTGTGCAGTTTATCACTCGCGCTATTTTGCGCGTCGCACTGCTTTGTGCATTTTACACACGCGCTATTTTGCGCGTCGCACTGTTTTGTGCAGTTTATCACTCGTGCTATTTTGCGCGTCGCACTGTTTTGTGCAGTTTGTCACTCCTGCTATATTGCGCGTCGCACTATTTTTTGCAGTTCATCACTCGCGCTATTTTGCGCGTCGCACTGTTTTGTGCAGTTCACACTGGCGTTCTTTTGCGCGTCGCACTGTTTTTTGCAGTTCATCACTCGCGCTATTTTGAGCGTCGCACTGTTTTGTGCAGTTTGTCACTCGCGCTATTTTGTGCGTGACACTGTTTTGTGCAGTTCATCACTCGCGCTATTTTGCGCGTCGCACTGTTTTGTGCAGTTTATCGCTCGCGCTATTTTGCGCGTCGCACTGTTTTGTGCAGTTCACACTGGCGCTATTTTGTACGTCGCACTGTTTTGTGCAGTTTATCACTCGCGCAATTTTGCGCGTCGCGCTGTTTTGTGCAGTTCACACTCGCGCTATCTTGCGCGTCGCACTGTTTTGTGCAGTTTACCACGGGCGCTATTTTGCTCGTCGCACTGTTTTGTGCAGTTGACACTCGCGCTATTTTGCGCGTCGCACTGTTTTGTGCAGTTTATCACTCGCGCTATTTTGCGCGTCGCACTGTTTTGTGCAGTTTATCACTCGCGCTATTTTGCGGGTCGCACTGTTTTGTGCAGTTTATCACTCGCGCTATTTTGCGCGTCGCACTGTTTTGTGCAGTTTATCACTCGCGCTATTTTGCGCGTCGCACTGTTTTGTGCAGTTTATCACTCGCGCTATTTTGCGCGTCGCACGGTTTTGTGCAGTTCACACTCCTGCTATTTTGCGCGTCGAACTCTTTTGTGCAGTTTATCACTCCCGCTATTTTGCGCGTCCCACTGTTTTGTGCAGTTGACACTCGCGCTATTTTGCGCGTCGCACTGTTTTGTGCAGTTTATCACTCGCGCTATTTTGCGCGTCGCACTGTTTTCTACAGTTCACACTCCCGCTATTTTGCGCGTCGCCCTCTTTTGTGCAGTTTATCACTCGCGCTATTTTGCGCGTCGCACTGCTTTGTGCTGTTTACACACGTGCTATTTTGCGTGTCGCACTGTTTTGTGCAGTTTATCAATTGCGCTATTTTCGCGTCGCACTGTTTTGTGTAGTTCACACCGCCGCTATTTTGCGCGTCGCACTCTTTTGTGCAGTTTATCACTCGCGCTATTTTGCGCGTCGAACTGCTTTGTGCATTTTACACTCGCGCTATTTTGAGCGTCGCACTGTTTTGTGCAGTTTATCACTCGTGCTATTTTGCGCGTCGCACTGTTTTGTGCAGTTTGTCACTCCTGCTATATTGCGCGTCGCACTATTTTTTGCAGTTTATCACTCGCGCTATTTTGCGCGTCGCACTGTTTTGTGCAGTTCACACTGGCGTTCTTTTGCGCGTCGCACTGTTTTTTACAGTTCATCACTCGCGCTATTTTGAGCGTCGCACTGTTTTGTGCAGTTTGTCACTCGCGCTATTTTGTGCGTGACACTGTTTTGTGCAGTTCATCACTCGCGCTATTTTGCGCGTCGCACTGTTTTGTGCAGTTTATCGCTCGCGCTATTTTGCGCGTCGCACTGTTTTGTGCAGTTCACACTGGCGCTATTTTGTACGTCGCACTGTTTTGTGCAGTTTATCACTCGCGCTATTTTGCGCGTCGCGCTGTTTTGTGCAGTTCACACTCGCGCTATCTTGCGCAGCGCACTATTTTGTGCAGTTTACCACGCGCGCTATTTTGCTCGTCGCACTGTTTTGTGCAGTTGACACTCGCCCTATTTTGCGCGTCGCACTGTTTTGTGCAGTCTATCACTCGCGCTATTTTGCGCGTCGCACTGTTTTGTGCAGTTTATCACTCGCGCTATTTTGCGGGTCGCACTGTTTTGTGCAGTTTATCACTCGCGCTATTTTGCGCGTCGCACTGTTTTGTGCAGTTTATCACTCGCGCTATTTTGCGGGTCGCACTGTTTTGTGCAGTTTATCACTCGCGCTATTTTGCGCGTCGCACTGTTTTGTGCAGTTGACACTCGCGCTATTTTGCGCGTCGCACTGTTTTGTGCAGTTTATCACTCGCGCTATTTTGCGCGTCGCACTGTTTTGTGCAGTTTATCACTCGCGCTATTTTGCGCGTCGCACTGTTTTCTACAGTTCACACTCCCGCTATTTTGCGCGTCGCCCTCTTTTGTGCAGTTTATCACTCGCGCTATTTTGCGCGTCGCACTGCTTTGTGCTGTTTACACTCGTGCTATTTTGCGTGTCGCACTGTTTTGTGCAGTTTATCAATTGCGCTATTTTGCGCGTCGTACTGTTTTGTGTAGTTCACACCCCCGCTATTTTGCGCGTCGCACTCTTTTGTGCAGTTTATCACTCGCGCTATTTTGCGCGTCGCACTGCTTTGTGCATTTTACACTCGCGCTATTTTGCGCGTCGCACTGTTTTGTGCAGTTTATCACTCGCGCTATTTTGCGCGTCGCACTGTTTTGTGCAGTTTATCACTCCTGCTATATTGCGCGTCGCACTATTTTTTGCAGTTTATCACTCGCGCTATTTTGCGCGTCGTACTGTTTTGTGCAGTTCACACTGGCGTTCTTTTGCGCGTCGCACTGTTTTTTGCAGTTCATCACTCGCGCTATTTTGAGCGTCGCACTGTTTTGTGCAGTTTGTCACTCGCGCTATTTTGTGCGTGACACTGTTTTGTGCAGTTCATCACTCGTGCTATTTTGCGCGTCGCACTGTTTTGTGCAGTTTATCGCTCGCGCTATTTTGCGCGTCGCACTGTTTTGTGCAGTTCACACTGGCGCTATTTTGTACGTCGCACTGTTTTGTGCAGTTTATCACTCGCGCTATTTTGCGCGTCGCGCTGTTTTGTGCAGTTCACACTCGCGCTATCTTGCGCGTCGCACTGTTTTGTGCAGTTTACCACGGGCGCTATTTTGCTCGTCGCACTGTTTTGTGCAGTTGACACTCGCGCTATTTTGCACGTCACACTGTTTTGTGCAGTTTATCACTCGCGCTATTTTGCGCGTCGCACTGTTTTGTGCAGTTTATCACTCGCGCTATTTTGCGGGTCGCACTGTTTTGTGCAGTTTATCACTCGCGCTATTTTGCGCGTCGCACTGTTTTGTGCAGTTTATCACTCGCGCTATTTTGCGCGTCGCACTGTTTTGTGCAGTTTATCACTCGCGCTATTTTGCGCGTCGCACGGTTTTGTGCAGTTCACACTCCTGCTATTTTGCGCGTCGAACTCTTTTGTGCAGTTTATCACTACCGCTATTTTGCGCGTCACACTGTTTTGTGCAGTTGACACTCGCGCTATTTTGCGCGTCGCACTGTTTTGTGCAGTTTATCACTCGCGCTATTTTGCGCATCGCACTGTTTTCTACAGTTCACACTCCCGCTATTTTGCGCGTCGCCCTCTTTTGTGCAGTTTATCACTCGTGCTATTTTGCGCGTCGCACTGCTTTGTGCTGTTTACACTCGTGCTATTTTGCGTATCGCACTGTTTTGTGCAGTTTATCAATTGCGCTATTTTGCGCGTCGCACTGTTTTGTGTAGTTCACACCCCCGCTATTATGCGCGTCGCACTCTTTTGTGCAGTTTATCACTCGCGCTATTTTGCGCGTCGCACTGCTTTGTGCATTTTACACCCGCGCTATTTTGCGCGTCGCACTGTTTTGTGCAGTTTATCACTCGTGCTATTTTGCGCGTCGCACTGTTTTGTGCAGTTTGTCACTCCTGCTATATTGCGCGTCGCACTATTTTTTGCAGTTTATCACTCGCGCTATTTTGCGCGTCGCACTGTTTTGTGCAGTTCACACTGGCGTTCTTTTGCGCGTCGCACGGTTTTTTACAGTTCATCACTCGCGCTATTTTGAGCGTCGCACTGTTTTGTGCAGTTTGTCACTCGCGCTATTTTGTGCGTGACACTGTTTTGTGCAGTTCATCACTCGCGCTATTTTGCGCGTCGCACTGTTTTGTGCAGTTTATCGCTCGCGCTATTTTGCGCGTCGCACTGTTTTGTGCAGTTCACACTGGCGCTATTTTGTACGTCGCACTGTTTTGTGCAGTTTATCACTCGCGCTATTTTGCGTGTCGCACTGTTTTGTGCAGTTCACACTCGCGCTATCTTGCGCGTCGCACTGTTTTGTGCAGTTTACCACGCGCGCTATTTTGCTCGTCGCACTGTTTTGTGCAGTTGACACTCGCGCTATTTTGCGCGTCGCACTGTTTTGTGCAGTCTATCACTCGGGCTATTTTGCGCGTCGCACTGTTTTGTGCAGTTTATCACTCGCGCTATTTTGCGTGTCGCACTGTTTTGTGCAGTTTATCACTCGCGCTATTTTGCGCGTCGCACGGTTTTGTGCAGTTCACACTCCTGCTATTTTGCGCGTCGAACTCTTTTGTGCAGTTTATCACTCCCGCTATTTTGCGCGTCACACTGTTTTGTGCAGTTTGTCACTCGCGCTATTTTGTGCGTGACACTGTTTTGTGCAGTTCATCACTCGCGCTATTTTGCGCGTCGCACTGTTTTGTGCAGTTTATCGCTCGCGCTATTTTGCGCGTCGCACTGTTTTGTGCAGTTCACACTGGCGCTATTTTGTACGTCGCACTGTTTTGTGCAGTTTATCACTCGCGCTATTTTGCGCGTCGCGCTGTTTTGTGCAGTTCACACTCGCGCTATCTTGCGCGTCGCACTGTTTTGTGCAGTTTACCACGGGCGCTATTTTGCTCGTCGCACTGTTTTGTGCAGTTGACACTCGCGCTATTTTGCGCGTCGCACTGTTTTGTGCAGTTTATCACTCGCGCTATTTTGCGCGTCGCACTGTTTTGTGCAGTTTATCACTCGCGCTATTTTGCGCGTCGCACTGTTTTGTGCAGTTTATCACTCGCGCTATTTTGCGCGTCGCACTGTTTTGTGCAGTTTATCACTCGCGCTATTTTGCGCGTCGCACGGTTTTGTGCAGTTCACACTCCTGCTATTTTGCGCGTCGAACTCTTTTGTGCAGTTTATCACTCCCGCTATTTTGCGCGTCACACTGTTTTGTGCAGTTGACACTCGCGCTATTTTGCGCGTCGCACTGTTTTGTGCAGTTTATCACTCGCGCTATTTTGCGCGTCGCACTGTTTTCTACAGTTCACACTCCCGCTATTTTGCGCGTCGCCCTCTTTTGTGCAATTTATCACTCGCGCTATTTTGCGCGTCGCACTGCTTTGTGCTGTTTACACTCGTGCTATTTTGCGTGTCGCACTGTTTTGTGCAGTTTATCAATTGCGCTATTTTGCGCGTCGCACTGTTTTGTGTAGTTCACACCGCCGCTATTTTACGCGTCGCACTCTTTTGTGCAGTTTATCACTCGCGCTATTTTGCGCGTCGAACTGCTTTGTGCATTTTACACTCGCGCTATTTTGCGCGTCGCACTGCTTTGTGCATTTTACACACGCGCTATTTTGCGCGTCGCACTGTTTTGTGCAGTTTATCACACGTGCTATTTTGCGCGTCGCACTGTTTTGTGCAGTTTGTCACTCCTGCTATATTGCGCGTCGCACTATTTTTTGCAGTTTATCACTCGCGCTATTTTGCGCGTCGCACTGTTTTGTGCAGTTCACACTGGCGTTCTTTTGCGCGTCGCACTGTTTTTTACAGTTCATCACTCGCGCTATTTTGAGCGTCGCACTGTTTTGTGCAGTTTGTCACTCGCGCTATTTTGTGCGTGACACTGTTTTGTGCAGTTCATCACTCGCGCTATTTTGCGCGTCGCACTGTTTTGTGCAGTTTATCGCTCGCGCTATTTTGCGCGTCGCACTGTTTTGTGCAGTTCACACTGGCGCTATTTTGTACGTCGCACTGTTTTGTGCAGTTTATCACTCGCGCTATTTTGCGCGTCGCGCTGTTTTGTGCAGTTCACACTCGCGCTATCTTGCGCAGCGCACTATTTTGTGCAGTTTACCACGCGCGCTATTTTGCTCGTCGCACTGTTTTGTGCAGTTGACACTCGCCCTATTTTGCGCGTCGCACTGTTTTGTGCAGTTTATCACTCGCGCTATTTTGCGGGTCGCACTGTTTTGTGCAGTTTATCACTCGCGCTATTTTGCGCGTCGCACTGTTTTGTGCAGTTTATCACTCGCGCTATTTTGCGGGTCGCACTGTTTTGTGCAGTTTATCACTCGCGCTATTTTGCGCGTCGCACTGTTTTGTGCAGTTGACACTCGCGCTATTTTGCGCGTCGCACTGTTTTGTGCAGTTTATCACTCGCGCTATTTTGCGCGTCGCACTGTTTTGTGCAGTTTATCACTCGCGCTATTTTGCGCGTCGCACTGTTTTCTACAGTTCACACTCCCGCTATTTTGCGCGTCGCCCTCTTTTGTGCAGTTTATCACTCGCGCTATTTTGCGCGTCGCACTGCTTTGTGCTGTTTACACTCGTGCTATTTTGCGTGTCGCACTGTTTTGTGCAGTTTATCAATTGCGCTATTTTGCGCGTCGTACTGTTTTGTGTAGTTCACACCCCCGCTATTTTGCGCGTCGCACTCTTTTGTGCAGTTTATCACTCGCGCTATTTTGCGCGTCGCACTGCTTTGTGCATTTTACACTCGCGCTATTTTGCGCGTCGCACTGTTTTGTGCAGTTCACACTCCTGCTATTTTGCGCGTCGAACTCTTTTGTGCAGTTTATCACTCCCGCTATTTTGCGCGTCACACTGTTTTGTGCAGTTGACACTCGCGCTATTTTGCGCGTCGCCCTCTTTTGTGCAGTTTATCACTCGCGCTATTTTGCGCGTCGCACTGCTTTGTGCTGTTTACACTCGTGCTATTTTGCGTATCGCACTGTTTTGTGCAGTTTATCAATTGCGCTATTTTGCGCGTCGCACTGTTTTGTGTAGTTCACACCCCCGCTATTATGCCCGTCGCACTCTTTTGTGCAGTTTATCACTCGCGCTATTTTGCGCGTCGCACTGCTTTGTGCATTTTACACTCGCGCTATTTTGCGCGTCGCACTGTTTTGTGCAGTTTATCACTCGTGCTATTTTGCGCGTCGCACTGTTTTGTGCAGTTTGTCACTCCTGCTATATTGCGCGTCGCACTATTTTTTGCAGTTTATCACTCGCGCTATTTTGCGCGTCGCACTGTTTTGTGCAGTTCACACTGGCGTTCTTTTGCGCGTCGCACTGTTTTTTACAGTTCATCACTCGCGCTATTTTGAGCGTCGCACTGTTTTGTGCAGTTTGTCACTCGCGCTATTTTGTGCGTGACACTGTTTTGTGCAGTTCATCACTCGCGCTATTTTGCGCGTCGCACTGTTTTGTGCAGTTTATCGCTCGCGTTATTTTGCGCGTCGCACTGTTTTGTGCAGTTCACACTGGCGCTATTTTGTACGTCGCACTGTTTTGTGCAGTTTATCACTCGCGCTATTTTGCGCGTCGCGCTGTTTTGTGCAGTTCACACTCGCGCTATCTTGCGCGTCGCACTGTTTTGTGCAGTTTACCACGCGCGCTATTTTGCTCGTCGCACTGTTTTGTGCAGTTGACACTCGCGCTATTTTGCGCGTCGCACTGTTTTGTGCAGTCTATCACTCGCGCTATTTTGCGCGTCGCACTGTTTTGTGCAGTTTATCACTCGCGCTATTTTGCGTGTCGCACTGTTTTGTGCAGTTTATCACTCGCGCTATTTTGCGCGTCGCACGGTTTTGTGCAGTTCACACTCCTGCTATTTTGCGCGTCGAACTCTTTTGTGCAGTTTATCACTCCCGCTATTTTGCGCGTCACACTGTTTTGTGCAGTTGACACTCGCGCTATTTTGCGCGTCGCACTGTTTTGTGCAGTTTATCACTCGCGCTATTTTGCGCGTCGCACTGTTTTCTACAGTTCACACTCCCGCTATTTTGCGCGTCGCACTGTTTTCTACAGTTCACACTCCCGCTATTTTGCGCGTCGCCCTCTTTTGTGCAGTTTATCACTCGCGCTATTTTCCGCGTCGCACTGCTTTGTGCCGTTTACACTCGTGCTATTTTGCGTGTCGCACTGTTTTGTGCAGTTTATCAATTGCGCTATTTTGCGCGTCGCACTGTTTTGTGTAGTTCACACCCCCGCTATTTTGCGCGTCGCACTCTTTTGTGCAGTTTATCACTCGCGCTATTTTGCGCGTCGCACTGCTTTGTGCATTTTACACTCGCGCTATTTTGCGCGTCGCACTGTTTTGTGCAGTTTATCACTCGTGCTATTTTGCGCGTCGCACTGTTTTGTGCAGTTTATCACTCGCGCTATTTTGCGCGTCGCACTGTTTTGTGCAGTTTATCACTCGCGCTATTTTGCGCGTCGCACTGTTTTCTACAGTTCACACTCCCGCTATTTTGCGCGTCGCCCTCTTTTGTGCAGTTTATCACTCGCGCTATTTTGCGCGTCGCACTGCTTTGTGCTGTTTACACTCGTGCTATTTTGCGTATCGCACTGTTTTGTGCAGTTTATCAATTGCGCTATTTTGCGCGTCGCACTGTTTTGTGTAGTTCACACCCCCGCTATTATGCGCGTCGCACTCTTTTGTGCAGTTTATCACTCGCGCTATTTTGCGCGTCGCACTGCTTTGTGCATTTTACACTCGCGCTATTTTGCGCGTCGCACTGTTTTGTGCAGTTTATCACTCGTGCTATTTTGCGCGTCGCACTGTTTTGTGCAGTTTGTCACTCCTGCTATATTGCGCGTCGCACTATTTTTTGCAGTTTATCACTCGCGCTATTTTGCGCGTCGCACTGTTTTGTGCAGTTCACACTGGCGTTCTTTTGCGCGTCGCACTGTTTTTTACAGTTCATCACTCGCGCTATTTTGAGCGTCGCACTGTTTTGTGCAGTTTGTCACTCGCGCTATTTTGTGCGTGACACTGTTTTGTGCAGTTCATCACTCGCGCTATTTTGCGCGTCGCACTGTTTTGTGCAGTTTATCGCTCGCGTTATTTTGCGCGTCGCACTGTTTTGTGCAGTTCACACTGGCGCTATTTTGTACGTCGCACTGTTTTGTGCAGTTTATCACTCGCGCTATTTTGCGCGTCGCGCTGTTTTGTGCAGTTCACACTCGCGCTATCTTGCGCGTCGCACTGTTTTGTGCAGTTTACCACGCGCGCTATTTTGCTCGTCGCACTGTTTTGTGCAGTTGACACTCGCGCTATTTTGCGCGTCGCACTGTTTTGTGCAGTCTATCACTCGCGCTATTTTGCGCGTCGCACTGTTTTGTGCAGTTTATCACTCGCGCTATTTTGCGTGTCGCACTGTTTTGTGCAGTTTATCACTCGCGCTATTTTGCGCGTCGCACGGTTTTGTGCAGTTCACACTCCTGCTATTTTGCGCGTCGAACTCTTTTGTGCAGTTTATCACTCCCGCTATTTTGCGCGTCACACTGTTTTGTGCAGTTGACACTCGCGCTATTTTGCGCGTCGCACTGTTTTGTGCAGTTTATCACTCGCGCTATTTTGCGCGTCGCACTGTTTTCTACAGTTCACACTCCCGCTATTTTGCGCGTCGCACTGTTTTCTACAGTTCACACTCCCGCTATTTTGCGCGTCGCCCTCTTTTGTGCAGTTTATCACTCGCGCTATTTTCCGCGTCGCACTGCTTTGTGCCGTTTACACTCGTGCTATTTTGCGTGTCGCACTGTTTTGTGCAGTTTATCAATTGCGCTATTTTGCGCGTCGCACTGTTTTGTGTAGTTCACACCCCCGCTATTTTGCGCGTCGCACTCTTTTGTGCAGTTTATCACTCGCGCTATTTTGCGCGTCGCACTGCTTTGTGCATTTTACACTCGCGCTATTTTGCGCGTCGCACTGTTTTGTGCAGTTTATCACTCGTGCTATTTTGCGCGTCGCACTGTTTTGTGCAGTTTGTCACTCCTCCTATATTGCGCGTCGCACTATTTTTTGCAGTTTATCACTCGCGCTATTTTGCGCGTCGCACTGTTTTGTGCAGTTCACACTGGCGTTATTTTGCGCGTCGCACTGTTTTTTACAGTTTATCACTCGCGCTATTTTGAGCGTCGCACTGTTTTGTGCAGTTTGTCACTCGCTATTTTGTGCGTGACACTGTTTTGTGTAGTTCATCACTCGCGCTATTTTGGGCGTCGCACTGTTTTGTGCAGTTTATCACTCGCGCTATTCTTGCGCGTCGCACCGTTTTCTGCAGTTTACCACGCGCGCTATTTTGCACGTCGAACTGTTTTGTGCAGTTTACCACTCAGGCTATTTTGCGCGTCGCGCTGTTTTGTGTAGTTCACACTCGCGCTATCTTGCGCGTCGCACTGTTTTGTGCAGTTTATCAGTCGTGCTATTTTGCGCGTCGCACTGTTTTGTGCAGTTTGTCACTCCTGCTATATTGCGCGTCACACTATTTTTTGCAGTTTATCACTCGCGCTATTTTGCGCGTCGCACTGTTTTGTGCAGTTGACACTCGCGCTATTTTGCGCGTCGCACTGTTTTGTGCAGTTTATCACTCGCGCTATTTTGCGCGTCGCACTGTTTTGTGCAGTTTATCACTCGCGCTATTTTGCGCGTCGCACTGTTTTCTACAGTTCACACTCCCGCTATTTTGCGCGTCGCCCTCTTTTGTGCAGTTTATCACTCGCGCTATTTTGCGCGTCGCACTGCTTTGTGCTGTTTACACTCGTGCTATTTTGCGTGTCGCACTGTTTTGTGCAGTTTATCAATTGCGCTATTTTGCGCGTCGTACTGTTTTGTGTAGTTCACACCCCCGCTATTTTGCGCGTCGCACTCTTTTGTGCAGTTTATCACTCGCGCTATTTTGCGCGTCGCACTGCTTTGTGCATTTTACACTCGCGCTATTTTGCGCGTCGCACTGTTTTGTGCAGTTCACACTCCTGCTATTTTGCGCGTCGAACTCTTTTGTGCAGTTTATCACTCCCGCTATTTTGCGCGTCACACTGTTTTGTGCAGTTGACACTCGCGCTATTTTGCGCGTCGCCCTCTTTTGTGCAGTTTATCACTCGCGCTATTTTGCGCGTCGCACTACTTTGTGCTGTTTACACTCGTGCTATTTTGCGTATCGCACTGTTTTGTGCAGTTTATCAATTGCGCTATTTTGCGCGTCGCACTGTTTTGTGTAGTTCACACCCCCGCTATTATGCGCGTCGCACTCTTTTGTGCAGTTTATCACTCGCGCTATTTTGCGCGTCGCACTGCTTTGTGCATTTTACACTCGCGCTATTTTGCGCGTCGCACTGTTTTGTGCAGTTTATCACTCGTGCTATTTTGCGCGTCGCACTGTTTTGTGCAGTTTGTCACTCCTGCTATATTGCGCGTCGCACTATTTTTTGCAGTTTATCACTCGCGCTATTTTGCGCGTCGCACTGTTTTGTGCAGTTCACACTGGCATTCTTTTGCGCGTCGCACTGTTTTTTACAGTTCATCACTCGCGCTATTTTGAGCGTCGCACTGTTTTGTGCAGTTTGTCACTCGCGCTATTTTGTGCGTGACACTGTTTTGTGCAGTTCATCACTCGCGCTATTTTGCGCGTCGCACTGTTTTGTGCAGTTTATCGCTCGCGTTATTTTGCGCGTCGCACTGTTTTGTGCAGTTCACACTGGCGCTATTTTGTACGTCGCACTGTTTTGTGCAGTTTATCACTCGCGCTATTTTGCGCGTCGCGCTGTTTTGTGCAGTTCACACTCGCGCTATCTTGCGCGTCGCACTGTTTTGTGCAGTTTACCACGCGCGCTATTTTGCTCGTCGCACTGTTTTGTGCAGTTGACACTCGCGCTATTTTGCGCGTCGCACTGTTTTGTGCAGTCTATCACTCGCGCTATTTTGCGCGTCGCACTGTTTTGTGCAGTTTATCACTCGCGCTATTTTGCGTGTCGCACTGTTTTGTGCAGTTTATCACTCGCGCTATTTTGCGCGTCGCACGGTTTTGTGCAGTTCACACTCCTGCTATTTTGCGCGTCGAACTCTTTTGTGCAGTTTATCACTCCCGCTATTTTGCGCGTCACACTGTTTTGTGCAGTTGACACTCGCGCTATTTTGCGCGTCGCACTGTTTTGTGCAGTTTATCACTCGCGCTATTTTGCGCGTCGCACTGTTTTCTACAGTTCACACTCCCGCTATTTTGCGCGTCGCACTGTTTTCTACAGTTCACACTCCCGCTATTTTGCGCGTCGCCCTCTTTTGTGCAGTTTATCACTCGCGCTATTTTCCGCGTCGCACTGCTTTGTGCCGTTTACACTCGTGCTATTTTGCGTGTCGCACTGTTTGTGCAGTTTATCAATTGCGCTATTTTGCGCGTCGCACTGTTTTGTGTTGTTCACACCCCCGCTATTTTGCGCGTCGCACTCTTTTGTGCAGTTTATCACTCGCGCTATTTTGCGCGTCGCACTGCTTTGTGCATTTTACACTCGCGCTATTTTGCGCGTTGCACTGTTTTGTGCAGTTTATCACTCGTGCTATTTTGCGCGTCGCACTGTTTTGTGCAGTTTGTCACTCCTCCTATATTGCGCGTCGCACTATTTTTTGCAGTTTATCACTCGCGCTATTTTGCGCGTCGCACTGTTTTGTGCAGTTCACACTGGCGTTATTTTGCGCGTCGCACTGTTTTTTACAGTTTATCACTCGCGCTATTTTGAGCGTCGCACTGTTTTTGTGCAGTTTGTCACTCGCTATTTTGTGCGTGACACTGTTTTGTGCAGTTCATCACTCGCGCTATTTTGGGCGTCGCACTGTTTTGTGCAGTTTATCACTCGCGCTATTTTGCGCGTCGCACCGTTTTCTGCAGTTTACCACGCGCGCTATTTTGCACGTCGAACTGTTTTGTGCAGTTTACCACTCGCGCTATTTTGCGCGTCGCGCTGTTTTGTGTAGTTCACACTCGCGCTATCTTGCGCGTCGCACTGTTTTGTGCAGTTTATCAGTCGTGCTATTTTGCGCGTCGCACTGTTTTGTGCAGTTTGTCACTCCTGCTATATTGCGCGTCACACTATTTTTTGCAGTTTATCACTCGCGCTATTTTGCGCGTCGCACTGTTTTGTGCAGTTCACACTGGCGTTATTTGGCGCGTCGCACTGTTTTTTACGGTTTATCACTAGCGCTATTTTGAGCGTCGCATTGTTTTTTTACAGTTTATCACTCGCGCTATTTTGAGCGTCGCACTGTTTTGTGCAGTTCATCACTCGCGCTATTTTGCGCGTCGCACTGTTTTGTGCAGTTTATCACTCGCGCTATTTTGCGCGTCGCACTGTTTTGTGCAGTTTATGACTCGCGCTATTTTGCGGGTCACACTTTTTGTGCAGTTTATCACTCGCGCTATTTTGCGCGTCGCACTGTTTTGTGCAGTTTATCACTCGCGCTATTTTGCGCGTCGCACTATTTTGTGCAGTTTATCACTCGCGCTATTTTGCGGGTCACACTTTTTGTGCAGTTTATCACACGCGCGGTTTTGCGCGTCGCACTGTTTTGTGCAGTTTATCACTCGCGCTATTTTGCGCGTCGCACTGTTTTGTGCAGTTTATCGCTCGCGCTATTTTGCGCGTCGCACTGTTTTTTGCAGTTCACACTGGCGCTATTTTGGACGTCGGACTGTTTTGTGCAGTTTATCACTCGCGCTATTTTGCGCGTTGCGCTGTTTTGTGCAGTTCACACTCGCGCTATCTTGCGCGTCGCCCTGTTTTGTGCAGTTTTACCACGCGCGCTATTTTGCTCGTCGCACTGTTTTGTGCAGTTGACACTCGCGCTATTTTGCGCGTCGCACTGTTTTGTGCAGTTTATCACTCGCGCTATTTTGCGCGTCGCACTGTTTTGTGCAGTTTATCACTCGCGCTATTTTGCGGGTCGCACTGTTTTGTGCAGTTTATCACTCGCGCTATTTTGCGCGTCGCACTGTTTTGTGCAGTTTATCACTCGCGCTATTTTGCGGGTCGCATGTTTTGTGCAGTTTATCACTCGCGCTATTTTGCGCGTCGCACTGTTTTGTGCTGTTGACACTCGCGCTATTTTGCGCGTCGCACTGTTTTGTGCAGTTTATCACTCGCGCTATTTTGCGCGTCGCACTGTTTTCTACAGTTCACACTCCCGCTATTTTGCGCGTCGCCCTCTTTTGTGCAGTTTATCACTCGCGCTATTTTGCGCGTCGCACTGCTTTGTGCTGTTTACACTCGTGCTATTTTGCGTGTCGCACTGTTTTGTGCAGTTTATCACTCCCGCTATTTTGCACGTCACACTGTTTTGTGCAGTTGACACTCGCGCTATTTTGCGCGTCGCACTGTTTTGTGCAGTTTATCACTCGCGCTATTTTGCGCGTCGCACTGTTTTCTGCAGTTTACCACGCGCGCTATTTTGCCCGTCGAACTGTTTTGTGCAGTTTACCACGCGCGCTATTTTGCTCGTCGCACTGTTTTGTGCGGTTGACACTCGCGCTATTTTGCGCGTCGCACTGTTTTGTGCAGTCTATCACTCGCGCTATTTTGCGCGTCGCACTGTTTTGTGCAGTTTATCACTCGCGCTATTTTGCGTGTCGCACTGTTTTGTGCAGTTTATCACTCGCGCTATTTTGCGCGTCGCACGGTTTTGTGCAGTTCACACTCCTGCTATTTTGCGCGTCGAACACTTTTGTGCAGTTTATCACTCCCGCTATTTTGCGCGTCACACTGTTTTGTGCAGTTGACACTCGCGCTATTTTGCGCGTCGCACTGTTTTGTGCAGTTTATCACTCGCGCTATTTTGCGCGTCGCACTGTTTTCTACAGTTCACACTCCCGCTATTTTGCGCGTCGCACTGTTTTCTACAGTTGACACTCCCGCTATTTTGCGCGTCGCCCTCTTTTCTACAGTTCACACTCCCGCTATTTTGCGCGTCGCCCTCTTTTGTGCAGTTTATCACTCGCGCTATTTTCCGCGTCGCACTGCTTTGTGCCGTTTACACTCGTGCTATTTTGCGTGTCGCACTGTTTTGTGCAGTTTATCAGTTGCGCTATTTTGCGCGTCGCACTGTTTTGTGTAGTTCACACCCCCGCTATTTTGCGCGTCGCACTCTTTTGTGCAGTTTATCACTCGCGCTATTTTGCGCGTCGCACTGCTTTGTGCATTTTACACTCGCGCTATTTTGCGCGTCGCACTGTTTTGTGCAGTTTATCACTCGTGCTATTTTGCGCGTCGCACTGTTTTGTGCAGTTTGTCGCTCCTGCTATATTGCGCGTCGCACTATTTTTTGCAGTTTATCACTCGCGCTATTTTGCGCGTCGCACTGTTTTGTGCAGTTCACACTGGCGTTATTTTGCGCGTCGCACTGTTTTTTACAGTTTATCACTCGCGCTATTTTGAGCGTCGCACTGTTTTGTGCAGTTTGTCACTCGCTATTTTGTGCGTGACACTGTTTTGTGCAGTTCATCACTCGCGCTATTTTGCGCGTCGCACTGTTTTGTGCAGTTTATCACTCGCGCTATTTTGCGCGTCGCACCGTTTTCTGCAGTTTACCACGCGCGCTATTTTGCACGTCGAACTGTTTTGTGCAGTTTACCACTCGCGCTATTTTGCGCGTCGCACTGTTTTGTGCAGTTTATCACTCGCGCTATTTTGCGGGTCACACTTTTTTGTGCAGTTTACCACTCGCGCTATTTTGCGCGTCGCACTGTTTTGTGCAGTTGATCACTCGCGCTATTTTGCGCGTCGCACTGTTTTGTGCAGTTGATCACTCGTGCTATTTTGCGCGTCGCACTGTTTTGTGCAGTTTATCACTCGCGCTATTTTTGCGCGTCGCACTGTTTTCTGCAGTTTACCACGCGCGCTATTTTGCACGTCGAACTGTTTTGTGCAGTTTACCACTCGCGCTATTTTGCGCGTCGCACTGTTTTGTGCAGTTTATCACTCGCGCTATTTTGCGGGTCACACTTTTTGTGTAGTTTATCACTCGCGCTATTTTGCGCGTCGCACTGTTTTGTGCAGTTTATCACTCACGCTATTTTGCGCGTCGCACTGTTTTGTGCAGTTTATCACTCGCGCTATTTTGCGCGTCGCACTGTTTTCTACAGTTCACACTCCGCTATTTTGCGCGTCGCCCTCTTTTGTGCAGTTTTATCACCCGCGCTATTTTGCGCGTCGCACTGCTTTGTGCTGTTTACACTCGTGCTATTTTGCGTGTCGCACTGTTTTGTGCAGTTTATCACTCCCGCTATTTTGCGCGTCACACTGTTTTGTGCAGTTGACACTCGCGCTATTTTGCGCGTCGCACTGTTTTGTGCAGTTTATCACTCGCGCTATTTTGCGCGTCGCACTGTTTTCTGCAGTTTACCACGCGCGCTATTTTGCCCGTCGAACTGTTTTGTGCAGTTTACCACGCGCGCTATTTTGCTCGTCGCACTGTTTTGTGCAGTTAACACTCGCGCTATTTTGCGCGTCGCACTGTTTTGTGCAGTCTATCACTCGCGCTATTTTGCGCGTCGCACTGTTTTGTGCAGTTTATCACTCGCGCTATTTTGCGTGTCGCACTGTTTTGTGCAGTTTATCACTCGCGCTATTTTGCGCGTCGCACGGTTTTTTGCAGTTCACACTCCTGCTATTTTGCGCGTCGAACACTTTTGTGCAGTTTATCACTCCCGCTATTTTGCGCGTCACACTGTTTTGTGCAGTTGACACTCGCGCTATTTTGCGCGTCGCACTGTTTTGTGCAGTTTATCACTCGCGCTATTTTGCGCGTCGCACTGTTTTCTACAGTTCACACTCCCGCTATTTTGCGCGTCGCACTGTTTTCTACAGTTGACACTCCCGCTATTTTGCGCGTCGCCCTCTTTTCTACAGTTCACACTCCCGCTATTTTGCGCGTCGCCCTCTTTTGTGCAGTTTATCACTCGCGCTATTTTCCGCGTCGCACTGCTTTGTGCCGTTTACACTCGTGCTATTTTGCGTGTCGCACTGTTTTGTGCAGTTTATCAGTTGCGCTATTTTGCGCATCGCACTGTTTTGTGTAGTTCACACCCCCGCTATTTTGCGCGTCGCACTCTTTTGTGCAGTTTATCACTCGCGCTATTTTGCGCGTCGCACTGCTTTGTGCATTTTACACTCGCGCTATTTTGCGCGTCGCACTGTTTTGTGCAGTTTATCACTCGTGCTATTTTGCGCGTCGCACTGTTTTGTGCAGTTTGTCGCTCCTGCTATATTGCGCGTCGCACTATTTTTTGCAGTTTATCACTCGCGCTATTTTGCGCGTCGCACTGTTTTTGTGCAGTTCACACTGGCGTTATTTTGCGCGTCGCACTGTTTTTTACAGTTTATCACTCGCGCTATTTTGAGCGTCGCACTGTTTTGTGCAGTTTGTCACTCGCTATTTTGTGCGTGACACTGTTTTGTGCAGTTCATCACTCGCGCTATTTTGCGCGTCGCACTGTTTTGTGCAGTTTATCACTCGCGCTATTTTGCGCGTCGCACCGTTTTCTGCAGTTTACCACGCGCGCTATTTTGCACGTCGAACTGTTTTGTGCAGTTTACCACTCGCGCTATTTTGCGCGTCGCACTGTTTTGTGCAGTTTATCACTCGCGCTATTTTGCGGGTCACACTTTTTGTGCAGTTTACCACTCGCGCTATTTTGCGCGTCGCACTGTTTTGTGCAGTTGATCACTCGCGCTATTTGCGCGTCGCACTGTTTTGTGCAGTTGATCACTCGTGCTATTTTGCGCGTCGCACTGTTTTGTGCAGTTTATCACTCGCGCTATTTTGCGCGTCGCACTGTTTTCTGCAGTTTACCACGCGCGCTATTTTGCACGTCGAACTGTTTTGTGCAGTTTACCACTCGCGCTATTTTGCGCGTCGCACTGTTTTGTGCAGTTTATCACTCGCGCTATTTTGCGGGTCACACTTTTTGTGTAGTTTATCACTCGCGCTATTTTGCGCGTCGCACTGTTTTGTGCAGTTTATCACTCACGCTATTTTGCGCGTCGCACTGTTTTGTGCAGTTTATCACTCGCGCTATTTTGCGCGTCGCACTGTTTTCTACAGTTCACACTCCCGCTATTTTGCGCGTCGCCCTCTTTTGTGCAGTTTATCACCCGCGCTATTTTGCGCGTCGCACTGCTTTGTGCTGTTTACACTCGTGCTATTTTGCGTGTCGCACTGTTTTGTGCAGTTTATCACTCCCGCTATTTTGCGCGTCACACTGTTTTGTGCAGTTGACACTCGCGCTATTTGCGCGTCGCACTGTTTTGTGCAGTTTATCACTCGCGCTATTTTGCGCGTCGCACTGTTTTCTGCAGTTTACCACGCGCGCTATTTTGCCCGTCGAACTGTTTTGTGCAGTTTACCACGCGCGCTATTTTGCTCGTCGCACTGTTTTGTGCAGTTAACACTCGCGCTATTTTGCGCGTCGCACTGTTTTGTGCAGTCTATCACTCGCGCTATTTTGCGCGTCGCACTGTTTTGTGCAGTTTATCACTCGCGCTATTTTTGCGTGTCGCACTGTTTTGTGCAGTTTATCACTCGCGCTATTTTGCGCGTCGCACGGTTTTTTGCAGTTCACACTCCTGCTATTTTGCGCGTCGAACACTTTTGTGCAGTTTATCACTCCCGCTATTTTGCGCGTCACACTGTTTTGTGCAGTTGACACTCGCGCTATTTTGCGCGTCGCACTGTTTTGTGCAGTTTATCACTCGCGCTATTTTGCGCGTCGCACTGTTTTCTACAGTTCACACTCCCGCTATTTTGCGCGTCGCACTGTTTTCTACAGTTGACACTCCCGCTATTTTGCGTCGTCGCCCTCTTTTCTACA